>JARQOC010000005.1:239811831-240293984 GCA_033576535.1 Allobates femoralis | reverse complement strand
TGCTGATTTGAGTTTATAATAAACTTTCTGATAAATTACATTTATTTATTTTTAAAATCAAGGCTCTCTCTTTAATTTTCTGTCAAAATCTCTTATTTTTTTATAGTAACTATTTTGTACGGTTATACATTTACTCCCCCATTTGTGGTTTACACTGTCAGATACTTAAGTAATATGTGTAACACCTAAACCAAGGAAAAGAACGAAAGAAAGGCAGTGAACTTGGAAATAGATCTTGGCAACAGCAGGTAAAGCTTGTCATCCTCAGCAGTCCATGTCTCACACTTGCCCACTCATCAGTCCAGTCATCCATTGGCCACATTTACTCAGTTAGTAGGCTTCTTCTTGCCAGTGCTGTTCTTCCTTGGTTACATAGTTGCATTGCAATGAGGAAAACATGTTTTAGTGGGGAGGGATATGGTGAACATTGTGACTGACCATGTGAATCAAATCTACAGCACAGCTTCCATATGTGACAGGTCCCTTGGCTTGTTCTGCATTTGATGGATTATTTATTCGAAGTGAGCCCACTCCCGTCTCTTTTTCTCCTGTTATTGTTATTAGTATTATTATTATTATTGTATTCATTATTATTGGTTGGCCCAGGGCCTTTCCTGAGTTTCTTTGCAAAGGATAAAAGGGCTCACTGTGTCTGTTTTGAAGATGTAAAGCTGAGGTCCGGTTTTGGCTGTTGTTGCTCGCTGTTTGTTAACATTTGGCAAACGAAACACAAATTAAAGAATATAACTTTTCTTTTTCTTTTTTTTTATGTTATTTTCCACAATCCTAGATGGGAAACGTCACAGAGAACACAACGTCCCCGGAGAACGGCTAGGTATTTCCTCTAGAATCCAGCAGGTGGCGCGAGTGAGGGCGGTTTCCCTGATACTTTGGGTCTACTAGAAGATCCAGGTAAGTAGAGCAGACAGAACCAGGAGTAAAGGCAGGATGGCAGGGTGGGCCCTGGGGCCCGAGGAGCCCCCAGACCCTCCGCACATTTGGAACAAGCTGCCTTCAATGTTGAGTTTTTTGGAATCCTTTTTCAGTTTCTCCCACATGTCTGCTGCCCCTTCATGACAATCTGCGAGCACTGTGACAGCACACACGTGGAACTCGTTCCAGTATCTGAAAGGAAAGAGACAGGATAGGAGGAAAACATCAGGGTGGGATATGTGCGTATACATCACATGTGACTATCGCCTCATTCACACCTGTGCACAAGGGCTGCTATGAGGGAACCATCAGGGTGGGATATGTGCGTATACATCACATATGACTATCGCCTCATTCACACCTGTCCACAAGGGCTGCTATGAGGGAACCATCAGGGTGGGATATGTGCGTATACATCACATATGACTATCGCCTCATTCACACCTGGCCACAGGGGCTGCGCTAACGCACACCATCATGTGCCAACGAAAACGCGTTTGGAGGCAAGTATAATATAATGTTATAGTTATAACTATCATATGTTATAGTTTGTGATTATATAGTGTTATAATAGCAGTTCACAACCGGAATTTTAATTTAAGAAAATCTAAATATTATGACTGGGTTTCCTATTTTGTTTTTTTGTGTGTGTTTTTTGTAATTTTGACAATCCTGTTTCATACACCTATTGCCTTGTACATATGTTAATTTCACTAATTGTGGTATAATATATTGTAAGGAATATTGATACACATCAGTTTCCAGCTATTAAAATTTGTTTGAAATTTTAGATATGCACATTATCTATCTATCTATCTATATATATCTATCTATCTATCTAATCTAATCTATCTATCTATCTATATCTATCTATCTATCTATCTATCTATCTATCTATATCTATCTATCTGTATATATGTGGTGCATATACAATTTACATATAAATATTTTGTGTGTATCTCCCACCCACTCTCTCTCTATGTGTGTGTGTGTACAGATATGTATAAATGTGTGTGTGCATGTATGTGTGTGTATATATATATGGATAGATAGATTGGACAGATAGATAGATAGATAGATAGATAGATAGATAGATAGATAGATAGATAGATAGATAGATAGATAGATAGATAGATAGATAGATCGATCGATCGTTGGATAGTCAGATAGATGCAATGATGTCATCGTCTTGGCATGTGCTGCTGTCATCACCCGACACGTGGGCTCCTATCACTTGATCTCTCTGCTCCTCCTCACACATTGTACAGCCATTATGTCTCTAGCAGTCACTGATATCCACGCGTCTGTTCCCAGGGGGTGAGGGCTGGAGGACAGACGTGTGACCCCCCATAGCCCCTTGTTCTGCAGCCTTGTGAGCCCCCCTCCCCCTGACACTTTCCTCCTATAGCTGTGTGCTCTGTAGTACACTCCTTGCCTCCAATGTCCTTTATGAGCTCTTCAGGCTGCTGTAAACTCTAATGTTTCTGCATTAGCAATAAATTATGAAATATTGTGATGCCTGGAAACTGTCTGTGCACAATATCTCTGCTGTGATTGTATTTCCCATAGGAAGACTACATCTCTCAGCACACTAGAATCAAATGGAACAAAACATCATCGATTGCCCAAGACAAATACACTACGTGTAATATCTATCTATCGATACAATCTATTTTTTTTCAGTATCTATATTTATCGATTCAGTTTCTCTATTAATGTATTCATCTATCCAGTATTTAATGTATAAAGGGGTTTAGCGATTTTCTTAAGGATGCTTTTGTACTTGTACATTAGATTTATTCTTAACAAAAATGATATTATGATCAAATAGTAATTAGAGGCTTGAGACCTCTTTGTTTCCTGAATCTCTGAAACATGATTTAATCATTTCATATATTAACGACATTTTGCTATAATATAATTATATCATCATTCGATCAAAATATATTTCTTAGTTCTTCATATTCTTCCTAGACTATATCATTAAAAGTAGGCATAATTATTACATCTAGATAGAAAAAAAACAATTCTATAACATACACAGGATAGACATGACAAGGAGACTAATCTACTCAGTATAGGAAAACACTAGTTGTAAAGGACGTGTGTATGGGGGTCATACATGCCTTATTTATGGTGAGTGGAAATCACTTAGTTTTTCTATTAATATAAAGTATGTGTGTATGTGAGTGTGTGTAGGCATGTGTATGAGTTGTATGTGTTTATATGTATGTGTGTATGAATATGTGTATGTATGAATGTTATATATATGTGTGTGTGTGTGTGTGTTTATAGTGTGTACATATACTTGTGTGTGCATATATGTGTGTATAAATATGTTTGCATGTATATAGTAATATTTATAATTATGTGTGTGTATATATGCATTTGTGTATATATATTTATGTGTATGTATATATATATATACATATATAACTATGTGTGTATTACAGTGTGTGAATGTGTGTGTATATATATATATATTTATGTGTGTAAGTAGTTATATATAAAATCATGTGTGTACATGTATATAAGTATGTGTGTGTATATATGTGTGTGTATGTGTGTCTGTGTGTGTGCGTTCGTTTGCCAGGCACATACAATCAAAAGATAAGTGCTACATTGACATGGCAAAGTGTGTGTCTGTGTGGGGGGTGGAGTGGGGGGTGCCTTTAATAGATCATAGACGTCAATTGTGGATCCAGTCATTCATAGTTTTGTAAAAACTGTCATTGAAAACTTACGAGCAAATAGTGTTGAGGTTTTTCTCTTCGTCCATGCTTTGCGAATAGGTTTCCATTTTATCTCCCATCGAGAGCATACAGTTGGAGAAGCCCTTAAAGACCGCATCGCACTTGCCTGCTGCCCTCACCCGCCTGCACCAAGTATGCTGGGAACAGAGACAGCACAGTCACTGCACAGCCCACTGTCACCACAGAGCATGGAGGACTAGCACTACTGCACATGTATTACTGTCACATATGCACATGTATTACTGTCACTTTTCTGCACTGTATTACTGTCACATACTGCACATGTATTACTGTCACATACTAAAACATGTATTACTGTCACATACTGCACATGTATTACTGTCACTTTACTGCACATGTTATTACTGTCACATACTGCACATGTATTACTGTCAAATACTGCACATGTATTACTGTCACATACTGAACATGTATTACTGTCACATACTGAACATGTATTACTGTCACTTTTACTGCACATGTATTACTGTCACATACTGCACATGTATTACTGTCACATACTGCACATGTATTACTGTCACATACTGCACATGTATTACTGTCACATACTGAACATGTATTACTGTACAATACTGCACATGTATTACTGTCACATACTGCACATGTATTACTGTCACATACTGCACATGTATTACTGTCACATACTGCACATGTATTACTGTCACATACTGAACATGTATACTGTCACATACTGAACATGTATTACTGTCACATACTGCACATGTATTACTGTCACATACTGCACATGATTACTGTCACATACTGAAACATGTATTACGTCACATACTGAACATGTATTACTCTATCACATACAGCATATGGATGACTCTATCAAATATTGCACATGGATGACTATACATATTGCACATGCATCTCTATCACATACAGCACATGGATGACTCTACCACATACAATCACATGGATGACTCTATAACATACTGCCATGGATGACTCTATCAAATACAGCACAAGGGATGACTATCACATACAGCACATGCATGACTATCACATATAGCACATGCATGACTATCACATACTGCACATGGATGACTAACATATGCACATGGATGACTATCACATACTGCACTTGGTTTGACTCTATCACATACAGCACATGCTGACTATCACTACTGCACATGGATGACTCTATCCCCATACTGCACATGGATGACTCTATCACATACAGCACATGGGATGACTCTATCACATATAGCACATGCATGACTATCACATACAGCACATGCATGACTATCACATACAAGCACATGCATTTCTATCACATACAGCACATGCATGACTTCACATACAGCACATGCATGATTTATCACATACAGCACATGCATCTCTATCACATACGCAATGCATGATTCACATACAGCACATGCATCTCTATCACAGCTAGCCTGAAAAATGCTATTCAACCAATGATTATTAAATGTCTACTTAGAAGGTCACAGTACACTCGCTTTCTTTTTTTTTTGTAAAATCACAATCCACCATTATTTTAAAAAAACTAAATTGTAAATTAGAGCAATGATAAGGATTCTTTAAAAGTTACTTCTATTTATCTTCAAAAAAGAGATGCATTGATACAAAAAGGAAGCTACTGCAATTCAATATATTATTTTCTTTATATAATACATAATATATACATCCCTATATCTAATTATATTGTATATGAACATGGACAACTATTTATACATATGTATAGATAGATCTACGTGTGTGTATATAATATATAAATATAAATATATATATATATATATATGTACATATATATTAATTAAAGTAGCAGATTATATCCCTACCCAACATTTACATGCATATTGTATATGGATATATCCCTGTGTGCGTATATATATATATGTTTTTATATATATATATATATATATATTATATATATATTAACACATATATTATATGTAATATATATATATATATATTTTTATATATATATATATATAATATATATATATATATAATATAATATTTATATATAAAAAGGTTACTTAGCAGATGATACCCCTACTTAACATTTATATATAGTAGCTATATCTGTAATTATATATACACTTTGCAGATTCTGTCCCTACCTACATTTATTCGTTCCGGTAATTGTTATCTGTGTCATCATTTTTCTACAAAACACAGAGGCTTTGTAACATTAGGCAGCCGATTAATAATTTGCATTGTAAGACACAGAAATGATGTTTTCGTGTAATAACTGTCTTCATTTTGGTTCTAGAGAATAGTTACAATGTCATAAAAACAGTTTCCGACTCTCTTTAAATGAAGGATGAAGTATAATTTCACACAATTCACCAGTCATGATTTAAACATTGTTTTGATAATTAAATAATCGTTAAATTTGGGGGCATTTTAATTATTTTTTTCCCCAGATGTTTCTCCATTGATGATCCTGGAATATTCCCCACATTACTCAGGGGTTTTTTCAATAAAGGATGACATTCTGTACAAACCTGGCCTCGGTTGCACATTGTACAGTAGGTGCTGCAGTGATCAGTGTGGGGGAGGGGGCTCATCCTAATCCTGGTGTGGGCTAATCCTAGTCCTGGTGTGGGGAGGGGGTCATACTAGTCCTGGTGTGGGGAGGGGGCTCATCCTAGTCCTGGTGTGGGGAGGGGGCTCATCTAGTCCTGGTGTGGGGAGGGGGCTCATCCTAGTCCTGGTGTGGGGGAGGGGGCGCATCCTAGTCTGGTGTGAGCTAATTCTAGTCCTGGTGTGGGGAAGGAGCTCATCCTAGCCCTGGTGTGGGCTAATCCTTAGTCCTGGTGTGGGGGAGGGGGCTCATCCTAGTCCTGGTGTGAGTTAATCCTAGTCCTGGTGTGTGGTGGTGGGCTCATCCTAGCCCTGGTGTGGGTAGGGGGTTCATCCTAGCCCTGGTGTGGGCTAAGCCTAGTCCGTGGTGTGGGGAGGGGGTCATCTAGTCCGGTGTGAGCTAATCCTAGTCCTGGTGTGGGGAAGGAGCTCATCCTAGCCCTGGTGTGGGCTAATCCTAGTCCTGGTGTGGGGAGGGGGCTCATCCTAGCCCTGGTGTGGGCTAACCCTAGTCCTGGTGTGGGGAGGGGGCTCATCTAGTCCTGGTGTGAGTTAATCCTAGTCCTGGTGTGTGGAGGTGGGCTCATCCTAGCCCTAGTGTGGGCTAATCCTAGTCCTGGTGTGGGGGGGGGCTCATCCTTAGTCCTGGTGTGGATTAATCCTAGTCCTGGTGTGGGGATGGGGCTCATCCTAGTCCTGGGTGTGAGCTAATCCTAGGCCTGGTGTGGGGAGGGGGCTCTTTCCTAGTCTGGTGTGGGGAGGGGGCTCATCCTAGTCCTGGTGTGTGAAGGTGGGCTCATCCTAGCCCTGGTGTGGGGAGGGGGCTCATCCTAGCCCTGGTGTGGGGAGGGGGCTCATCCTAGCCCTGGTGTACCAGCTATCACCCACTGTAGGTCACACTATCTGCATCATGCCACATAACTATAGAAGCAGCCTGCTGGATTATATAAACATTGGGAAGATGCAGATTAGCACAATAACAACATTCCATTCCATTTTTCCCCATTTCCTCTTACAAATGCATTCAGGCAGTTGTCATTAAAAATGCATGTACACATTACCACGTCCCTTTCATCGTCTGCTCCAGCGGGACTCCGACTGAAGAAGAAAGCACCCCTGCCTGATGTCCCAGCCATAAGATCCAGCCATCCCACCCAACCTCCATATTAGAGGCAGTAATTCAGTGAACGACCTTATAGGGGTTATTAATCCCATGTTCTACAAGGCAATCGACATATGAGTAATGGAAGTGGGTCATGTATTAGTGCTTATGCTGGGAACTTGACACAAATTGCACCGATTTGATCGGTCAAAGCCAAAGTGTTGAATTGTGAATGCAAGAATTAATCCTGACCATTATGAACGATTTCCTTTTTCTATACCATGTTTGTAACAGATGAATGGGCATATATGTGTCTGGTGAAGGAATGCTGGTGCTGAAAATCAAGGAGACCCCTCTTCAGTGCGTGGAATAAATTAGGGATACTACTCCCCCCCTCCTCCTCCCCCCTCCACGGCTCCTACTCCTGGGAAATGGAAGTAAATCACAATAAGATGGCATATTGCATTTATGAATCCAACACATCATCACTCCACACAAGCAAACAATCTAGAAAAAATACCAACTACTCATCATGCATCATAATGCTGTATGATCTCCAGATTCCAGGACTGATTACTGCGCATGCGTCATTTTCTAGCAAAATACTATGTAGCATTGCATCTTATACTTCAATGAAGTCTCAACAGATCTTCTGGGATCAGACTATTTTTTTTCAGTCAATGGACAATTCTGGAGTCAAAGTGGTAGGACAAGAAGTAATACAGATCAGATCCTGGGTAATAGTGATCCAGCTGCACCACACACTCTGCAGCTAAAAGAGCCATACTGGCATCAGAGATCTCTGCCAACCAAGAGCTTTTAGGAAACAAACACTGCAGAGAAGAACAGTGAACGAGCCTATAGCCAATATCCGAGCATCTATCCCATACACCAGCAAATACCGAATACAATCTACATTGCTATGTGAAGGAAAGATACAAAAGGAACGATTCTCCAGAAGTGTTTAAGAGTCCTGCAGCAGAGAGCTTTGTATCCAAATGGTAAAACATGAGAAAAAATGTATATCTATATCTATATATATATATATATATATATATATAAATCAAGACTAATTAATAGAGATGGATAGATAGATAGATAGATAGATAGATAGATAGATAGATAGATAGATAGATAGATAGATAGATAGATAGATAGATAGATAGATAGATATCCTGAATGTTGTGGAGCTATTAGAACGTTAGTCTTTGCTGGTACAAGACATTTATGAATGACACAGATGAAATATGAATCTATGTCAATAGAAGATTTCTGCATCAATGTAAAAATCCATATTAGTATTTCACCCTTAAAGTGCTGCCTATTTTTGACCAAAGTGAAGCTATAAATTAAGGAGATTCTAAACATAATCAAATTTCGTGAATTCTAGAATTATGTTTTTTTTAATCTCTTTTCATAATAAAATTGCCCTCCACTATTCTTCTAATTTTAATGACATTGTAATGATTGATTTCGTTATTGTAGACTGAGAAGCAGCTTGTCAAGGGCTGGGAGCCTTCCAGTAAGTCAGTGCTAATAATGCTGTTCTAGGTTGCAGCAGTCTCCCTTTCTGCAATTAACAAGCAGTGTGAGAAGTGTTGATGTCTGCATGTACAGCAGCCACTAATGGCATCACTGGTGGAAAGTCAATTCTAGCGCCTGGCATCAAGTCACCAGGTGCAGGGGCAGAGCAGGCTCCAGCTCCACTTCTCCTGCTCATTGTCCAGGGCTTCATAGTCGGGATTAGTCTGGACACTCTGGAGTTGAATTGTCTGTCCTCATCTGTATACATTTCTCCTTACTAGAGGTGCTATTGAGAATTTTCTTTTCATCATCTCATCACCTAGGCCCCTCATTTCACAAGTGTATTGTGCTGGGAAGAGCTTCTGTCACTGGGGCCCATTTGTCTCAGGGTTACTGAGGAGACATGCCAAGTACAGCACTTGTCGCAGTGAGCTGACTGAATGCAATGCTGGGCAATATTTTCTGTGCCATAGAGGCTCTGTATGGGAAATGCACTGCTCTGTCCTCAGTCATCAAACATACATAGACCTAGGAATACGTAAGAGCTGCACTGGAGACACACGGCCCCCTCTAAATATGGCAGCCCAATCATACTGGGGCAAGAAATACAACAATGAGAGTAGTGGAAAGGGCTATTGAAACGGTTATTATATAATATATTTTATATATTATATATATATACTCAAATATACATATACACATACACGCACATTTATATGCATACCTGCAGTATATACAGATAAGGACACAATTAAATTCATATATAAATAGTGATTTCCTTGCACATCTATATCTGTCTATCTATATATGTTATATTACTTAGAGAATATATATATATATATATATGCACACGTATTTATGCTATGCTCATATATTTTTAGATAGATATACACACACATAGTTGCATAAAAATACGGTAGCTATATAAAATAGATAGCTAAATATATGTAAAATAGCTTGAGAAAGGATAAGATATCCGAAACGTTCCACACCAATGACATTAAAGGTCCACTTTTTCATATTTTTTTATGGTGCTGTTTTTTCATTTCTTTACATTATATATATGTAATAGGTACGTTCATAGATGATGCTGAAACATATTGTAAGATAGATAGATAGATAGATAGATAGATAGATATAGATAGATAGAGATATAGATAGTAGATATTTAGTACATAGACAGATGGATAGATTCTAAATTTTAACTGAGATGAATAAAGAAATAAAGGGACATATCCAGAAAGAAAAGAGTCACAGAACATTCTCAATATGGGGATTGTGCATATTGTTGCATCTAAATCTCCCCACAATCAGGTGTTAGATCCGTGTAAAGCCTTGGAAGCTTTTTGATATTCTAAGAATACGACAAACTGCCTGCATTGAGTTTCCCATCCATTCTGCATTTCGCATTCTCCATTTCTGCACTTTCCGTTCTCACCAGTGCCCATCATGGAGAATGTATATGTAGCTAAGCCTTCTATACATGGGGCCAAGCCTTCTATACATGGGGCCAAGCCTTAAATACATGGGGCCAAAGCCTTCTATATATGGGGCCAAGCCTTCTATACATGGGGCCAAGCCTTCTATACATGGGGCCAAGCCTTCTACATATGGGGCCAAGCCTTCTATATATGGGGCCAAGCCTTCTACATATGGGGCCAAGCCTTAAATACATGGGACCGAGCCTTCTTATAGACGGGGCACAATTTGCAGCATTAAAACACATAGAGAAAATCGCAATAAGTTGCAATCCGTTGTCGATCGCTGCCATTTCTTGCCATTCGATGGTTGATCTTAGCCCAGGACAATTGGAGGTTAATGGTAGCGATCTTGTCGGTGACACATATGATGGCGATGGAGCTGTCGGTGGAGCACGGAGCACTCACCTATGTGCACAGCCAGCACCAGTAGAATATATCTTCCGTTCAGATGAACTCCCATCCTACATTGAAAAAAAACCATTGGAGACTGCAGATTAATGTGATATTTGGGCAATCCTGGGTGGGGAGTGATGAGATCTAGGCATTGCAAACAAGTTCCAGCAGCTAGCACTTAGCAGAGCCGGCTAGAGAAGGGAAGGGAAGAGAAGAAGGGAAGAGCTTGGGATGGGTCACACCATTTGGAGAGGGAGGATGGAGCTCAGCCCCTGCCCACCCCCTGCCCGGAGCTGACGGGAGGAGGAGGAGGAGGCGATGCACCAGTTGCTTTTATTAAGAGGATCCCCATTTATAGTCATCAGAGGCTGGGATTCATGTGGATTTCCTATGGAGGCTGCGCACCTGTATAAAGTGACCATACCTGGAGGTGACCGGCATGTCAAGGGTTACTCAGTGTGTGTATTACTGGGGTTTTCTTACACGTCTCCATCCTCGTGTGTGGCAGACTGGCCCCTTGTAGCTGGGCTGTGACACCTGCACACAGTGCTCAGGCCAGGTGCAGGGAAGACACCCAGGGTAAGTAGGGGGCGGGGCCAGTGCAGGGGATGCGGGGAGGAGCCGCCTCCACATGACGTCATCAGCCTTATTCCTGCTGGTGTCTGTCCTCACTGTCAGAGGAGCTGTCACCTTTATCTCACTGATATCTACATATCGCTCATTTATCTATCATCTATGTATAATCTAGGATCTGCCTCATTTACATACAATTTACACATTTAATTATCATTTATCCATCAAACTAGCAATTAGCAATTTTTCCGATCCCATTTTTACTTTGCTTCTTTATCCCTGTAGCTTTAGATCTGTTTAACCCAATACAGTCAATGCTTCATCTATATCACATACTATATGACGGGATCTGGTTTGTATTCATTATTTAGTCATAAGTCACCCTGTTATCTAATCTAATCCATCTCTTTATGTCCTTATTTTTTTTTTTCTTTCTTTCTTTCTTTCTTTTCTTTCTTTCTTTCTTTCTTTCTTTCTTTCTTTTCTTTCTTTCTTTCTTTCTTTCTTTCTTTCTCTTTCCTTTTCCCTTTCTCTTTCCTTCTTTATTTCCTTATTGTTTCTTTTTTTCTTTCCTTTTTTTCTTCCCTCTTTTCATTCTTCTCTTATTTTTCTGTTTCTTTCTTTCTTTCTTTCTTTTCTTTCTTTCTTTCTTTTCTTTTCTTTCTTTCTTTCTTTCTTTCTTTCTTTCCCATACATTTATTAGAACTAGTGTATTCTCTTGGTAATGCCCATATAGTTCCCATATGAAGTAAGAATGATGGATGGCGACAATCTATGAAACAATAGAGGTGTCCTATCCATATAGATATGTGAGTAGCAGTGTTTAGCAATTTACCAGGTATAGAGAGAGAATGCATGTGATAATAAAGCGTACAATCCAAATATCTGGATATCTTAATAGCTCCTATTCTTTGTGTATGGTTCCTCCTAGTGTAATAATCATTTCTCTCTCATCATCACTATTCAGATATGTCTATTCCTTGGGAGACTCTCTCTCCTGCCTCCCCCTTCACATCACCTATGGAGTGTTTTTTATGCATACCCCTGGCCTGCAGTGATCTGCTTTCCTCTGACTGCAGCCTCCGTATCTTTAACCCCCATTGATCAACCCCAACCTCAGCTCAGGCAAGATCCTCCTAGATGACGTCAGCAGGGGAGTGCTGTGACGTCAGCAGGGAGGTGAGTAGCGTTTCCCCTGCACCTGCTCTGCATCCTGATAGACTGCTCCAGTGATGGAGGGAGGGAATCCTTCCTGATCCAAGTGACTTTGTCCTAGGAGCTTGACGTCAGGATGCAGCACAGGTAATGAGAGGAGAAGCCCTTGAGCTGCCCCCACCCCTGTGCTCTGCTCCCCCTCCTCAGTATCTCTGCCGCATGCCTGACATTGCACAGCCTAGACAGGCCTGGGATTGAGGCTTGTAATAACCAAGATAAGGCAGAGCAGAGGCTTACCTGCAGTCCTGTGTAAAGCTATAGATAGTTACAACATAACACTATTAGTTGTGCCATGCAGATTTTATGGGACACATTTAGTTCTTCCTATTTTTCTTTTCCAGCCTATTAACTCACTCCCAAATTCTACAAGAAGAAAACCCCAGTAAAATCTGCATGGAATCCTAGGTGTGAATTTCCCATGATTCTAATTGATTTATGCTTTGGATTGTTCCGCACATTTCCTTTCTAATATATTGTGAGATCATAAACAAGCAAGAAAAATATTTCACCTTTGTCTTATAAACATGACAATAATGAATATTGTAATCTTATATAGTCAGGAATTCAATATTTTAAGACAAGTTCTGATAAATATGCATGTTTATATTAATTAATGACCTATTCTTAAATGCATTGAAACAGAGACATGTCAAGTTGGTTCCTGAAACCATTGTCCAAGGGGAAATATGCATGTTTCTGTGATTCCAATATTATGTGAATGGGGTCTGTAAAAAGCAATGCAGCAAAGACCACTCCTTACATGTACAGAACAGCCTTATCAGTCTATACGTTACATTATTTGCATTACACTAGAGGGGTTGTCAACCTTTAGAGACTACCCTTTTTTGTAATTACAGGTGCATCTCAATGAATTAGAATATCATCAAAAAGTTAATTTATTTCAGTAATTCAATACATAAAGTGAAACAATTATATAGAATCATTACAAACAGAGTGATCTATTCCAGGTATTTATTTCTGTAAATGTTGATAATTATGGCTTACAGCTAAGGAAAACCCAAAGGTCATTATCTCAGAAAATTAAAGTAGGGAGGATGAAGGGTCTGAGAGATAAAATATTACCTAAATAGGTATCAGAGCTTCACCTTGTGTGGTTGTGAGAGTTACAACCACTATAAAAGCATATTATGGCTGTTGCTGTCCCCAGCATGGTCCATGTAGAGTAGGGAGGATGAACGGTTAAACACCTTGCTGCCGTATTCCACGAGACATCAAAGGGTGAACATAATATTCATTTATTAGTCAACGCGTTTCAGGGCTCCCTGGCCTCTTCCTCAGGACAAATCAATATAATATTGCCATGTTTCAGGGGGTTTCAGGGAGCTCTGAAATGCGTTGATTAATAAATCTATATTATATTCACCCTTTGATATCTCGTGGAATACAGCAGCGCTGTTTTTAACCCTTCATCCTCCCTTCTTTAATTTTCTGAGATAATGACCTTTGGGTTTTCATTGGCTGTAAGCCATAATCATCAACATTTGCAGAAATAAACACTTGCAATAGATCACTCTGTTTGTAATGACTATATATAATATATGCGTTTCAATTTTTGTATTTAATTATTAAAAAAAAAACTTTTTGATGATATCCTAATTCATTGAGATCCACCTGTAAATGCATGTAATCAGTGCCCAAAATATATTTTTTACAATTTGGTTTATAGGGTTTGTCCACTACATGGACAACCACTTCTTAAAGGGAACCAACCACCCCAAATGACCCCCCCGGACTGTTAATATGTGTCCCTACACCCAGCACACACATTTGGGGCAATCGTTTTTGCTAAAAAAACTGTTTAGTAGAAGCTAAGATATAGCAATATGAACTTTAATAACTTGAGCCGAATGGGTGTTACCTAGCTTTGTCCACGTGCAGTGTTCGTGCTTGTCAGCTTCCTCTCCCCCTCCCCTCTCACTTTCTAAGAGCCTGGCCGCGCCATGAAAGGGGCGGGGCTAAATCGCGTCATGAAAGGGGGCGGGGCTAGCCGCGATTTAGCCCCGCCCCTTTCATGACGCGGCCAGGCTCTTAGAAAGTGAGAGGGGAGGGGGAGAGGACGCTGACAGGCACGAACACTGCACGTGGACAAAGCTAGGTAACACCCATTCGGCTCAAGTTATTAAACTTTATAAACATATATCTTAGCTTCTACTAAACAGTTTTTTTAGAAAAACGATTGCCCCAAATGTGTGTGCTGGGTGTAGGGACACATATTAACAGTCCGGGGGGGTCATTTGGGGTGGTTGGTTCCCTTTAAATACAATGCCTCACATCCTTTAGAACTGACACTGACATTGCTGGAACGATGCAAGTATGGGAGGTGAATATATTATGTTTCTTTTACATTGGAGATTCTAGGAATTAAAGGGGTTGTCCAGTCTAAAACAACAAATATGCAGTTACTCTATGTGATGGCAGACTGGTGAATACTCATATCGTAGGCACTCCAAGCTGTGAGGATTTTCCAGTGTCAGAGGTGGGAAAGGTGGCCATATGACTGCAAGTATACAATATGCATACTCCAGGCCAGAATCTGACTAAACTGCTTCTGACCTGTTGTTTTAGATCAGATAACCCTTTAAGGCTAGAGTCACGCTGGGTGAGAGATGTGCGAGTATCTTGCATGCCTCACCGGCACAGCCGTCAGCTCTCCGGAGAGGAGCACATCATCTGCATATGTCTCTATGGAACTGTTCAGAGAGTTGGCAGCCATGCCAAGTGAGGCATGCGAGACTCTATCGAGCATCTTATATGTCTTTTGCCCAGTGTGACTCCAGCCTAAGAACGAGTTGTGTCTGAGTAGCAGGCAATCCCTTTAAGTCTGGAGTCACATTCATCAAGACACATGCAAGATACTCACATAAGTGTTGTATGCCTCACCAGGCACGGCCGCTGGCTCTCTGGAGAGGAACTGCATGCTCCTGTTTACAGAGTTGATAACCGTGCCGGGTGAGGCATACAAGACTCACGTGAGTATCTCGCATGTCTCTCACCCAGTGTGACTCCAGACTAAGGCTGGGGTCACAGTTGACATGCATTTTTTTAGTGCCTTTTAAAAACGCATGCTTTTTTACATGCGTTTTTCATGTCAGCATGAGTTTTTTAAGGTCTCTGATGGCTCCCTGCGTTTTTGGCTGCGTTTTTGAATCTGCACATAAAAATAGTGCTTGTAGTATTTTTTTGAGCGTTTTGAAAAACGCATGCGTTTTTGTAGAAAACGCATGCGTTTTTATAACATGGGTTCCTATGGAAAACGCATGCAAAAACGCATGTACAGTTAGCACCTTTTAGTGCCATTCAAAAACGCATGCGTTTCCCATAGGAGCCCATGTTAAAAAAACGCATGCGTTTCCGGAAAAACGCATGCGTTTTTTAACATGGGCTCCTATGGGAAACGCATGCGTTTTTGAATGGCACTAAAAGGTGCTAACTGTACATGCGTTTTTGCATGCGTTTTCCATAGGAACCCATGTTATAAAAACGCATGCGTTTTCTACAAAAAAACGCATGCGTTTTCTACAAAAACGCATGCGTTTTTGGATATGCTCCAAAAACGCATGGGACAGTCACACATGCTTTTTGGCTATTAGGGCATGCGTTTTTTAACATGGGGGCCTATGGGTGCGTTTTTTTACATGCGTTTTTGAAAACGCAGGTCTCCAAAACTGCATGTGAAAAATGGTACTGTGACCCCAGCCTAAGGCTGGCTTCACACTACGGCTGGGATCCGATCCGTGGCTGTTCGCTTGAGCCAGACAGCCCTGGACCAGATCAGCACACATAACTGGAGGGCTAATTTGCCCTCCAATCCGGTGTGCAGCTGCACGCAGCTGCCACCGCTGATAGGTCAGGGCCGTGGCTCGCGAGCTAGCCACGGTCCCGACCCATCAGTGGCGGCAGCTGCGTGCGGCTGCACACCAGGCCAGAGGGCAAATTAGCCCTCCAGTTATGTCTGCTGGTCCAGTCCGGGGCTGTCAGGCCCAGACCGGACCTGACCGCAGTGTGAAGCCAGCCTAAGAACGAGTTTTGTCTGAGTAGCAGGCAACCCAATTCATTTAAAATTTCTCACTCTTCATCTTTAAGAAGCGCTTTGCTTCTCTGCACACTTAACTTTGATGTGGTCTGTGATCATAAATCACCTGAGAGGAGCTCAAAAAAGAGAAATTAGAGTTGAAACTCTCCCATTGGAGCATCAGAATAAGCTCACTGAAGGATTCTCAGCTAATCCTTTCTGCAGTTAGCGAGAGAGGGAGAGACAGAGGATGTAAAAAGGTAAACCATGCAAACATTTGTTAATGAAACCCAATTACAAAAATTATGTTTAGCCAAAAATACATGCTTTTAACTATGAAAAAAAATTAGCACCAAAGGTGAACAATCCTTTAACATGGAAACACATTTTTAGTCAGTGGCCTTTGTGCAGAGGCGGTATTACTTTTTATTTTACTTGTGACCCCCAAGTCTGCAGTGCTGCATTTTAGAGTTTACTGTCTCCTTTCTACTGCAGTCTAATGTCTTACAGCTAATTAGGTCCCAGGGCAAAGCTCCACAGAGCAGTTGTTTCCTTGTGGCTGTCTCCAGATAGTCAGGGATATGTGTGGTTATGGGTTCCTGTGGAGATGTGAATCCTCTGTTATGATCTGAAGCATGCAGTTTAACATATATAGTGCATTCTTCCCTAGGTAAACTCTTATTCACTAATCACTATGGGTAAAATTAACCCAGAATTATGCATTTGGGTATCAGCATTATTTTTTTCCCAAACCAAGTGTTATACAGTGAAAATGGGCAGATCTGAACAATTAGAGCAGTGTGTCCAGTAGTTATGGCTATAGATGAGAACAGGGTTGACCAAGCTTGAACTGAATTTGTTTTGTCACTGTTAATGTTTGGTCACCACTTTACATGATTTTAAGAGATGACTGGTCAGGTCACATCTTTATGTACTGGTTGGAACCTGTCAATGAGGTCACATCAAAAGCAAATCAGAACCATGAGATTGATTCCCATCCCAGGCTGATCTTCAGCTATTTTCAATTTCTTCAGCCCAGTGAATGGTAATATGCTTCAAGGTATTGCCCAGTAATAATGCGGATACCATTACACACGACTACACAGTGCAGTAATCTCAACCAACTCTTTAGATTGATCATCTAGAAAAAATACACAAACCTTCTTAATCAACAGGTTTCATTGGATATGATTTTTTTTTTATTATTTTGGACTATTTAGCACATCAGCTGAGAAACATCCCTTTAAAAGAATTATGGACCCAAACCTCATTTAGAGGTGATCGGGAGCCACTGAATTGCTATTCACCCCTTCACGACTTGATGATTTTCCATTTTTGCACTTTTATTTTCTCCTACCCTTTTTCCAAGAGCCATAACATTTTCCAGTTTCCCATCAATATAGCCATGATAGCCATATGAGGACATGTTTTCTGAGGGACAAGTTGTACTTTTGAATGACACCATTAAATTTACCATAAAGTGTACTGGAAAATAGGAAAAAAATTACAAGTGCAGTGAAAGACCCATAACTCTTTTCATTTTCCCATCAACATAGCTATATGAGGACATGTTTTCTAAGGGACGAGTGGTACTTTTGAATGACACCATTAAATTTACCATATAGTGTACTGGAAAATGGGAAAAAATTCCAAGTGCGGTGAAATTGCAAAATAACTGTAATTACACAATAGTTTTTTTTAATTTTCATTTACCATGTTCACTATATGGTAAAGCTGACTGCACAGTATGAGTCTCTAGGTCAATATGAGTACGTTGATAACAAACATTTATAGTTAAAGTTTTTTTTAATTTAACTGGTAAAAAAATTCAGACGTTTGCAAGATAAAAAAACAGTTTTTGGCAACATTTTCTGATAACCAAAACATTTTTATTTTTCAGGATCTGGGGCTGCGATGGCTTATGTTTTTTCACCCTGAGCTTACATTTTTACTTCTACCATGTTTGTGTAGCTATAATGCTTTGATTGCCTCCATTGCATTTTATTGCAATGTTTCAGTGGCCAAAACCGTAATTCTGGCATTTCTAATTTTTTTTTCATACGCCGCTTACCAATTGGATTAATCTATTTAATATTTTCATTGAGTCACTGCCACATCTACTGGATCACCAATACCATCAGGAACAGGAGTATGAAGCAGAGCCCGAGGAGGAGGCCGAGATAGAAGAGGCAGAAAATCCAGTTGCCCAGCTGTGTGTATCACCCCCACCAGAGGCCTTCAACCAGGACAATGCCATCTGGGGACCCCTACTCCCTCTAAGCAACTACACAACACGGCATGAACCACCCCATCCAACTCAAAGTCCTGTCTCCTTTATTGAGGAGATTAATTTTTCTGATAACATGGCCTGGAACTGGTTGCTTGGGCCTAAGGCCAAAGACTTCTATGACCAGTGTACCGAGGCAAGTTGGTGGCATTCTTGGAGAATAAGCGGTTTGGCTTCATAGTGGAAGAACGTACAGGGCAGCGTGCTACGGCAACTGGTCCACCCTGCTACGTGAACATGCACTGAAGCATAAACTGCAAAAGTGCAAGTGTGGAGCCCACTGGGATGGGGTACTCGGGCCCAGACTGGGGTACTGCTGGGGATGTCACGGAGGTCCTGGTCCGGACCGTGTCCCGTGTTCACACAAGTAAAGGGATATTTACAGGGATTAGTTTTTCATGACGCCACCCACGGCTTGTGGTCAGTGATGGGACCACCGCTGCAGCGCTGCTCTGCCAGTAGGATGGATGGATGATGGGGCTGCAGCCAGATGGATGAGCCCACCGCAGGTCGGGCTGCTCCTGACAGGATAAAAGGTATGATGCACAGTTCAATATACCTGGAATCAAAACGGACACTCAGGCAGGATTCACCGGGTTTACTTGTCAGCTCTTTAGACAATTTACAGCAGTTCTCAGTACAGTTCTTAACACAGTTCACAGTCAGTTAACTCTGGTAACACTGAACCCTCTGCAGCCAGGCTGTCGCTCTGAGACCTCTCATTTCTTCTAAGTGTCCTTTCAGGTTGTTCTCTCTCTTGTTCTTTCTCCGGGTAGTATAGCGGCAGCTCGGACCCTTGTGGGTCCTCGTGGTTGCTGCTGTGTTTTTGACCCTTTTGTTGGGAACTCCAACCTGGAGTTCAAGCTCCCGTCGGTTTCTGGGAAGCCGGTATGGAATCTCAGTTCCCCTCAGAGTCGACACGGTATATGCCTAGTCTGCAGTAACCCTATCTTGCAAGGCGTTACCAGACTCCATCTAACCCATGTGATTCCAGTCCAAACTAGGGAGAATTACTCCGGTAGTTGGTTGGTGCTGCTGTGTTCCTTGGACCAGTACTGCCGGTCCGGTCTCTTTCCTCACACTCCCCTGGGATGCCGGCTATGGACGAGCTTTCTCTCCATGGTTTCTGTGACTCTGTGCATTCTGCATCTCCATGAAGCCCAACCCCACCGGGATGTGTGTCTGTCTTTCTGATGTCTGTGCTGCTCGGCTCACTCTGGTCTACTAACTCCTTCCTCCTCTTTTCCCTATTTGTGCTCTCTGTCACCTGATCTACATTCTTTCCCACCCACTTTCCTCTAAACCCACCACCCCTTGCCCGCCTATAGTCCCGGGCTCCGGTTTGAGTGCTGCCTTTAGTGGTGTGTGTGTGTGCTGTGAGGGTGTTTGGTGTACAAACCGTCTACCTTCCTGCCTGCCTGCAGTTCCCTATGTGGCCACCTGGTTGCAGAGGCGCCACACAAGCAGTCTTTGCGCAAAATAAGGCAGAAATGGAAACAAGTGCAGCTGACGAATCAGCATGCAAGAAAGCAGAAATGGAAATCGAATTAGCACGTAAGGGGGCCGAAATAGAGGCTCTGGAGAAAGAATGTGAGCACTTGACAGCCATGGCAATGTTAAAGGTCCTTGAAGAGGTTATCAATGAGAGTCAAAGAGACAGCATTATTTTATGTGAAATGGATGCAGAAAACCTCCTTAAACGCACTAGAGGCTATTTGCTAAGCTAAAATGGTGAACCGCTGACCACCACTAACATCCCTGATAGTACCAACTCTTTTCCAAGGCACCAAGATGCTGACCCTCCTACAGCACGCAGCTTTCAAAGTCAGTCCAACGCACCACCCACTTCCAATCTTGAACCTCCTTCAGGCCCCATAACGTTTTGGGACCCTGCACCTCTGCAAACTCTGTAAACTAACGCCCATATACAACCCAACATGCCAGCAAGTCACTAAACTCCTGCTAACCGCATAGTTCCAGCCTCTCCTGTGGCAAACACAATATACACCAAACCTGTTGCTGGATTAAATGCTAATGCTGCTTAGGGGTGGATTAAGGATAGCCCTGGGCTGGTAAAACCCAGTGGACCACCTCCACGGGCTATGTGATGGTGTCGTTATCATATATGACTCACCGTAGCCGGGGGTACACGTAGCGGGCGTTGTTTCTCCTCCAGTCACGGAACCGCGCCTGCGGTGGTGTAGGCCCGGTGGTCCAGATCAATAGGGGAATGGCAGAACAGTGGGGGTGATTTGTCTTCGTGACGCCACCTGCGGGTGTTCTGGTAACATTACCAGCGCTGTTCGGGTCTCCGGGGGATGTTATACAGCGAGATGGAACGCTCCCCACAGGATGAGCGGGAATCCCGGAGCCGGGAGCTGCGCAAGATGTTGTGAGGCAGCTGCGGGATGCTGCGCGCTGAATCCAGGAGTAATGTACAACCACACAAAGTCTCTTTTAGGTACCTTTACTGGATGGTAGTCAGGTACACTCGGACCGGGATAGTGAAGTTGGCACTTCTGGAGTTTCACAGCAAGCAGTGTTAGGCTTCCTTTCTCTAGTTCTCTCTCTAAGGTCGGGTGGATGTGGAATCCAGCCGGACCGGGCAGTGTATCCAATGGAACTTGCTTCACCTGGTTAACAGCACTGAGGGCACTGTAAAAGGGTCTGAGCAGGATCAGTTCTCTTCCCTGGGCTCTCGTGGATGGGTGCATCAGGTGGAACAGGTGGCTAAACCTCCTGTTGATGGTGCTGGTTCTCTGTGGTGGCTGGGTAGCTCTCACAGCTTCGGTTCCAGTAACCGGTTGATTTGGAAAGAGTCAGATTAACTCTGTTTTCCTGAGAGGTGATCTCCTTCTTCCTATTATCCCAATTGCAGGGATCTCCACTGGCTAACAGGCTGGTTGGGCCTAGTGTGTTCCTCATAGGGTGGAGGTTTCACACAGGCTGGCAGCTCTTGTAGCGTCTACCACACTCTGAAGTTTCTCCCTCCAAGACTCTTTTTATAGGGGGAACTGGCTCAAAGTCACCAGTGGAGCTCCCCCTAGAGGCTCGGGGTAAAACCAGGTGTTCTAAGTGTTGTTTGTGTTGTGGGTTTTGCTGTGCTGTTACTTACTCCATTTGTGCCCTAAGGATTTCTGTGGTGCCCAACAGGTGCCAGGGTGCCACATATAGGTGAAACAGATTATTTCTGGAAAATAGCTGCCGAGTGAAACTATAACCTGAAAAACATCCATTGATCTAGTAAATTTACCCTTCTGTTAAAAAAAAAAAAAAAAAAAAAGCGCCAAACCTGATCACTTAGCAATACAAAGAGCTGTGTTTTTGACACAAAAAAACACACCAAAACCAACCAAAAAATGAAGATTTGCATTTTGTTTCAGTCTTTATTGCTTCGAATGGTTGAAAAGAAAGCAAGAATGCTGAAAAATTTACTTGCTGCTTCTTTTAAAAACACAGCACAATCAAAGCTGTGTTCCATTTCAGTAAATAAAAAAAGTAGGTGCGTCTCAAAATCTCATAGGTTTTTCCTGGTGCTGTAAAAAAGTAGCTTTTTATCAGCATGGATTTGCATGAAACTAATGAACAAATGCCCTGTGGGAGCTTAAAGAGAACCTGTCACCCCCTGGTGCTATGGTAACTGAATGCAGCATTGAATGCAGCGTGTCTGCTGCATTCAGGGAAGGGGTCACCCATGTTTCTAGTTCCCCTGTAAGTAAAAAGACTTTATAAAGAGTACAGATAAAGAGTTCGGAGGGACTTACTCAGTAATGAGTCATTACTGTTGCTGGTGTCCTCCCCGCCTCCAGCCCTCAGCACATACAGGAGGCTGAACAAGAGAGGGCTGGAGGTGGCACACAGAAGGCTGGAGGTGGGGAGGAGGGCAGACACATAAAGGAGGCTGAACAAGGGCCCTTACAGAGAGAGCTGGAGGTGGGGGCGACACCAGTAACAGCGATGACTAATTACTGAGTAAGTCACTCTGGACTCGTTATCTGTACACCTAATAAAGTCTTTTTAACAGCTTACAGGGGAGCTAGAGACATCGGGGACCCCTTCCCTGAATGCAGCAGACACACTGCATTCAGTTAGCATAGCACCAGGAGGGTGACAGGTCCTCTTTAACTACTGTTACTCAGGTAAAAAACACCATATAGTGAACATCTGCAAGTGGCCTTAAACATACTGAAGTAAAAACTCAAATATTGACCATCTGCACAAGGACTTACAAATACTGAGGTAAAAACTCACCAAGTACACAATATCTGCATGTGGCCTTACAAATACTGAGGTAAAAACTGACTAAAATACACAATGTGTGTTCCAGGCCTTACAAATACTGAGGTAAAAAACTCACCAAATACTCCAGGTGACTGTGACCTTACAAATACTGAGGTAAAAACTGACCAAATACACAATGTGTGCACCTGGCCTTACAAATACTGAGGTAAAAACTCACCAAATACACAATGTGTGCATGAGGTTTTACAAATACTGAGGAAAAACTGACTAAATACACAATATGTGCACCTGGCCTTACAAATACTGAGGTAAAAAAGTAACCAAATATGCAATGTGTGTACCTGGCCTTACAAATACTGAGGTAAAAATCTCACCAAATACTCCAAGTGACTGTGACCTTACAAATACTGAGGTAAAAACTGACCAAATACACAATGTGTGCACCTGGCCTTACAAATACTGAGGTAAAAATGTCACCAAATACTCCAGGTGACTGTGACCTTACAAATACTGAGGTAAAAACTGACCAAATACACAATGTGTGCACCTGGCATTACAAATACTGAGGTAAAAAACTCACCAAATATGCAATGTGTGTATGAGGCTTTAAAAATACTGAGGAAAAAACTCACTTAATACTCCACGTGTGACCGTGGCCTTACAAATACTGAGGTAAAAACTTACCAAATACTCAACGTGTGACTGTGGCTTTGCAAATCTGAGGTAAAAAACTCACCAAATACTCAGCGTGCACGAGGCCTTACTCATCCATCTTTTCAGTTTAGTGATATATGATATTTCACGTTTTGGATTGTCCCCTAAGCTTTTGCGGGGGACAACATGGCTGCACAAACCCTGACAGAAATTTCAGTGAGTCTGTCAGTGGCTGGGAGTGTGGCCAATCGGGGACTGTTTATAGCTGGACTTATCAGGTGTCAGTATTCCTCTGGCAGTTGTTTGGGGACTCTTGACAACTGCCAGATGTGCCCTGGTGACAGTCCTTGATTGGCTATCTGGATTAAGCGCCAATTGGGTTAGGGTATATATACTAGTGTTGTCCTGTCAGGTCATCAGACTGTGACAGGACTTTAAACTCCCACCCTCCCTTCCCTTTGACATTCCTTTATTTGTTTGATAAATATTATAATAAACGGCTCTGCTGAGGCTGTATTTCAATTTTCGTTCTTGCTTTCTTTTCATGTTCGCCCCTGTCGTGTGGTTCTATTAGAGGGGTAAAATTGCCCAATTGCATTTGGGCGGATTTTGACCCATTTGTTGGCACTATTTAGTTTAAGTTTATTGAAGTATATGGTATTTATGGATGGGTTTTGAAACAGAGTTTTTTAAAATATGTATTTATTTGAATATTTTAATAAAGAAAATGTATCTAATATATAATTACCTTAAGGCACTTCCGTCATATTCGGCGCTGTTTCCGTCGTCGTGTCTGTGGCTGCCTCTCAAACCCTAACTCGCAATGCCTTTGCGAGTCCTTGCAGAGTCTCTCTCTCTCTCTCCTCCCCCCCACGGCTTGCAGGACCTGAGATGATGTCAATGGTATGGGCGGGGCTATATCACATGACTGTGACATCATCACAAGCACTTTAATTGCTGCAGTGTCAGCACAGGAGACATCATGCCGCTGTCTCACATCAGACGTGTCCTCATCAGTGATTCTCTGCCTCTGACATCCTGCGATCACAAGGGAACATAGAGGTGACAGAGGACCTCGGACTGAGCCCCCAAGAGCTGATCTCCAGGATACAGGTGAGAGGAGGCTGCATAGGAGCAATGCTCTGCAGACTGGAGGGGGCTGCACAGGAGCAATGCTCTGCAGAGAGGAGGAAGCTGCACAAGAGCAATGCTCTGCAGAGAAGAGGCTGCACAGGAGCATTGTCCTGCATGAGGGGAGGCTGCACAGGAGCAATGCTCTGCACAGAGGAGGCTGCACAGGAGCAATGCTCTGCACAGAGGAGGCTGCACAGGAGCATTGCTCTGCATGAGGGGAGGCTGCACAGGAGCATTGCTCTGCAGAGAGGAGGCTGCACAGGAGCAATGCTCTGCAGAGAGGAGGCTGCACAGGAGCAATGCTCTGCACAGAGGAGGCTGCACAGGAGCATTGCTCTGCAGAGAGGAGGCTGCACAGGAGCATTGCTCTGCATGAGGGAGGGCTGCACAGGAGCATTGCTCTGCAGAGAGGAGGCTGCACAGGAGCATTGCTCTGCAGAGAGGAGGCTGCACAGGAGCAATGCTCTGCAGAGAGGAGGCTGCACAGGAGCATTGCTCTGCAGAGAAGAGGCTGCACAGGAGCAATGCTCTGCAGAGGGGAGGCTGCACAGGAGCATTGCTCTACATGAGGGGAGGCTGCACAGGAGCAATGCTCTGCACAGAGGAGGCTGCACAGGAGCATTGCTCTGCATGAGGGGAGGCTGCACAGGAGCAATGCTCTGCAGAGAGGAGCCTGCACAGGAGCAATGCTCTGCTAAGAGGAGGCTGCACAGGAGCATTGCTCTGCATGAGGGGAGGCTGCACAGGAGCAATACTCTGCAGAGAGGAGGCTGCACAGGAGCAATGCTCTACAGTAAGGAGGCTGCACAGGAGCATTGCTCTGCAGAGAGGAGGCTGCACAGGAGCAATGCTCTACAGTAAGGAGGCTGCACAGGAGCAATGCTCTGCAGAGAGGAGGCTCCACAGGAGCAATGCTCTGCACAGAGGAGGCTGCACAGGAGCATTGCTCTGCATGAGGGGAGGCTGCACAGGAACAATGCTCTGCACAGAGGAGGCTGCACAGGAGCAATGCTCTGCAGAGAGGAGGCTGCACAGGAGCAATGCTCTGCAGAGAGGAGGCTGCACAGGAGCAATGCTCTGCAGAGAGGAGGCTGCACAGGAGCATTGCTCTGCAGAGAGGAGGCTGCACAGGAGCATTGCTCTGCATGAGGGGAGGCTGCACAGGAACAATGCTCTGCACAGAGGAGGCTGCACAGGAGCAATGCTCTGCAGAGAGGAGGCTGCACAGGAGCAATGCTCTGCAGAGAGGAGGCTGCACAGGAGCAATGCTCTGCACAAAGGAGGCTGCACAGGAGCATTGCTCTGCAGAGAGGAGGCTGCACAGGAGCAATGCTCTGCAGAGAGGAGGCTGCACAGGAGCAATGCTCTGCAGAGACGAGGCTGCACAGGAGCAATGCTCTACAGTAAGGAGGCTGCACAGGAGCAATGCTCTGCAGAGAGGAGGCTGCACAGGAGCAATGCTCTGCACAGAGGTGGCTGCACAGGAGCATTGCTCTGCATGAGGGGAGGCTGCACAGGAGCAATGCTCTGCAGAGAGGAGGAGGCTGTACAGGAGCAATGCTCTGCAGAGAGGAGGAGGCTGCACAGGAGCAATGCTCTGCAGAGAGGAGGAGGCTGCACAGGCGCAATGCTCTGCAGAGAGAAGGCTGCACAGGAGCAATGCTCTACAGTAATGAGGCTGCACAGGAGCAATACTCTGCAGAGAGGAGGCTGCACAGGAGCAATGCTCTACAGAGAGGAGGCTGCACAGGAGCAATGCTCTGCAGAGAGGAGGCTGCACAGGAGCAATACTCAGCAGAGAGGAGGCTGCACAGGAGCAATGCTATGCAAAGAGGAGGCTGCACAGGAGCAATACTCTGCAGAGAGGAGGCTGCACAGGAGCAATCCTCTGCAGAGAGGAGGTTGCACAGGAGCAATACTCAGCAGAGAGGAGGCTGCACAGGAGCAATGCTCTGCAGAGAGGAGGCTGCACAGGAGCAATACTCAGCAGAGAGGAGGCTGCACACGAGCAATTCTCTGCAGAGAGGAGGCTGCACAGGAGCAATGCTCTGCAGAGAGGAGGCTGCACAGGAGCAATGCTCTGCAGAGAGGAGGCTGCACAGGAGCAATGCTCTGCATGAATGGAGCCAAGATGCTGGGGACGGCGGAGTGAAAATGCTGTGGCGGCGAAGACGATGACCCGCTGGTAAGTATGACAGGCAGAGTGCCTCTGTCCTCTGCTAACCACTCTGCCCACCGCACTGCGCTAACCACTCTGCCCGCTGCACTGCGCTGACCACTCTGCCCGCCGCACTGCGCTGACCACTCGGCCCACCGCACTCACTGCTAACCACTGAGCCACCGCGCAGTGCTAACCACTGAGCCACCGCACACTGCTAACCACTCACCAACCACGCAGTGCTAACCACTGAGCCACCGCGCAGTGCTAACCACTGAGCCACCGCCCAGTGCTAACCACTGAGCCACCGCCCAGTGCTAACCACTGAGCCATCGTATACTCTGCTAACCACTGACCCACCATACTCCCTGCTAACTACTAACCCAGCATATACAGCGCTAACCACTGAGCCACCGTACACTGCTAAACACTGAGCGACCATACTTTGCTAACCACTAAACCACCGCGCAGTGCTAACCACTGAGCCACCGTATACTGTGCTACCCACTGAGCCACCTGTATACACACAATTAATTTCACCGCACTCCCCTAAATATTAGTAAATAAATTATATATGGATTCTAGACTACCCGATTCTTTAGAATCGGGCTCACAGCTAGTACCTTAATAAAGCCACACGGCCAATTTTTGATCCATCAAAGCAATTGTCAGTTGTCTAATTTATTTATTGGTAAGTATGACTGTGAGTTTTGTGTTGCCATGACTACAGCACCGCCATGCGACTCACTGAACACTACCCACATGCGGGTCATTCCATGTCAAGTGATCCAAAAATGAATATTTTTTTTCCCTGACGTCCTCAGATTTTTTTAATTTTTTTTCTATATGAAGAACAACTTTAGTTCAATACAAAAAAAAAGTTTTGAATTTTTTTCTTTATCAGTTAATTTTTTACAGATTTTTAAAGTTTTAAAAAAGTGCGAATTTTGGCCTGGTATGGCTTTACATTTTCTATCATATCTCTGGCTAGAAATAAGATAGAGAAACAAAATAAACACCAATCTACTCAAAACTGTGCAGGCTTTCACCAGATATGTCACAAGAGGATCTTTGTTAATATTTTACCCATGTGATCGCAAAGCGCAAAAAAATTCCAAACTTTTAATTTGTAATTAACTAAAGTAGTACTTCATAAAGGAAAAAAAATAAAAAAAATCTAAAGACGTCAGGTAAAAAAAAATATTCATATTTAGATCACTTGATATGGAATGACCCATTGACGCTATTAATAGTAAAATATTTTAAAATATGATCCCATCGCGATCCCAACTTGAAATTTGGTACAGATGTGGCTAAGAGCAAAGCAGACACATGGGCAGTATTTGAAATATTTAAAGCGCGCCGATTTTTCGGAAATGCGTTTTAAAGTTTTGCGCTTGCTTTCACATGGGTAAAATATTAACAAAGATCCTCTTGTGACATATCTGGTGAAAGCCTGTATAGTTCTGAGTAGAATGGTGTTTATTTTGTCTCTCTATCTTATTCCTAGCCTTAGTTATGAGGAGAAACGTAAAGGCAGGCAACGGCGAAATTCGCACTTTTTCCGAACTTTGAAAATCATTTTAAATAAAAATAAATTTTTTAAAAAATTTTTCTCTTCACATTTTGTATTGTCTGACATGCTATTATCAAATAACAAAATCTCAAAAGAATTAAAAATATAGAGGTAATAATCATTGGTTCACTTGACATGGAATGACCCATACGCCACTTGCCCGTACCACTCATATAAAGGTAAATCCCCTCACTCATGTATAACAGAACCATTTATTCTTGTTATCTCTTCATACATATCTAAGGTATAACTTTATTCTCAGTCGTATTTCTCTATTCTTTTCAAAACATATTTTCAGGCGTATGGAGCACGTAAAGGCGAATTTTGTTATCGATACCAAATTGTTATGAGGATATATTCATAGGTATGAACCTAACACTATGATTTTCAAAAAACATGGTCTGCAACCTGTTCTGATTTGTATGTAAATTTTTGTTTTCATTTTTTTATACAATTGTTGCTTTATTCTGGTATATAGATAAATTTACCCTTGAATAAAGCTATATTGTAAAGCCGAAACGTTAGGGAATTTTTCATCTATTCTTATTTTTCAAATAAAAGCTTTGATGGATTTCCTTCAATATTGACTTTATTCTTGATATCATGGTGTGTGCTAGATTTACTTTAATTTAAGGTGTAAGGCCTGGTCCAGATCACGTTTTGTCTTTCTGTCTGGACGGATGTGTTTAACAGCAGCGTTAATGGAATGCAATGCTTGCGTTTGCTTGTGTTAACACTGCCATAGATATGCATTAGTAAACACATCCAAACGCAAGCAACAATGTGCTTGCGTTTGAAAGTACCGTATTTTCCGGCGTATAAGACGACTGGCCATATAAGACGACCCCCAACTTTTCCAGTTAAAATATAGAGTTTGGGATGTACTCTCCGTATAAGACTACCCCTCTTCCAATACACATATGGTAACATTCCATATAGTGTATTGCACCTCCCAAGTCCTCCATATAGTATATTGCACAACCTTAGTCCTCCATATATTATGTCCCCCCCAATAGTCCTCCATATAGTATATTGCACAATCTTAGTCCTCCATATATTATGTCCCCCCCATAGTCCTCCATATAGTAAAATGCACCCTATAGTCTCACAGGGGGTCTAGTAGGGTGATAGGGAGGAAGGGTTATCTCCTCATCTGATAAGAGTTGTGCACCCCTGCACATGTCCTCCTCTTAAACACCTGCATTATCCACTAATTCCATTGTCTATTTCCACTTTTCACCCCTCTGGGGGAGCGGAGCGGTGCTGCTGTGAAATCTGCAGTGCCTGGGCGGCAGGACCTGTGTGGTAGTAAGACAGAGGACCTGCGGTGACGTAGACCCCATGTGACCGATCATGTGACAGATCACGTGACCGGCCGGAGTCTGGACCCGGAAGCAGGAGCGGCAGTGGGTGCACGAGACGCACCACAGGCTTCTTCACCGTGGTCATGCAGACAGCATAACCACGTATGGTGAGTGTGACTAAAACCTGCACATAGTCCTCCACTAGACCACCAGGTAACGCACCAGGAGCACCCCAGTGCACATATCGTTGGCAGCTGGCCCCCCGCAGATGCTGCCCTGTCTCTTTGCCAGACACTCGGCGTATAAGACGACCCCCGACTTTTGAGGAGATTTTCAGGGGTTAAAAAGTCGTCTTATACGCTGGAAAATACGGTATGTGTTTTTTAAACGCACAGGATAACGCGGAGTGCAGCGTTAACCGGTGTGTTTAAAAAAATGCAAACTTTCAAATGCAAGCACATTTTTGCTTGCGTTTGGATGCGTTTACCGATGCATATCTATGGCAGTGTTAACACAAGCAAATGCAAGCGTTACATTGCATTAACGGTGCGGTTAAACGCATCCATCAAGACGGAAAGACAAAATGTGATCTGGTCAAGACCTAAGGGTATGCATTTACCCTTTAAATTGAACATACAATGTGTACATAATTATTAGGCAAATGAGTATTTTGATCACATGATACTTTTTATACATGTTGTCCTACTCCAAGCTGCACAGGCTTGAGTGCCAACTACCAATTAAGTAAATCTGGTGATATGCATCTCTGTAATGAGGAGGGGTGTTGTCTAATGACATCAAGACTCTATATAAGGTGTGCTTAATTATTAGGCAACTTCCTTTCCTTTGACAAAATGGGTCAGAAGAGAGATTTGACGGGCTCTGAAAAGTCCAAAATTGTGAGATGTCTTGCAGAGGGATGCAGCAGTCTTGAAATTGCCAAACTTTTGAAGCATGATCACCGAACAATCAAGTGTTTCATGGCAATAGCCAACAGGGTAGCAAGAAGCGTGTTGGGCAAAAAAGGCGCAAAATAACGGCCCATGAATCGAGGAAAATCAAGCATGAAGCTGCCAAGATGTCATTTGCCACCAGTTTTGCCATATTTCAGAGCTGCAATGTTACTGGAGTATCAAAAAGCACAAGGTGTGTGATAGTCAGGGACATGGCCAAGGTAAGGAAGGCTAAAAAACGACCTCCTTTGAACAAGAAACATAAGATAAAATGTCAAGACTGAGCCAAGAAATATCTTAAGACTGATTTTTCAAAGGTTTTATGGACTGATGAAATGAGAGTGACTCTTGATGGGCCAGATGGATGGGCCAGAGGCTGGATCAGTAAAGGGCAGAGAGCTCCACTCCTACTCAGACGCCAGCATGGTAGAGGTGGGGTACTGCTATGGGCTGGTATCATCAAAGATGAAGTTGTGGGACCTTTTCGGGTTGAGGACGGAGTGAAGCTCAACTCCCAGACCTACTGCCAGTTTCTGGAAGGCAACTTCTTCAAGCAGTGGTACAGGAAGAAGTTAGTATCATCCAAGAAAAACATGATTTTCATGCAGGACAATGCTGCATCACATGCATCCAACTACTCCACAGCGTGGCTGGCCAGTAAAGGTCTAAAAGAAGAAAAAATAATGACATGGCCCCCTTGTTCACGTGATCTTGAACCTCATAGAGAACTGGTGGTCCCTCCTAAAATGTGAGATTTAAAAGTAGGGAAAACAGTACACCTCTCGGAACAGTGTCTGGGAGGCTGTGATGGCTGCTGCACGCAATGTTGATCGAAAACAGATCAAGCAACTGACAGAATCTATGGATGGAAGGCTGTTGAGTGTCATCATAAAGAAAGGTGGCTATATTGGTCACTAATTTTTTGGGGTTTTGTTTTTGCATGTCAGAAATGTTTATCTCTAAATTTTGTGCAGTTATATTGGTTTACCTGGTGAAAATAAACAAGTGAGATGGGATTATATTTGTTTTTTATTAAGTTGCCTAATAATTTTGCACAGTAATAGTTACCTGCACAAACAGATATCCTCCTAAGATAGCCAAATCTAAAAAAACCCACTCCAACTTCCAAAACTATTAATCTTTGATATTTGAGTCTTTTGGGTTGATTGAGAACATAGTTGTTGATCAATGATGAAAATAATCCTCTACAATACAACTTGCCTAATAATTCTGCACACAGTGTATACAATATATTGTATATGTATACTGCTGTAAATAAAATATGCAATACTTTATTTGCCTGTTTACAACAAAAACAAAATTGCACTAAATAGTATAATATCATCTATGTGGCAAGACAGAATAGAGCGATTATATTCAACAGAGAAGAGCTACATACAGTTAATTCCAGAAATATTTGGACAGTGACACATGTTTTGGCATTTTAGTTGTGTACCAAAACATATTCAAGATAAATATATAGAATCAATATGTGCTTAAAATGCAGACTCTCAGCTTTAGGCTGCGTTCACACATTTGCGTATTTTGCTGTGCTTTTTTGCGTGCGCTTTTTGCCGCGTTTTTCTGCCGCGCAAAAAAGCGCAGCAAAATACGCAGGGGCTTTCACACACTGCGCTTTCTTCCCCCAGAAAGCGCAGTGATGTCACAGAGGGGAGGAAGAATCCTGCTTCCTCCTCCCCTCTGTGACATGTGTGACCGCCCCATTAGATTCCACAGTGTGTTAATACACACTGTGAAATCTACATTAAACAAAAGCAAGTTAATGAAAAATAAAAAAGAATCAATACTTCACCTCTCCGACGCATTCTCCCGGTGTGCGATCTCCGATTCCAAGTCAGATCTCTTCTGACAGGACCTGTGATGACGTCAGAGGGGGGCGTTACCGGGGCGGTCCCATCGCTGATTGGCTGCTCGCGGTCACATGACCGCGAGTGCCCAGGAACGCCCCCCCTCTGACATCCCCACAGGTCTTGTCAGAAAAGATCTGACTTAGAATCGGGAATCGCACAGCGGGAGAAGGCACCGGACAGCGGCAGAAGGCGTCGGACAGGTGAAGTATTGATTCTTTTTTATTTTTCACACACTTGCTTTTGTTTAATTTAGATTTCACAGTGTGTATTAACACACTGTGGAATCTAATGGGCGGTCACAGCTGTCACAGAGGGGAGGAGGAAGCAGGATTCTTCCTCCCCTCTGGGAGAATACGCAGTAGTAGCTGCGCAAACAATTGACATATCAATTGTTTACGGAGCTGCGTTTTCTCCCGGAAAACGCACTGCGTATTTTTACGCAATGTCTGCACTGCAAAGTGAATTTCCCATTCACTTTGCAGGCAGACATAAGGCACATTGCGTATTTTGAAAAGCGCGCGTAAAAAAACGCGGCAAAATACGCAATTTGTGAACGCAGCCTTAATTTGAGGGTATTCACAACCTTATTAAAGTAAGGGTTCAGAAATTACAGCTCTTTAATATTTAGCAGCCACCTTTTCAAGGGACCAAAAGTAATTGGATAATTATTTCAAAAGCTCTTTAAGACTGGAAACACACTACTTACATGAGAGTCTCTCGGATGAGACTGGATCAGTGACCCTGAACGGCCTCTCACTCTCTGGACGGGGAGTGTGATGCAGCACAACAACACAAGCAGCTGACACTCCTGTCCTGTCCAAAAATATTAAGCTTGGATATTTATGAGTCTTTTGGGTTGATTGAGAACACAGTTGTTGATCAATAATAAAAATAATCCTCTAAAATACAACTTGCCTAATAATTATGCACACAGTGTATGAAAGAGTTTTCATCTTGCTGGTAATCGATTGCTCTGATCATCTAATCTGACACTCACCTTCGTGGCTTTCTCTTGGTGACCCTTGGAATACACGTTCAACAGGCAAATCTTCGTACATAACTTGTCCCAAAGACCTTCTCCGCAGAATTCCATGCATGAAGAAGATATTGCGAGATGACTTGCTGCTTCATCTGTATTCTTCCCGTCATGGCTTGTGGTGGGAGAAGGTGTAGGTTCAGAGTTAGGTTGGGATGGATGTAGCATTTGTATGTGGTCCTCACTGTCACACTCAAAATACTTGATTGCAATGTCGCAGTCTATAGAAAAGTGTTCAGTAGAAACACAACATCTATAGAATACCACAAACGTCTTTAGAAGTTCCTTGTTTTCCTGGAGTGGTTTATTTCTGAAGCTGATGCACTTCTTAAGAGATGGGGCCTTTTATGAATGGGGCACTGACAATTCGGGTCTTCAACCTTCTCACCTTCATTGCTCTCATCTGTAGTTGATGTCGGTGTATGCAGAATATCAGACTTTTTTTGCTGATACTGAACCACTGTTGTTTCTGCCATTTGAGAGTGGACTCTCGTATTTAAGAGGAGATGACGCAGAGCTGTTGAGTTCTTGATAGCAGAAGCTGGGATTGGTCTTATACTCTACAATCTATTTGATGAAATCGCACAAGTAGCAGATTGGAGGAAAGGAAACTTGATATTGTCTTTTGTAATGTGATTCTCGCATGGTCCACTTTTCTGGCACGCTATATGGCAGCTTGAAAACTGTTGGGTTCACCCCACGAGCATTGTCCAGGTAGCTGAGGCCAGGTAGGTGAGTGTCTGCCTTGGCCAGCTGGAGCTCTAACCGCAGGTGGCTACAAATGACCTGCATGTCCTGGGTGAAAGCAGCCACAAGCTTGAAAACACCATCAGTCAGCATGGAGAACCTGATTAACCACGACCAGTCAATTAATCTGTTGGAGGTGTCAAAGTCCTGGTCATGTAGCCGCCCGTTGTCCCCTGACCACTGAGCGCATGGACTGCAGCATGGTTCGGCACTCCTCATATTATGCCTACCCGGTCTGCAGTGTTGACAGCCAACCCAGAAAGGGCCCATAAGCATAAGCATGTCTTGTGGAGGTGAATGGGGTTCAAATAATGGAACTGTTAGACTCCGGAAGTTTGGTGACCCTGGTGATGGCTACACTTCCCCATCGACGGATACTGGGTAAATTGGTGGGTGTCTTCTGTATCCATGGAGATGCCAAGAATTACCCCGTTGCTATTGTGACCATAAAAACAAACTGCGGGACTGAGTCACATGAAATCGGGGTGGTGAAAGACTTATTTTGCTTGGTGATAATAGGACGGGACTTTACTCTGTTTTGGGACTTGTGGCAAAAGGGGCAGTACCCAAGGGTTCTTGTGAAGGACAGTCGGTCCATCAAGAGACCTTGCTGCAGCCGGAGACAGATGAGTTTTCCCTTGGTGTATTGCTTGGTGACGAGAATGAGGCGGAGTCCCATGAAGCTGACTTGCTGGAGTTGACAATGTCCGGGACTTGACACTGAAAGGGGCATTTGAAAATGTATCTGTTATAAATGGGGTTGCCCAAGAGGCAGGGGCTGACACCAGATTCCTTCACTTTGCAGTAAATGGGGGGTTGCTATATTAAGTTACTCAGGTGAGAGGTGAGGTAATAGAACAGCTGTTGGTTCCAGGGCCCTACAGACGCAAAGTACTTGACATGACCCATTCTAATGTCCTGAGTGGTCACCTATGGGTAGATAAGACCCAGGAGCAGATCCTTTGGAGGTTCTATCAGCCTGGGTGTCATCGGGAGATTGTAAGCTATTGTAAGGGTGCTTTCACACTAGCGGTTTTTTCAAATCGCGGCAGATGCGGTGAAAAAACCGCATCTGCCGCAATTACCGCATACCGGCTGCACTTGCGGCACGGTTGCAGTTGCGGCAAGCCCCATACAATGTATAGGCAGGCTTGCGGCAGGTGCGGCAAGTGCGGTTTTGGCACTTGCGGCAGGTGCGGCCGCGAAGAAAACGCGGCTGACCGCGGTTTTTTTCGCGGCCGCACCTGCTGCAAGTGCCAAAACCGCACTTGCCACACCTGCCGCAAGCCCGCCTATACATTGTATGGGGCTTGCCGCAACCGAGCCGCAACCGTGCCGCAAGTGCAGCCGGTATGCGGTAATCGCGGCAGATGCGTTTTTTTCACCGCATCTGCCGCGATTTGAAAAAACTCTTATGTGAAAGGGGCCTTAGTCATGCTCCACCTGCCAGTCGATTGCCACCATTGCTCACTTCTGAAGTTTGCCAATGCCATTACCAATTATAGAGGTGCCATTTAATCGAATTGCTATGGATCTGGTGGGTCCCCTGGTCAAATCTATAAGAGGCCACCAGTACAACTTAGTAGTCCTGTACTATGTGACTTGGCACCTTTGAGAAATTTCTCTGCTAAAACTATAGCCCGAGAATTGGTGCACATCTTTTCTAGAATGGGACTTCCAAAAGAGATCCTAACAGATCAAGGAACCTTCTTTATGTATAAGGTTATGAGGGAACTGTGTAAGGCACTACAAATAACCCAATTGAAAACCTCAGTGTACCATCCGCAGACAGATGGCCTCATGGAGAGATTCAAATAAATGTTCAAAGTCCATGCTGAAAGAAGGTGGTCAAGAAAGATGTCCGAGACTGGGACAGTCTCCTTCCATATCAGCTGTTCTCTATCAGAGAGGTTCCCCAGGCCTCAACAGGATTCTCTCTATTTGAACTCTTGTATGGTCGACATCCTCGAGGTCTCTTGGACATAGCAAAAGAGACTTGGGAAGCGGAGGTGACCCCCACTGGAGTGTCTTAGAGCATGTGGCTCAGATGCAGGAGAGAATCGTAGAGGTGATGTCCATCGTGAGGGAATGTCTGCTCCGAGAGCATGAGGCGCTGGTAAGGGTGTATAGCTGCTCCGCAAAGGTGAGGATGGAGGCCAACATCAAGGAGGTCACAGTGGGGACACACTGTCGAGGGGCCAGAAGCAACAATGTCAAGAGTTGCTTCACCGGAACAGATATTTCTTTAAAGACTTTGCTAGGATGTACTCAGGTTGTGGAACATGATATCCTGACTGAACCACACGTGAGGGTTAACCTGAAGCCATTCCAGATCCCTGAAGCTCGTCGAGAAGTAATCTCGAAAGGGGTGACGAGAATGTTGAATCTCGGTGTTATCAAAGTATCGAAACGTGGCTGGTCCAGTCCCATCGTACTCGTGCCGAAACCAGATGGAGAATGACGGTTTTGTAATGACTATCGTAAGCTGAATGAAGTCTCTGAGTTTGACGCCTATCTAATGCCCGAGTTGATGAGCACATCAGGAGGTTAGGACCAGTAAGGTACATCACCACACTTGACCTATCAAAAGGGTACTGGCAGACACCTATGTCACAGAGTGCCAAGGAGAAGACTGCTTTCTCTACACCCGATGGTTGTTTCCAGTATACTCGGATGCCGTTTGGAGCCCTGGCCACCTTCCAGAGGGCCATGGATGTAACCTTAGCCCCGCATAAGAGGTACACTGTGGCTTATTTGGACAACATTGTGATCTTCACCTTGGACTGGGAAAGTCACTTGCAGAAGGTTCAGATGGTGCTGGATGCACTGAGAACTGCTGGGTTCACAATAAACCTGAACATGTGCACCATGGGAAGGGGAAGGCCAGGTATTTGGGCTATGTCATCGGTAGAGGCCAGATCAAGCCACAACAGAATAAAGTGTTGGCTACAACCCCTCGCTACGAAGCAAGTCAGAGCCTTGCTGGGAGTTGTCGGGTATTACTGGCGATTCATCTCAAAGTTTGCTTTGAAACCCACACCCTTGACCGAGCTCTTTAATTGCACGAAGTCCTCCATGGCCAAGTGAACTTCGGAAGCTGAGATGGCTTTCCAGGACCTGAAGTCAGCTCTGTGCAACCGACCGGTCCTAATGGCACCAGATTTCAGTAGAGAGTTTGTGCTCCAGATCAACACTTCGGGCTGGAAGCTGTCTTGTCCTAGGAAGTACATGGCGAGGAACATCCAATCCTGTATCTTAGTAGAAAGTTGTCGTCCTGCGAGAGAAACTATGCCATCGTGGAAAAGAAGTGTTTAGCCATCAAATGGACGGTGGACACATTAAGGTATTATCTCCTAGGCTGCCAGTTTAGGCTGGTGTCAGATCATGCGCCTCTGCAGTGACTGAGAGACAGACGGGAAAAGAATGCCAGAGTGACCCAGTAGTTTTTAGCGCTGCACTTTCCATGTTGAGCACAGACCCGGGAAATTACATGGGAATGCAGATGCCATGTCTAGGTTCCCATGTTTGGTGTCTGATGGTGCACAAACTCCCGGCTTTGGGCAGAGGGGGGAATGTGTAATGTGATTACTTGTACTGTAAGTGATGGGAGACATGTGTCAGCCAGGTTATTGAGTTCTGTGATGTGAGCTGAGGCTGACTCACCACATCCCTCCTCCTCAGAGTGTGGTCAGAGAAGTTAAATGTTCACCTTTGTGTTTTTTTGTTTCTGTGGTGTGAGTTTGTAGTGTGCAGAACACAGTGTGTAGCTCTAAGCAGCAGAGCTGATCCTAGCTGATTGGACTGAGACTCCATTTGTTTACTTTTGCTGGACAAGCAGTTGATGTTTTGGTTTGTTAATTCGGTTTATGATGGTAATAAACCTGACATTTACCCGGCCAAGGCTTCCTGTGTCTACCTGGAATGGCAGCCATGTGAGTGGATGCATCATAGTCTTATAAACTGATCTGTGGATTGTGATCTGAACCACCTGATCAAGAGGTCCAGCTCTTCAGCAGCAGTGATGCCAAGGTCCCTATTTGTGGTTTTAAAGGCACATTTCCAGCCTCGGTACTTTTCAGGTTGGTCATCGTGTCATTGTGAGATTGATGTAAGTTCTTGGCGAATCACCCCCGACCCCTTCTTTCCTTCCTCACGTCATGACATGCGGGAGGATGTAGCAAAATGACCATAGTTACAGGCTGGAGCCTGGAGACTCACACGTGGCACACCTACCTGTCTGCCAAAGAGGAGCTCACTCAGAGTCTGCTGGCCTGGTCAACTCTCCTCCTCACACCGTCCCTGCCTGATTCACTCCTTCCTGGGCTTGGTTGAAGACCTTCAGCTACGAAGCATGGAGCACAGAGGAGATAAGGTGCCTGTGTGTGCAGTGTATGCACTGTTTGCCTGTATGTGCAGTGTGTGCCTTTGTGTGCAGTGTGTACCTATGTGTGCCAGTGTGTACTTATGTTTGCAGTGAGTGCCTGTGTGTGCATTGTTTACAATGTAGACCATAGAAAAAACAGTATAACAAATGGGTAGAAGTACTCTGCTATGATAGGTAATAATAAATAGCAAGTGCTAGTAAAAAATACTGTAAAAAAACAGAGTTCTTAATACGTTTTTTGCAAAAAAATGCACAAAGTCGTTCTACCAACGCCAAGGTGACCCACATCAGAACGGTCCCTATATAACTAATTTCAAACCTGATCCTTTATAAGTATACCTTATTGATGCAGGATGAATACGGGCCAGAGTCCAATATGGACACAGTGCAGCAGAAAGCACCTTATGTTCCAGGTATTTGGGCTATGTCATCAGTAGAGGCCATATCAAGCCACAACTGAATAAAGTGGAGATGATCCAGAGTTGGCCACAACTCCTCTCTAAGAAGCAAATCAGAGCCTTCCTGAGACTTGTCGGGTATTACCGGCGATTCATTCCAAAGTTTGTTGTGAAAGCCACACCCTTGACCAACCTCTTTAAGGGCATGAAGTTCTCCATGGCCAAGTGGACTTCGGAAGCTGAGAGGGCTTTCCAGGACCTGAGTCAGCTCTGTGTAACCGACCGGTCCTAATGGCACCAGATTTCAGTAGGGAGTTTGTGCTCCAGACCGACGCTTCAGAGATCGGGCTAGAAGCTGTCTTATCCCAGGTAGTACATGGCGGGGAACATCCAGTCCTGTACCTTAGTAGAAAGTTGTCATCTTGCAAAAGAAACTATGCCATTGTGGAAACGGAATGTTCAGCCATCAAATGGACGGTGGACACATTAACGGTACCTTTACACGCGACAACTTTTCTAGGAATTTCACTGGCAACTTACTGGTTGTAGTGAAATCATGTACACATTATTCTATCTTGTTGCTGTGTACAAATGGAACAATGTCTCCATGATTTCACTGCAACCAGTAAGTTGCCAATGAAATTCCTAGAAAAGTTGCTGCGTGTAAAGGTACCTTAAGGTAGTATCTCCTAGGCTGCCAGTTTAGGCTGGTGTCAGATCATCCGCCCCTGCAGTGGCTGAGAGACAGACGGGGAAAGAATGCCAGAGTGACTTGATGGGTTTTAGTGCTGCGGGATTTCACTTTCCATGTAGAGCACAGACCCAGGAAATTACATGGGAATGCAGATGCCGTGTCTAGGTTCTCCTGTTTGGTGTCTGATGGTTTCCAAACCCCTGGCTTTGGGCAGAGGGGTGAAATGTGTAATGTGATTACTTGTACCATAAGTGATGGGAGATATGCGTCAGCCAGATTATTGAGCTTTGTGATGTGAGCTGAGGCTGACTCACCACATCCCTGCTCCTCAGGGTCTAGTCAGAGAACTTAAACGTTCACCTTTTTTTTTTTTTCTCTGGTGTGAGTTTGTAGTGTGCAGAGCACAGTGTGTAGCTCTAAGCAGCAGAGCTGATCCTAGCTGATTGGACTGAGACTCCATTTGTTTAATTTTGCTGGACAAGCAGTTGATGTTTTGGTTTGTTCATTTGGTTTATGACAGTAATGGTGGGTTTACACGCCGCGATATCGGCGTCCAACTCCGACCCAACTCCGACAAAAAGTCACGTGGGTCGCGAGTTGGACCCGATATCGTGTGCGCGTTGTACTGTTTTAGCATACAACGCGATGCTGGAACGATGCCAAAACGATATCGGAGTTGAATAGCAGAGCTATTCAACTTCCCGATATCGCAAGGCCGTTGTACCAGCATCACAGCGTGTGACAGCCCAACTCCGATGCGTACTCGCACCTCACCCATTAACTCCCATGTTAAATGGTCGTTACTGGGTTGGTGGGCGTACACATCGGAGGGACGTTGTTTCCCGATATCGCAGCGTGTAAACCGGCGATGCGATATCGGGAAAAGTGCTCCCAAAATGCGCGCTCCCGCGGCGTTGTATGCGATATCGGGACGATATCGCTACGTGTAACCCCACCATAAGAAACCCAACGTTTACCAGGCCAAGGCTTCCTGCGTCATCTGGAATGGCAGCCATGTGAGTGGATCTATCACAGTCCTTTAAACTGATCTGTGGATTGTGATCCAAACCACCTGATCAGGAGGTCCAGCTCTTCAGCAGCAGTGATGCCAAGGTCACTAATTGTGGTTTTAAAGGCACATTTCCAGCCTCTGTACTTTCCAGGTTGGTCATCGTGTCATTGTGAGACCGGTGTAAGTTTGTGGCGAATCATGTACCTCGCAAACTCGAACATGCCAGTTTTTTCTGACTTTGGGAGCACACTTGCTGGCTGAGTAGTACTGGTCATATGGATCATGGTGTCTATGCCTAGAAACAAAGGAAAGTATGGAGCAGCATCAGTGGTGGATTATGATGAAGGCAATCTGAGCTACAGCCCAGGGCCACGGCTCCGAGAGGGGTCCAGGGTAAATTTCCCCCCATTATAATTTACAGGATTGCCAATTTCAAACTTGTCGCCATCATCACCCCCGCCCCCTTCTTCCCTTCCGCACATCATGACATGTGGGAGGATGTAACAAAATGACCTTGGGTGCAGGCTGGGGCCTGGAGACACACACATGGCATGACTACCTGTCTGCCAAAGAGAAGCTCACTCAGAGTCTGTCGGCCTGGCCATCTCTCCTCCTCACACCGTCCTTGCCTGATTCACTCCTTCCTGGGCTTGGCTGAAGACCTTCAGCTACGGAGCATGGAGCACAGAGGAGAAAAGATGCCTATGTGTGCAGTGTGTGCCTATTTATGCAGTGTTTGCAGTGTGTATGCAGTGTGTGCCTGTGTGTGCTATGTGTGCCTGTGTGTGCTGTGTGTGCCTTTGTGTGCAGTGAGTTCCTGCGTGTGCCAGTGTGTACCTGTGTTTGCAGTGAGTGCCTGTGAGTGCAGTGTAGATCACAGAAAAATCAGTATAACAAACGCATAGAAGTACTCTGCTATAATTGGTAATAATAAATAGCAAGTGCTTTTAAAAAAAACTGTAAAAAGCAGGGTACTTAGTTAATACATTTTTTTCAAAAAATGTACGAAGCCGTTCTACCAACGCCAAGGTGACCCATATCAGAATGATGGCCACCGGGGGTGACAGTCGCATGTAAGGAGGCTCCAGGCACTTGGACACCATCCATTGCATCCAAGCACGCCTGTCCTCCCCTACACATCAACCCTCAACGCTGTCACCCCTGAGCACCCCACCTATCATCGGGACCCCAGAGTTTCACCAGCGGCCACCCAGATCGGGCGCCGGCGGCCGCGCCCAGTCGGTCCTCCCCAGGCCTACCACCCTGGCCCCGCCGGCGGCTCGGCTAACTACCCCCACCTGGCTCCCTTGAGGCCCCGCCGCTCTCCTTCACTCACCCGGAGGCGCCAGCACCGTGGAAGCAGGCCTCCTATAGCGATGCCCGGCTCCCGCCCGACGCCACCTTGAACCGCAGGCCCCGCGGCCCCCTCGCCACCCAGCTGACGGCTCATCCCTCCTGCCCGCGGCGGGATACCTGCTCCGCTCCTGGGACTCTCGTGAGTGCAGCGGTGGCCGTGCGCTCTGCCGGCGGGACCCGCACTTCCGGCCTGACCCCCAGTCTGAAGCGGCAGCATGGCCCTGGTGCCCTGGGCGGCTGACCACACTGGCTGCCTTGATCAACCACCCTCCTCAGAGACAGGAGGACCAGTGCTCCTGCAGCACCACGGCCAGGCAGTTGAGGAGATAGAGGGGTCCCCCACTGGGGACACCCACTGACTGCTCTAGCACCCAGCTACAAGTGAGCCCAGGCTACTCCTGGCCCCTGCTCCTGGTCCATGTCAGCTGCACCTGGGCCCTTGACTGCTGTCCTGGCCCCGGCTGCTTTCTGGCCCCTGAGTTCATCTGGGCCCTGTCTCCATTTGGCCCCAGTCTGCACCCAGCCCTGCGTCTGCAACCTACCCCCCTGGCTGCACCTGTCCCCTCCTGGCTACGCTTGACCCTCCTGGCTACGATTGACCCTCCTGGCTACGCTTGACCCTCCTGGCTACGCTCGGCTCCTGGCTGCCACCGACCCCCGCCTGCCTTAGACTCTCCTGGCTAACTTGGATCCCCTGGCTCCACCATCCCGCCCCACTTGAATCGTCTCAACGCCAGCTGCACCATCCCATCATCCGACTGCATCGCCTCTTCACCCGGCTGCGCCATCTCTCCACCCGGCTGCGCCATCTCTCCACCCGGCTGCGCCATCTCCCCACCCGGCTGCGCCATCTCATCACCCGGCTGCACCATCTCATCACCCGGCTGCGCCATCTCATCACCAGGCTGCGCCATCTCATCACCCGGCTGCGTCATCTCATCACCCAGCTGCGCCATCTTATCACCCGGCTGCGCCATCTCATCACCCGGCTCCATCATCTCATCACCCGGCTCCATCATCTCATCACCCGGCTCCATCATCTCTTCACCCGGCTCCATCATCTCTTCACCCGGCTCCATCATCTCATCTCCGGCTGCACCACTCCATCCATAGACTGCATCTCATCTCTGACCACGGCAGTGCCCCCCCCCCCCCCTGGCTGTACCCCGCCCCGGCTGTACCCCATCCCTGGCTTTTTCTGTGTCCCTGGCTGCACCACTTCCCTAGCTGTCTTCCGCCCCGGATACAGCTCACCCCTGCTACTCGAATCCTTGACTCTACCCCATCCCGGGCTACACCCCACCACCCAACCGCACCTGACCCCTGGCCACACATTACCCTGTACTGTGTGGCACCCCCAGCTGCACCCCATCCTCCGCTACCCCTATCCCTGTCTACACCCCTTCCCCATCCACGCACCTCCCCTGCCCTATCCCACCCCCGTGATCTCTTACCGCCAAAACCTGCTACCCACAATGTTTCCCCTCCTTCTTACCCTCACTCCCATCCTACTCCACTTCCTTCTAACCCCGAACATCCCTCCACCCACCAAGGCCATAGTGATCTCTCCATCCTTCCCACCCATCCACCTCACCCCCTCCTCCAAACTGTTCCTCCACACCCAGTCCCTCTTCTCCACACACGCACGTCCCCCACGCAAACTCTCCTGCTCACACCTCCTAACCCTCTTGCTGCTGCTCCTACTTGCAGGTGACATATCCCTCAATCCTGGACCCCCCCATCACATCCCTCCACCCACCCCCAACTCAAGCCCATCTCCCACCACAAAGTTCCGCAACCCCCACAACCTTATACCCATTCACCCAACCCCAGTCCCCCTGGCTGGAGCACTCTGGAATGCCCGCTCAGTGTGCAACAAACTCTCCTACATGCCTTCAGCGCGCCGACCAATCAGAATAGCGGCGGGCGCCATGCCGCCATATTTGAAATACACTGAGTACAGTGTATTTGAAGTATGGCGCCATAAAGCGCGGCGCTATTCTGATTGGTCGCCACGCTGAATGCGGCGACCAATCAGAATCGCGCCGCCAGCTATGGCGCCATCTTTGAAATACACTGTACTCAGTGTATTTGAATTTTGACGCCATAGAGCGCGGCGCTATTCTGATTGGTCGCTCACGGCTGCCGGCGACCAATTAGAATAGCGGGGCACGGATCGGGCGCGAGGTAGCCGGGAGCCGACCTCGCCTCCCGGCTACCTGGCGCCAGCGGAGCGAGCGCGAGGTAGCCGGAGCTCGGCTCCCGGCTACCTCGCGCCGGGGATGTCCGTGGCGGGCATATCCGCGGCTCAGCTCCGGGGAGCCGCGAGCCAGCCGGGATATGCCCGATACCGCCGCCGCAATTCTGATTGGTCGCTTGCTTGCGAGCGACCAATCAGATTCAAGGCGCGGCACAGCGCCATGTTTCAAAATCTAAGAATGTAAATAAAAATAATTTAAAAGATGGCGGCGCTCTTCTCATTGGTCGCCGCTAGGCACGAGCGACCATTGAGAAGAGTGGGGCGGGGCACAGCGCCATATTTGAAATCCAGCGGGAACTTTGGATTTGAAATATGGCGCCATGCCCCGCCCCACTCTTCTCATTGGTCGCTCGCGCCCGACGGCGACCAATGAGAAAAGCGCCGGGAAAGACGGCGCCATCTTTTAAATATTTTTTTTTCACTTCTTAGATTTTTAAAGATGGCGTTTTGCCGCGGCTTGAATCTGATTGGTCGCTCGCAAGCGAGCGACCAATCAGAATTGCGGCGGCGGTACCGGGCAAATCCCGGCTGGCTCGCGGCTCCCCGGAGCTGAGCCGCGGATATTCCCGACACGGCGATCCCCGGCTCGCTCCGGCGGCGCGAGGTAGCCGGGAGCCGAGCTCGGCTCCCGGCTACCTCGCGGCCGCTCCGTCCGCCGCGTGGATCCCTGAGCCGACCTCAGGTCGGCTCGCGGATCCACGCGCCGGCGGACCAGCCGCGAGGTAGCCGGGAGCCCAGCTCGGCTCCCGGTACCTCGCGGCCGCTCCGGAGATAAATGTCCGCCGGTGGTCGGCCCTAAGCGCAGCGGACCTTCCTGAGGTCCGCTCCGCTTATGGCCGCCATCTTGGTCCACCCTGAGCGGGTGTAGTAGACGATGGTGACGCTGATGACGTCACTTATCTCCGGACATTTATCTCCGGACAAAGCCACGGAAGTTGGCTTTTGTCCGGAAATAGAATTCTAGGCAATTATGTAATAGATATCAAAAACATCTTGAAAGTTCAATTGATCAGAATTGAGCATTTGTCCTTTGTCGAGTATGCAAAATGCCCGGATTGAGCCGATTAATAGACAAGTATAGCAAGAATATGAATTCGCTACAAACATTCTAAACTAGGTATAAACCAAACAAAAACTGATTTTAAGTAACTTCTTAAATAAGAGCTCCTCTCAGATTTGGGTGTGGTTGATTATATATAGAATGAAATGGTGTAGCTTAAAATCTCACCTCATTTAGTATGAACTTATGGTTTTACATAGTAAGGGATTTTAGGTTATAGAAGATAAGTAATATTAGAAGAAACAGGGAAGGAAAGGAGAAGGAGGGAGTTATGGGAGTATAGTATGGAGGGGAGAAGGGGAGGGGAGGGGAAAGGACCTGGGCATTCCCCTCTCAGGAACGGCCGAAAATCTCAAGAAACCTCGGGGTGTGAATAAATGTTATCCAAAATCCCTAGGTAGATACAAATTTGTTATTGGTGCCATTAAGCTCCACTGTGAGATCCTCCATCTTACACAGGCGCATCATTTCTGTCAGCCATTCTGACAGGGGGGACAAACTGCCTTTTTCCAATACCTTGGAATAATTGTATGGCCTGCTGCTATGCAGAACCGCAGGATATCTTTCTTTTGAGACTTGATGGAACCAGGGAGCATGGGGAGTGATGGTGGGGTTACACACACCAACTTATCTGTCCAACTTCTGACCAACTTGCTGGTTGCAGTGAAATCATGGACACATTGCTCTATTTTGTGGCTGTGTACAAATGGAACTATGTGTCCATGATTTCACTGCAACCAGCAAGTTGGTCAGAAGTTGGACAGATAAGTTGGTGTGTGTAAACTGGCCTTAAGGCAACCTGTGGTGAGCTCTCCACCTCCCCGCCCGCTATCTCCTTGTAAATGGAGAAGACGCTCTTTCAAAAGGGCTGTATTTTGTCACAACTCCACCAAATGTGGGTCATTATTCCCTCCCGACAAGACACCTCCAGCATCTATCCGTCACTGATGGGAATGCTGTATGAAGATCAACTAGGCAGAGATACCATCTGGTAAGTATTTAGAATGTTTTTCCTGGGCTTGGCATGCCATTGACAATTTGTGTGATAAGACGAATGCTCTGCCCCATCTGCCCCTGAGATGCTGGTCCCCAACTCTTCGTCCTAACTCTTGGTATATTTAGGTTTGTCTTCCGTGTCGTTATGATTAAGGAAGGAGTATATGGAAGACATGCAATGGCTAGGTGGGGAATCTAATAGGAACAGCTTCTCAAATAGGGACGGCTGGAAGTAGTACCCGGCCCGTAAACTCCCCTTGTGTACAAATTATTTAAATTGTGAGTATTCCATCCAGGGCATGCCACCAGCAGACCGAACAAATGTCTCATATGGCATCAGGGTGTTACCTTTCAGGATATAGTTACAAAGTGGGTCATCCCCCCTATTCTAATTTAAAAAGCACCTCGCTCCGTCCCCAGGGGGGAAATCTGGGTTGTCAAACAAAGGTGTAAGGGGTTCCCTGCTGCTGGACAGTAGCCCCTTCCTGGTCTCTTGATCCCACGTTATGAGCATGGTCCGCAAAGCCTCCGAGCCTGGGCCAAACCGTCCCCTACTGATAGGATAGGCAGGTTGTGTAGCAGAACCCCTGAGCAATTCTGTTCCAAGCTGACCCACTGTTTTGAATTTTTATTGTAATGCCAATCAAACAATCGATTCAAGATAGCCGATTTGTAATATAGTTTAAAGTTGTGGAGTCCCGCTCCACCGCTGTGTTTGTGCCTATAGAGTGTAGCTACACCCACTCTGGGTCTACAAGTACCCCAGATGAATTTTGTCAGAGCTGATTGAAGTTTTAGAAAGACAGATGCTGGAAATCTAATGGGTACTATTTTGAAAAGATATAAAAAACGGGGCAATACATCCATCTTAATCGCGTTGATCCTCCCAAACCATGAAAGGGAATGTTTGTCGTATTTATTTAAATCATTGATAGTTCTTTCTAAGAGGGATGTATAATTTCAAGGGTATAACTGGGAGGGGTCCCTAGGGATCCAGACACCCAGGTATTTTAAAGCTGAGGTCTGCCATTTAAATTTGAAATTGTCTTTAATAAAGGCTACTTCATTTGTAGGGAGAGTAATGTTTAGTGCCTCGGATTTGCTGAAGTTTACCTTGAAATTGCTAAGGTCACCACATCTCCTAAATTCCTCCACTAAAGAGGGGAACGAAAGTCTAGGATTCGTGACAAAGAGAAGGAGATCATCAGCAAACAATGCGACCTTGTATTGATTGTGTGGGCCCGGGATCCCATGGATATTTGGATTTCTCCGTATGGCCTCCGCTAAGTGTTCCATAGTGATGACGTATAACCGAGGCGACATTATGAATGGCAAATGGTGATGATAGTAGACCATTTAGCTTAACCTTAGCTGACGGGCATCCATATAGGGAAGCAATTTTCCCCAGGAACCCATCTCCCAGACCTATCTGGCGCAGAGAAGCCATCATAAACCTCCAATCCACCCGATCAAAGGCCTTTTTAACGTCCACTGAGAGAAGACACATCGGGACAGAATTGAGCCTCGATCGGTCTAATAGGATGAACAGTTTGTTTGTGTTGTCCCTGTCCTCTCTGCCTCTTACAAAGCCGACTTGGTCTGTATGGATTAAACCCGGGAGTAAGGGACTAAGCCTATTGGCCAAGGTCTTGGAGAAAAGTTTAATATTTATGTTGATCAAGGATATGGGCCAATAGTTAGAAACGATGGTATGGTCTTTTCCAGGTTTGGGAATGACACTTATGTGGGCCTCTAGTGATTGGGGGACCAATGGGGATTGAAGCGAAACATTATTAAATACTTTTGTTAAAAATGGTGTCAATTTGGCGGAGAACATTTTAAAGAATTTAGGGTTGAAGCCGTCAGGGCCAGGACTCTTACCCGTCGGGGAGTCTTTGATTACAGCGGTAACCTCCTCCTCTGAGAGGTCATCTTCTAGCAGCTTGATTGTGTCTTCTGTAAGAGCAGGCAGAGCAGTATCATTAACATAACTATTAATGGCTGAGGTTAAATTAGCGGGGGTTTCCTTACTCTTTTGCTGCTTGATATTGTAGAGCTCCCTGTAATATTCTTGAAAGGTCTCAGCGAACAGGGATGGGTTCATAGTATGAACCCCTCCCGTCGGGGATATTAAGTGGACAAGTCCAGTGTCTCCCCTTGGGTGTAGGATTCTAGCTAAGGGTCTGCCACTTTTTAAATTAGTTAAGATATTTGAGACTGTGTGCTAGCCCCTACTATGGCTTTGTGTAGAAATTTCCCTTGTTTACAGAAGTCAGACTCTTCTACTTTCTCTTTACCCTTTATGGGATATTTATTTATCAAAATAATTGTATTGACATATCAACTCTGATTATACATGCTTCGCCTACATGCTATTCACTTCGTTAAAACAATTTTATTACAGTAAAATCTTGAATTTAAAATATTAGCTAATGTATGCCCAACAACTCTGGAAAGAGAGAGGCACGTTGTTCCTGTATCAAGGGAAGCTCTGCAGAAGGCATACCAATCCCAAAACACATAAACTGGTCTGGCAGATAATCGTACCCAAGCAAGACATTAGAATGGTCTTAGAAGCCTACCATGACGGTGCAGGTCATTTCGGATGGAAGAAGTTGGAAGCGCTCCTCAGAGAGAGATTCTATTGGGTTGACATGAGGAAGTCAATTGAAGTTTGGTGCAGAAGATGTGGCACGTGCAACCTCAGAAGGAAAGATCCACAGAGAGCTCCACTCCAGTCCATTTTAACCAAGCAACCACTTGAGCTAGTCGCGTTAGACCACGTCAAGATTTCACCAAGCCGTCAGGCTATGTCTATGCCTTACCCATCGTGGACCATTACTCACGCTTCTTAGTGGTGGTACCTGTCAAAGACTTGACAGCGAAGACAGCTGCAAAAGCATTCCATGTCTTTAAAGGAAAAGCCAATGGCTAACATGTATTATTGCATTGTATGAACAGGAACCAAGAACATATTGGAAAGCTACTGAAAGCTATCTAGGATTAAATGTGAAAAATTAGTTAATGTGATGGCCATGACATTGTAAGCCCAGTAACCAATATCAAGGTTTTTTCACTCTACTGGGTCCTATCTAAAACCTCATGTCTGCAGTCTGGATATGTATATGGGATAATGCCCTGTGTGCAATTAAAACCTGCTTATATAGGAAGTTTTCAGGACTATGTGTAGGTTCTCATAGCAGCTACTGGGTGGGGGAGGGTGCTGCATCCAACACAGACTATATATAATATAAAGATGGGCGCACACCTCTAGTGGTGGGTGCTAGCATGAAAATATATAATACATACTAAACGGAGATTCTGCTGCACACCAGCACTTCATGTCTTTAAAGGAAAAGCAAATGGCTAACATGTATTATTGCATTGTATGAACAGGAACCAAGAACATATTGGAAAGCTACTGAAAGCTACCTAGGATTAAGGCTGCATTCACACATTGCGTATTTTGCTGCGCTTTTTTACGCGCGCTTTTCAAAATACGCAATGTGCCTTTTGTCTGCTAGCAAAGTGAATGTGAAATTCACTTTGCAGTGCAGACATTGCGCAAAAATACGCACTGCATTTTCCGGGAGAAAACGCAGCTCCGTAAACAATTGATATGTCAATTGTTTACGCAGCTGCTCCTGCGTATTCTCCCAGAGGGGAGGAAGAATCCTGCTTCCCTCCTCCCCTCTGTGACAGCTGTGGCCGCCCATTAGATTTCACAGTGTATTAATATACACTGTGAAATCTAAATTAAACAAAAGCAAGTGAATGTAAAATAAAAAAGAATGAATACTTCACCTGTCCGACGCCTTCTCCCGCTGTCCGGTGCCTTCTCCCGCTGTCTGGTCTCCGGTTCTAAGTGAGAGGTGTACTGACAGGACCTGTGGTGATGTCAGAGGGGCGTTGCCGGGCACTAATGGGTCATGTGATACATATCGCATGACCGCGAACAGCCAATCAGCGCTGGGAACGCCCCGGGAACGCCTCTGACGCCACCACAGGTCCTGTCAGTACACCTCTCACTTAGAACCGGAGACCGGACAGCGGGAGAAGGCACCGGACAGCGGGAGAAGGCGTCGGACAGGTGAAGTATTCATTCTTTTTTATTTTACATACATTTGCCTCTGTTTAATTTAGATTTCACAGTGTATATTAATACACTGTGAAATCTAATGGGGCGGTCACAGAGAGGAGGAGGAAGCAGGATTTTTCCTCCCCTCTGTAACATCACTGCGCTTTCTGGAGTAAAGAAAGCGCAGTGTGTGAAAGCCCCTGCGTATTTTGTTGCGCTTTTTTGCGCGGCCGAAAAACGCAGCAAAAAGCGCGCGCAAAAAAGCGCAACAAAATACGCAAATGTGTGAACGCAGCCTAAATGTGAAAAATTTGTTAATGTGATGGCCATGACATTGTAAGCCCAGTAACCGATATCAAGGTTTTTTAACTCTACTGGGTCCTATCTAAAACGCCTCCTGATGAAGGAGTGACCGATATGCGCATTGGGGCGCATGGCCAAGGGTGCTAGAATCTGGACACGGGTTTCTCTCCAACCACCTCCAAGGTAAATAAACCAATGCATTGCACACGTTAACCCATTACCAAGGTAGCCCTTGTTTATAACATATAAGGAGCTAGTAATCCTTACCACATTATAAGTGAAATGATATGAGTATGTAGAAGGTTAAATATTATGATAATGGAGGGCGGTAAATAAATAAACGGAGAGTCCAGTATAATCTAGGACTGTGAAGGTCACTGTGCTGTGTAACTTCTTTATATGAAAGACCGTTACCATATTAAGTTGACAGATTTCACAGATATAATGATTTGATATATATGACATGTATATGTTTATACAACAATGTGACCTTTGTATTATAATTGTGTACAGTCCTATTAACCCTGTAGAACTGTAACTGTAAATGCACTGTTGCACCTTATCTTGCACTTTAATAAAGCTGAATTGTAAAAAAAGTATTCAGGAGTTGTGTTGCAAAAGTTTTTGTTGTTAATGTTGTTATGGGAATAGCGACCTCCGATTATTGTGTGTCCAAGTGCATGATTGGGAACCATATATCAATGTGAATGGTATTATTGTATATACCCAACATGTGTATGTTTACTGGTTGGAGTTTTTTAATAATGCAATAATACATGTTAGCCATTGGCTTTTCCTTTAAAGACATGAAGTGCTGGTGTGCAGCAGAATCTCCGTTTAGTAGGTATTATATATTTTCATGCTAGCACCCACCACTAGAGGTGTGCGCCCATCTTTATATTATATATAGTCTGTTTTGGATGCAGCACCCTCCCCTACCCAGTAGCTGCTATGAGAACCTACACATAGTCCTGAAAACTTCCTATATAAGCAGGTTTTAATTGCACACAGGGCATTATCCCATACACATATACAGACTGCAGACATGAGGTTTTAGATAGGACCCAGTAGAGTGAAAAAACCTTGATATCGGTTACTGGGCTTACAATGTCATGGCCATCACATTAACTCATTTTTCACATTTAATCCTAGATAGCATTTAGTAGCTTTCCAATATGTTCTTGGTTCCTGTTCATACAATGCAATAATACATGTTAGCCATTGGCTTTTCCTTTAAAGACATGAAGTGCTGGTGTGCAGCAGAATCTCCGTTAAGTAAGTATTATATATTTTCATGCTAGCACCCACCACTAGAGGTGTGCTCCCATCTTTATATTATATGCAAAAGCATTCCAGACACATTTCTGTAGACCGCATGGTTACCCAGAACAAGGCCTTGCAGATCAAGGTCCAGCGTTTGAATCAGAGATATTCCAGGAATTCTGCAATATGTACAGCTGTAAGAAAATCCGCCCAGCAACGTACCATCTCCAAACAAAGGGTTTATGCGAGAAGATGAACCATATTGTAATAGACCTGTTAAAGACATTACCAGAGTCTGAAAGAAATTAATGGCCAGATAAATTACCCGGTTTGATAGACTTATACAACTATGTTTCAGTGAGTTCTACAAACTGCACTCCAGCCTACCTTATGCGTGCAAGACCCGGTAAGCTACCAATTGATTTAGAGATGGGAATTGTGAAACCAGACACAGAGGTGGAAGAAGATGAGTGGGATACCCTACGTCAACAACAGTATCGACAAGTACAAGAGTGCGTAGAGAGAAATCTTCAGCAAGCTAGAGCAAGACAAGAGAAAACCTTTAACCAACATGCTCGAGCAATGCCATTACAAACTGGTGAACAAGTTCTCAAGAGAAAGAGACGCTCTAACAAATTGGATAATCAGTGGGAAACCACCCATACACAGTCTTACCATCTAACTTAGACAATGCTAAAACGTGCCTGATAAGTAAAGACGAAGGAAGAACTTCAGCAATTGTATCCCGAGATCAGCTCAAACCGTGTCCTGAAACCTTGAAGACACCTGAAGTAACAGAACCCGTACAGGTCCAACCTATCCAAGAGAAAGAAAAAGAAGATGAAGTATTCCATACAGTACTAGGAGATTTCCCAAAAACATGGCCAAATTACTCCAGAGCAGTTGTAGTACCAAATATTGCATTACCTTCAATGATGGAACCAATACCAGAACTCGTGTTACCAGAAGGAGTCCCAAGACCTGAAGAACTGGAAGTGGAACCCGTGGAGGAAGAACAAATTCCTGGTCCCAGTGAACTTGCCAGTCCTACAGTCAGACCTTCATCTGCTATAATACCAGACACCCCAAATAGGTACACGTCCACTCACACCATCATGCTAAGTACACCAGTGCACAGATCAGAGCGTAGTACCCAAGGTCAGTTACCGGCTAGGTACAAAGATTAAAATGTCATTAACTGTAAAGCGTAAATATGTTTGTTTGAATGTAAGTTGAACCCGGTAGACCGTGTCCAAGAGGGTGGAGGTACTGGATTGACCCCCATGCACATTAAGTTAGGGAAAGAAAGTGCCTGGGGGTGGTGTAGCGAGTCCAGGCCTCCTAAGCAGAAATGCCCGTGGACAAATGTACATAGTTAATGCAACATTAAAAAGCCCAGTACCTACAAAGACGATCCTGTATGAACTTTGAACTTTTCTCATTTTACTTATGGACCATATATACCACAGACTGGTTGTGGTAAGAACTCTCTTGTATATATTCATCAGCCTGGAGGCAATAGACTAAACCCCCGGAAAGACTGCTTTTTGAATTTTTGGACTCTTTTCAAATTTTACTGATTTTTGTACTTTTTACTTTTAAGTCTATGTAAACATTAATTGTATTAACTGTTTGTTTACTTGTTTTTCCACAGTCCCAGAGTACTGTCTTTAACTAAGGGGGAATGTGGCACCTCAGGGGTTAATGTGCCACAGTAACATCACACGGGTTCCCTCCCCACAACACACTGACACTAGCACCTCTGGGCCAGGAGGAGGAGCTAAACCAGCTCCCTTATATACTCCGGGTCAAGAGGAAGTAGTTGAAGTGAGAAGAGAGTGAAGTTAGTAGGAGTTAGTTCAGTACGAGGTAGTACTGTGAAGAGTTCCAGTTCCTGGGAGAACTGAGGGAGACTGTAGTGTAAAGGAGCTGCGTCAGGCTTCTCTACAGTCCGCTCATCGATTCCAGGCCTAGCCAGGGTCTGAAGGAAGGAGAACAAAAGACAAAGGAACACATCTGGGAGACTGAGTGCCATCACCACTCACCCCGGAGGAGCGCACAGAACGGACACCGGATCCGAGACTGTGACTGACACACACAGCACAGTAAGTCCAGGAGTGGTGGAGATTCTAGATTGACACTGTACCAGAGCGAAGCAACACGGCGGGGTCAGCAGCACACAGAAGACTCAAGTTGCCTAGCCAAGGGGTACCTGGGAGGAGAGAGACAGTGCCAACAGCTCAGCTAGAAGCAGCAACAGGGCCACACACAGCGCAGCAGGAGGAAGCTGAGGACCCAGACAGGGTGGGAGTAACCCGGCCCCAGTACAGACTCCGTGGACAATAACCTGCTACAACATCTGCAGTAAAGCTTTGGAAAACTACAGAAACGTGAGTGTGTGATCCTTCAACCCATCTCCACTATCAATCCCCTATTATCACATCCACCATAGACTCTAATCACTTCTGCCCCGGGGAACCAGCCTCTACCTACGGAGAGCCGTTCCATCTAAGCTGCCTTACATCATCCCCGGAGGTTCTGCAGTAGCGGTGGTCCCATTACTGACCACACACCGTGGGTGGCGTCACGACAAACATTTATCCCTTGTAAATACCCCCTTTTACTTGCGGAACCCGGGAAACGGTCCGGATCAGGCCCTCCGTGACATCCCCAGTAGCAACCCGGTCTGGCACCGAGTACCCCATCCCAGTGGGCTCCACACCATCACTGGATTCTGGTCTCACTCCAAATCAGGCATAACGTGAGGTGCATTGTGGAGCTCCAGATCACATACGCGGGCATCTATTCTCCAGGCTACTCTGGTAGAAGTGGAGCACACTCGGCCTCTGAGGTGGTGAGGAAAATCAGCTCCTCCAGAGCAGGCATCTCTTGGGGGAATCTATCAGGTCTCCAAACTGTGGGCTGCAGGCATATGGTAGCATTGTATGGCAATCAGAAGATGGTGCAGGTAATGCGTCTTTCCTTTGCCTAAGGTCCCGCCTCTTCCAGTGTGAGGACACAATCACTTAGGGGATATTATATTATTGTTTGCCCAATTTTGCTGCTAAGATCCTCATTAATCCCTCTGTGGCATGGGCTGCAGAAGGCACCTAATTTACACGTCCCCATGCCCCAGGGAAGAACTGTGCTTGTATTTGGGGGTATTAAAATATTTGAAGGAGAAATAAGAAAAATGAAATAGTTTTTCAGCTGAAATCCAATTAATCTGAAATGTTGAATAAGGCCAGTGGGCAATGCACAGGCAGGTCCAAGATTAATGATATAACACACTTGTGCACATGCCAAAAATCTGTATTCTAAACTTGTGATGCAAAAGAAAAAAAGGGATTGCACATTTTCAAGAAGCAGTATCGATAGTATAGTGTTTTATGAGTGTGAACAGACTTATTAGACCATGTAGAGTAAATATGGTGTGGACATATGCTATTTTTATCTGAATTGCCAGCAGATAAGTGTAGAAGAGGTGCCCTCACATGCTGCTGACCCTCTGCAATAAATTTAAGGTTTTCTCTCTAAAAAAAATGTAAAATATCAAAAAAATAAAAGCTCTCTTAAAGGGATGTTTACAGAAGATTTTAAGGTTTGCTGATTTGTTTGTAAATTGCTCGGGTTTACGATCATGAACCTAATCATCATTGTTTGTGCAGAATCTTCAATTCGCGAACCTTGTTCGGAAAAGTTCGCTCATCTCTGATTATTTGCATATACTGGAGATTACCTGTTTTCTGTGACGATGCAATAAATTAATAACTGGTATTAATAACAGATTGATATATGGCCTGCAGAGCTGCATTGCAGGTACTGTGCTTGGCGTTTCAAACACATATAAAACACAGTTTTATTCCAAAGTGGAGAATGAAGAAAAAGGGGTTGAACAAGGAAATGACATCAAAAAAGCTATATTTTTCTTTATCCTTGCTTAGCTTTACTGATATTGATGTTAGTGTAAAATGCATTTTTCTGACCAAAATACTCAGTGTAAGCACACAGCCAAACAATACATGGCAATTTTAGTGGACTAGACGGGGGCCCGATTCTATTGCATCAGGAGATTCTAGAACGTGTCAGATTATATATTATTTCAACTATATTATTCACTTTTTAGGTTACTGAATGCAAAAAAAAACCAATAAAGATAGTGGAACCATTCTTCATCAATGGAAACCTCAATGCCACTAGATATCTGAAATTTCTACATGATTCAGGTATCCAGTGGCATTGAGGTTTCCATTGATGAAGAATGGCCCCCACTATATTTGTACCCCATATACCACACCATACCATCAATTTTTGTGTTCCAACAGTCTTGGAGGGATCTATCCACTGTGAATTAGTGTCAGACCAATAGCGGTGGTTTTGTTTGTTAACTTCACCATTCACAAAAAAGTTTGCCTCATCACTCATCTGAAGGCAATTGTCTATGCTGTGAAGATACGAGATGTGCAGCATCTGAAACAATGGATACTGGAAGCCTGGGCTAGCATTTCTTCTGCAGTGTTGCTATCAGTATGTCAAGAATGGGAGAAGAAGGTTGCATTGACAATCCAACACAATGGGCAGCACTTTGAAATTCTCAACAAGTTTGATGTGTCACATGACCCTCTTCCCAATGATAAAAATAAAGTTGGATTCAAAATGGCCGACTTCAAAATGGCCGCCATGGTCACCACCCATCTGGAAAAATTACTATATATACCATATACTAATGTGCCACAAGCAGGAAATTTTTTTTTTTTAAATCAGATATTTTTTTTATTATTATTAAAGGAATAGCCAACTGTACATAACATAAAAAGAATACATCACTTTGTTTACTAATTCCATCATAATACATACTTTTTCTATCTTTTTCTCTCTCTCTCCTTCCCTTCTTTTTCTCTTTCCTTTCCCCTCCCCTCCCTTTCCCTTCCCCTTCCCTCCCCCCCTCGTTACCCCCCACCCCCACCCCATCCAATCTAGACTATCAATAACACCAATGGTTCACATGAGAAACCGTCCCCCTAGATTCACTTTTAACTTGACATACTTAGTTTACCATACTTTTAGATTATATCATCTATATAAACCAAGAAAGGGGTTCAAACATATATAATATATATAAACATTATTCAGTCCCCATCTCCATCTTTCTCAACCCTCATCCATGGCTCCCATAACTTTCCAAACATTCCGATATTACCTCGTTTTCGATATATGCTTTCCTCAGTGCGTATAACAACTCTCACATAATACAGGAATTCCACCCTGGTAGGGGGCACAGATCTAATCCATCCCTTGGCTATAACCTTCCGGGCACTAAACAGCAATCTAGCCACCGCAATTTTTTGTATATTAGGTACATTGACTTCCTCTATATATCCCAACACACATATCAGCGGTGTTTTCAGCACCATACACCCATATCGTCCTATTAAATCAATCACCATACTCCAAAAACCTTGCAATCTCGGGCATTTCCATACCATGTGTATCAGCCCCGTTCCCTCCTGTCCACACTGAGTACATTCCGACGTAGCCCTCAAACCAATTTTATGTAAGAACTCCGGCGTCCTATAAACCCTGTGTAAAAGATAAAGTTGGGACAGTCTAACTGGCTCACTCAATGATAACTTAGATCCATAATCTAATATACACTCCCACTTACCATCTTCTATCACACCTATATCTTTTTCCCATTTTGCTCTTGCTTTAATCGGATGTTGTAACAACCAGGTGTACAGTAAGTCCTTATAGATAGTAGATATAACTTTCCGTGTATCCCCTTCCTGACAGATAAAACTCACCACTATATCTTTTTGCACTTTCAGCTCTTTAATTTTGATCTGACTTCTAAAAGCATGCTGCACTCTCAAATATAGAAATGTATCAGTTGCCGGGATCTGGAATTCCTCTCTCAAGTCATCAAAGGGCTTCAAGGCCCCATTTACTACAAGCTGACTCACATATTCCAACCCAGCCAACATCCACTTCTTTTGCACCCCCAGCTTATAAAATTCCACCAAATCTCTATTTCTCCAAATGGGGGTGTAGTTTAAATGCAGCTGTGAGTCTCATTCCTCGGTCGGCTGGATTTAGATCGGTGGGAATGTGATACCATTGTTCAGGATGAGCAAAGCTTCTGATGCGTTCTACTCTGTTACTCACATAGACATAGAACTGCTTTGTTTGATTATATATGTACCCCAGTACCACTTTACTATCGGTGTAGAATGTGAAGGAATCGATTGTGAGGTCCATTTCATCTCTCACTACTTCAGCAATTTCTACTGCCAATACTGCTGCACAGAGTTCGAGTCTAGGTACTGAGTGTGCAGGTTTGGGTGTGAGTTTGGCCTTACCCAAGATGAAACCGCAGTCCACTTCATTGCGCGTTCTCAAAGTCTTCAGATAAGCTACCGCAGCTATGGTTTCTGTAGACGCATCAGAAAAGATGTGGACTTCTCTTCTAACGGCAACTGAAGAGGACTTTGCAGAATAACAACGTGGAATTCAGAGTTGTTCTAGTATTTTCAGAGACTCCTTCCAAGCCTCCCATCGCTGTTGTTTCTGGGACGAAAGTGGAGCATCCCAATCCGTATTTTCGGCAGTAAGCTGTCTGAGCATGATCTTGCCTTGAACAGTGACGGGTGCGACAAATCCAAGAGGATCGTAGATACTGTTTATCATGGACAGGACTCCTCGTTTTGTGAATGGTTTGTCACAGGGTGATACTTGAAAGGTGAAAGCGTCCCGTTTGATGTCCCATAGCAGGCCGAGGCTGCGTTGCATGAGAGGAGTGTCGGAACCCAAGTCGAGGTCTTTCAAGCTCGTGGCATAGTCTTCTGGTGGAAACGCTTCTATTACCTCAGGACTGTTAGATATAATCTTATGGAGTCTGAGATTCGATGAAGAAAGCATCTCCTGAGTAATGGAAAGAAAGTTAATAGCTTCTTCACTCGTGGATAAGGACTTGAGCCCGTCGTCCACGTAGAAGTTCCTTTCCACGAATTGGCGTGCTTCATGTCCATACTCTTCCTCACCTTCACGTGCGGCCCGTCTCAGTCCATAGATTGCAACAGCCGGTGAAGGGCTGTTCCCGAAGACATGTACCCTCATCCGGTAGTCTATAACTTCATTTTGGACATTGTTGTCTTTGTGCCATAGGAACCTGAGATAGTTCCGACTGTCCTCTTCCACGACAAAGCAGTGGAACATCTGCTGGATGTCGGCCATTATCGCTACGGGTTCTTGCCTGAAGCGAATCAACACTCCTATGAGACTATTATTCATGTTGGGTCCAGTAAGAAGAAGGTTGTTAAGGGAGACGCCTTCGTGCTGAGCGCTGGAGTCGAACACCACTCTGATCTGGTTGGGTTTACGAGGATGGTAGACCCCGAAGGATGGAAGGTACCAACATTCTTCTCCTTCCTTTAGCGGTGGTGCCGATTCGGCATGACCTCTGTCGAGGATATTTTGCATGAAATCAATGAAGTGTCTCTCCATCTCTGGTCTCCTTTTTAAAGTGCGCTTCAAAGAGGAGAACCTTGCGCTTGCTTGTTGAAAGTTGTTTGGTAACCTTGGCCGTGGAGAGCGGAAGGGCAATGGGGCTACCCAACTGTTAGAGTCGTCTTGAGAGAATTCTTCATCCATAATCCTTATGAATTCCTTGTCTTCTCTCGTTGGTGCCAACTTGTTGTCTTCGTTTGTAGACTCGAAAACTGTTGACCCTATGACATCATCACAGAGATTGTGTGTGTCCGCGCAATCAGGCGGTTGTTGTTGCCACCTGGTGTTGCTCACTTTTTCTTTCACCCAGTAGTGATGTGGACATGGTTGAAAGCAGGTGCCACGACCGTTTGGAAGGATGTGTGTCTTGTAGGAGGAGATTACGTCGGGCCTCTTCATTCTGTATACGCAGACATTTCCTATGATCACCCAGCCAAGGTCGTAGCGCTGTGCGAACGACGCGTCATGCGGCCCATTGATTTGTTGCGTACCTTGTGTAGCCGGAGGATGTCTCTTCCAAGCAAAATCAGGATTTTTGCACCGGGATCGAGAGCTGTAATCTTGCTGGCGATAGTCCTCAGGTGGGGGTGGTGGAGAGCCGCCTCTGGTGTCGGAATTTCTTCCCGGTTAGCCGGTATATGGTTGCATTCGACGAGTGTCGGTAGAGGTATCTCTGTGGTATTTTCAAGAGATGTTACCACGAGACCACTGGCTCTTCTTCCGAAAACTTCTGAGGTGCCGCTGCAAGTGCCTAGTGTGTAGGGGTAGGTGTTTCCCTTTAAACAGAACAGGTCAAAGAGTTCAGACCTGGCTAGTGACCTGTTGCTCTGATCGTCCAGGATGCTGTACAGCTTCACAGCCTTTTCCGGCTGGTCTTTGGGGGTACACCTTTACCAGGCATATTTTCGCACAAGACTTGTCCCAGAGACCTTCTCCACAGACTTCGGTACACGAGGAAGATACTGTGAGATGGCTTGTTGCCTTGTCTGTACTCTCCCCGCCATGGCCTGTGGTGGGAGAAGACGTAGACATTGAGTCAGATTGTGGCGGATGGAGCGCTCGTACGTGGTCATCGCTGTTGCACTCTATACACTTAATGGCGGTGACGCAGTCCTTAGCAACGTGTTCAGTAGAGGCACAGCACCTGAAGCATACTCCAAACTTCTTCAAGAGTTCCTTCCGTTCTTGGAGGGGTTTCTTCCTAAAGCTGATGCACTTCTTCAGGGGATGCGGCAATTTGTGAATAGGACACTGACGGTTCACATTTTCTGCTTTCCCACCTTCATTGCCCTCGTCTGGTAATGATGTGGATCTAGGCAGAACTTTGGACTCTTTTGACACCGGACGGCTGCAGTTTCTGTCTGGCGATGATGTCGGGGTAGGCAGAACCTCAGTCTTTTTTGTAGACACTGGGCCGCTGCGGTTTTTGTCGTGAGAGCGTGAACTCTCATACTTAGGAGATGACGCAGAGCCGCTGGTTTCTTCATAACAGAAGCTGGGGTCATTTTTGCACTCTGCGATCTCCTTGATGAAGTCGCAGAAGAAAGAGAATGGAGGGAAGGAAACTTGGTTTAGTTTTTTGTAGTTTGACCCTCGCATTGTCCACTTTTCTTGGATCTTGTAAGGCAACTTGGAGACGATGGGTTTCACCCCACGAGCAGTGTCCAGGTAGCTGAGGCCAGGTGTGTGTCAGTCTTGGCCAGCTGGAGCTCGGACAGGAGGTCGCTGAGATCCTGGTATTTTGAAACATCCTTACCAGATATTTTGGGCGTTTAGTTGTTTAAGCAATGCGTCTTCAATTGCTTCAGGACAGCCGAAACCTTTCTCTAGTCTTTCCCATGCGGTTGCAAGACCAGTTATTGGGTCGCCGATGTAAGCAGACCTGAGTTTCTTGATTCTCTCCGTAGACCGTGGGCATAGCCACTTGATTAGCAAGTCCAGCTCTTCAGCGGCAGTAATACCAAGATCACTGATTGCGGTTTTGAAGGCACACTTCCACCCTCTGTAGTTTTCGGGCTGGTCGTCGAACCTTGTGAGACCGGTGTTGATCAGTTCTCGGCATATCATGTACCTCGCAAAGTTGGACAGGTCTGTTCTTTCTGACCTTGGGGGCACATTTGCTGACTGAGTGATGTTGGTTGGATAGTTTGTAGCTTCTTGTTTCGGGAACATGGGAAGGAACGGAGCGGCATAGGCGTTTAGACCAGCAACTGGTGTGGTGTGAAGGGTCCCTGTTGTATGCGGGGCCGGAACTACACAGTTGGCTGGACTGTAGTGACTAACCGGCATGTTGGGTTGCAGGTGGATACTGCCACACAGGGGTTGCAGAGGTGCAGGGTCGGGCTGTGCACTGAAGTGTGAAAGTGGTTCAGATTTGAATGTCTGAGGAGCGTTGGACTGCCGGTGAAGCTGGAAGCTGCAGGCGGATGGGCGTCTTGATGATCTGAAGAAGTGTTGTTGCCGACGGAAATGTTGGTGTCGATCGGCGGTTCGCTGGCTTGGCTCAGCACATAGTCTTTTGTGCGCTTCAGGGGTTCTTCCGTCTCAAGTTCGTAGGCGCTGATGCTGCCTCCTTGGCTCCCAGCTAGAGCTTGTTCGATAACCTTTAGCCTTGCAATGGCTGCCGCGTGCTCACATTCCCTCTGCAGGACTTCGACCTCTGCCTTTTTACGTGCAGTCTCTGCTTCCATCTCCGCTTCCTCTGCTTCGATGTCTGCCCTCTTGCGTGAAGCCTCTGCTTCGATGTCTGCCCTCTTGCGTGAAGCCTCTGCTTCGATGTCTGCCCTCTTGCGTGCAGTCTCTGTTTTTTTTACGTGCTGATTCAACGACAGCACTCGTTTCTATCTCTGCTTTTCTTTGAGCAAAGACGACTTGTACCTTCATAGTTTCTGCTTCAATGCGCACTTTTATAAGCTGCTCACTGAAGGTTTAGTACTTTGATGAGCCCGATTTGAGCGAGTGCCTTGAACTCTTAACAGACCTGGACTTGTGAGATGCCACTTCTGACGTTTGCTCCATTTTTCCTTCAATCTGGTTTATGATGTCACGTACGGTGCACTCTCGTTCAGCATCGAGCTGTTGGAAGTCCTGGAGTTCTTTTAGAGACTCGGACGTGTTTACCTTCAGCAGGGAAAGGGTGTAATCCTTACAAGTGTCTTTGTAACACTGGTATACTGAGTACAGTTTTTCTAGGGCTCCCTCTGGTGGTAGCTCATGAGAGCCCGGCATAGATAAAACAGTCACTAATTTTGCAACTTTTTGCCAAGATGATGTTGTGTGGACAAGCAGTTTGCTTCTTTTTGCTTCTAGGTTCTCTTTGACCTTCCATGTTGGCTTGCTTAACCGTTTAGGTTTTTCACTGTGAGCAGACCGAGAGTCCATTTTTTCTGGCTGCTTCAGGATGGGTAATGAATTGCAGCTTGTCCTGTCCATTGTACACAGGATTCTAAGGGTGGAGGCTGTTCTGCTGGTTGTCAGGGAGACGAATACAATGTATCAGTTTTCTCTGTTTGGGAGCAGCCAGGGCTTAAAGGGAACCAACCACCCAAATGACCCCCCCGGACTATTAATATGGGTCCCTACACCCAGCACATACATGTGCTGCAAGCTTTTTAGCTAAAAAAACTGTTTTTTATAAGTGAAGATAAAGCTTTTGAAAGTTTATAATGAAAGGACGGGTGGGCGTTACTTAGCTCCTTCTAAAGCCGAGATTCCTCTGTCAGTTATCTTCCTGTCTCCAACGCTGCAGTAAAGCCCAGCCCTTTTTTCAGCGTCCCAGGCTGGTGCACGGGATGTCATGGCCGTGCACACGTCATCAGCTACAGCCGGGTCGCGAGCACACGCTCTGACTTCCACAGCTAAGCGCAGGAAGTCAGAGCGCGCGCTCGCGACCCGGCTGTAGCTGATGACGTGTGCACGGGCATGACATCCCGTGCACCAGCCTGGGACGCTGAAAAAAGGGCTGGGCTTTACTGCAGCGTTGGAGACAGGAAGATAACTGACAGAGGAATCTCGGCTTTAGAAGGAGCTAAGTAACGCCCACCCGTCCTTTCATTATAAACTTTCAAAAGCTTTATCTTCACTTATAAAAAACAGTTTTTTTTAGCTAAAAAGCTTGCAGCACATGTATGTGCTGGTTGTAGGGACCCATATTAATAGTCCGGGGGGGTCATTTGGGGTGGTTGGTTCCCTTTAAGATCTATGCAAGCTGCTGCAGTGGCTGTACTGCAAGCCTGTGTACTGCAACTTCACAGATCCATAGATGATCACTTGTCAGGCAGGGTTTATAACCTGTATACGTTCTTAAAGACAGGGTATCTTCACTGAGCAGGTCTGAAGGATGATGTAGAGTAGACTTGTTATCAGCCCTTGATGGATGATCCTATCTGGATTGCATGCAGTATACACCCTGGTAACAGGTTTTCCTTTTACTATTCTGTCCCCTTCTGATGGCGTAATGCCAGTGCTGCAGTTATCAGTCCCTTAGATAATAGTATGCCCAGAACACTTACCCATCAGGGGAAAACAGATAGATTTCAAGTCGGCCAGTACGATGACTTGTAATAAGAAAGGAGAAAAGCTGTACATTTCTTCCAGAATCTTGTTTTAAATCCAACATAACAGCAGGTAAAAGGAAATAATCTGTACAGGGTTACAGACATGTGAGATCAACAATGGCTTCTGCAATCTAACTGGGGAAGAAGGGAGGGGCGTCTTATACAGAGGAAGAAACTACGGAAAGAGGACAGGGGCAAACTTCATATCTAGCAAACAACAGGAATTTCCTGTTTGGAGGAAATATATACAATGCAAGAGTAGACATTACAGGTTGTTCCCGTTTGTGGGACACAACATGCACCACTAAGAGATTCCAGGGGATCTTGTAAAAAAAGGAGAACATCAACTGCATATAGTGCAATTTTTTCCTCTATATGGCCGTATCTAAATCCACTTCTCTAGCCTTTCTAAGGGCCCTTTTACATCAGCGTTTTTTTCAAATCGCGGCAGATGCGGTGAAAAAAACGCATCTGCCGTGATTACCGCATACCGGCTGCACTTGCGGCACGGTTGCGGCAAGCCCCATAGAAAGTATAGGCGGGCTTGCGGCAGGTGCGGCAAAACCGCACTTGCCGCACCTGCCGCAAGTCCGCCTATACCTTGTATGGCATTTACCGCAACCGCGACGCAACCGTGCCGCAAGTGCAGCCGGTATGCGGTAATCGTGGCAGATGCGTTTTTTTCACCGCATCTGCCGCGATTTGAAAAAAACGCTGATGTGAAAGGGCCCTAATATGAACTGCCAGTGGTTCAATGGCCAGGGCAAACAGCAGAGGGGAAAGTGGACATCCCTGACGGGTTCCCCAAGTAAGAGCAAATAAATCTGATCTTCCACCATTTACCCTAACCCGAGCCACTGGGGAAGAATACAACAGCCGGACCCATGCTATAAATGCTTTCCCAAATCCAATTCTTTCCAATACTAGCCACAAATAATTACACTCAACGCTATCGAAAGTCTTTCTAGCATCTAGGGACACTATTGTCCTTAACCCCGCATTGTCTGCTAACAGCTGCATATTTAAATACAAGCGTCTCAAGTTTACTGCTGTTGATCTACCTGGCATAAATCCAGATTGATCAGAATGCACCACATCCGGAACCACTCCCAAATGTCTATTCGCCAAAACCTTTGCCAGTAACTTGGCATCTACAGTCAGCAGTGAGATAGGTCTATATGAGTCAGCTTTTGTTTTATCCTTATCTTCTTTAGGGATTACCACAATTGTGGCCTCCCTCATTGATTCCAGCAGCCTGCCTGTCTTAAATGCCTCCTGGAACACCCCGCACAGTCTAGGAAGAAGGATCTTTCATAATATTTTATAAATCTCTACGGGTAATCCATCCCCACCAGGGGCTTTATTATTCGGCATGGCCGACAATGCCATCTCCAGCTCTTCCACTGACTCCGATTTCTCTAATATTTCCTTATCTGCCTCTCCAATAAATCTCATCTCTGTTTCTGTCAGATATTGTCTTATCTCATCTTCCGATCTTTCCAACCTGGAAGTATATAAATCTGCATAAAACCTCTTAAATACCTTTATAATGTCCACAGTCTCCTCAGCCAGACGCCCCTCCTCATCCTCAACAGCATATATTTAAGATTGATCTTTCTGAGCCGCTGCAATAACAGAGAGTAAGTGGCCTACCTTCTCCCCTTCCTCATAGAACGCAATCCTCCAGAATTCCTGTTTCTTTTCTGCCAAGTTAGCATACACCCTGTCCACTGCCATTTGTGCTACCCTAAGGGCTTCATGTGTCTCTGGTGTAGATGTTCTCATCACTTCACACTCTGCCTTCCGTACTGCAGCCAAAACTGCCTGCTCCTCCTTTTATGACGCTGATTTACACCTTGAAATATCACGTATTAATAGACCTCTTAGGAAAGCCTTCATAGAATCCCATGCAACCTCCACCGGGGCACTCCCATCATTTTCCCTAAAGAACAGTTCAATTTCCTGTCCTACCTTTTCCATGTCAATAGATTTCAACCACGCCGGATGCAGCCTCCATTCCACAAGGCATTTCATATCCCCCCTCTCATATTAATAATAACTTCTAATGGTTTATGATCTGATCCCACTCTTGATAGAACTTCAACTTTTGCCACCATAGCATCTATTTGTGCCCAGAGCCATATCTATTCTTGACATAGACCCATATGAGGTAGAAAAACATGAAAAACATTTAATATCAGGATTCCTCACCCTCCACAGATCCACAAGGGCCATCTCTCGTATATATCTAGCAAAAACGGTCTCACCTCCTCTCCTCAAACCTCTCTGACCTCTACCCTCTCTATCAAGATCCCTGTTCAGCACGTTATTCATATCTCCAATCAGAAGCAGAGGGACTCCCATCCTATGTCTGGCCAAATGCATTATCTCCTGCATTTTTTTGTCAGAATATGGAGGGGGAAAATATACTGCCACCAGGCACATCAAGCATCCATACACCTTACATACTATAAACACATACTGCCCATCTTTATCTACTCTCACTTCCATCTCCTCATATGATACTGAGGCATGCACCAACACTGATACACCTCTCGCATAGTTAGAAAACGTGGCATGATAAGCATGTCGAAACCATGTACGAGCCAGAGTACCAAACCTGTCCTTGACCATATGGGTCTCTAACAAGCATATAATCGACGGTTGGAATGATAACAGATGTCTAAATACCACTGCTCTTTTACCTCTATCTGCCAAACCCCTCACATTCCATCTAACAACCCTTATCTGGGTAGACATGGTATTTTATACCGTAAATCCTCCATAGGTTCCTCTTGTAAATAACTATAGCCCTTATGTCGTCTAGATCCCATTCCCTTCCCACACCCAAACTCCAATCCCTCAACCCCCCCTCCCTCCACCCCAGAACCCTCCCCCCCACCTGTCGCTCTTCTCCGTAGAGAATGAGAGGGACATGATACCCAGCCTCCACCCCCAGCAGTCGTGCACTAACTGCTCTCACCACACTTTCCACCATGCCTCCCCACCTACATTCTGAGATACAACAATGCTGTTCTATGCTATCGGCCACCCTGCCGAAACTAATTCGTGTTCCTATATATTATACCAACATTAGTCTAGTTAACAGTCAATCCTTGTTAGGAGCACGGGGAAAAAGAAAAAAAAAAAAAACACAAAGAATCAACACTCCAAATCCTGATCAGCCATCTTTCTCCTCTCGCAGCCTTTTCTTATTATGTTCCAACCATTTATCCACTTCTTCCGGAGACTGAAAAAACTGTACTTTACTCAGGGCCACTACCCGCAGCTTAGCCGAATATACCATGGAGTACTGTACTCCAAGTCCTCTTAACCTTCGTTTCACCTCTCCATAACACACACGAAGCTTCTGTACAGCTGGAGAATAGTCTGAGTATATGGATATATTTTGTCCATCAATCCTCATATCAGGTATATCTCTAGCTTTCCGTAGGATCACGTCTCGGTCTTTATAATTCAAAATCCTTGCTAACATGGCACGGGGAGCGGCTCCTGGGGTAACCTGTCTTAGAGGAATCCTATGGGCTCTTTCCACAGCAAATACTTTAGAGAGATTCTCTACACCAATTTTTTGCAGCAACCACTTCTCTATATATTCAGTGGGATTGACGCCTTCAGCCTTTTCAGGCACCACAACGATTTTAATATTATTCCGCCTTGAGCGGTTTTCTAGATCGTCATTTTTGGCGATTATATCCTCCAGCCGTTTAGCAAGCTGTTTGTGGCTTTTTTGCAATTTTCCTATGTCCTCTTCAGCTACATTAACCCTATCCTCTACCGCTTCAATTCTGCCATAGCCTTCTTAATATTTCCCACCTTCTCCTGAATACTCTGTACCTGCCGGCTCAGCGTAGTCAGAGTATCTTTACAAAAATTAACCGCAATAAATATATCTTTTAAAGTGGGTTCAGCAGCTTCCCCAGTGTATAAACCAGTATCTTTTCCTACCTGCACCTCCTGAGGACTTTGCATTACATTTACTTTCTCATTCACCGTATTTAATTCAGCCTGTTCCAACTCCTCTTCATGCTCTTCGGCCCTAGAATCATTCTCTTCTCTCCCCTGCTCCCCGTGCCCTTCCATACTCGCGAACTTTACCATCGTCGCCGCTGCAGCCATCCGTGAGGCACATGAAAAGTTCTCCCTCTCTGCCTCCTTCAGCGTCTCAGCACTTTCTTGGGGGCTGCCAGACCCAGCATTCCCGGCATCACGCTGTCTCCTGCGGGTCATCTCCTCCTCTGCAGCCTTCTCCCATCTCCACTATCCGGGCTCTAGGAATCACCAACAAGTACTGATATGGTGGTGCACAATGGTTTAGCAACTCAGACTGTAGCCTTCAGCAGGGGTGCAGCGGCCACAGCACAACAGGTGCTCTCAGGTAATGAGCTGCGAGTTAGCAGCAGGCCGTGATCCCAGCCCAGAAACGGCCTCTCAGGCAAGGGTGTGTTCCGTAACAAGTGGCAGGGCGGCGGTCAAACTCAGGCTCAAACGATCAGGCAGGAGAGCATAGTGTCGTGACTGCTCACTACTCACATCCTAGCCAGGCATGCTCCTCCGCGAGCACAAGACCATCACAGCCACAAGCAGGAAAATTGATATCACCAACCATTCCCAGTTTATTCAGATGCAGCCATATAAATGGCCCACCCTGTATAATAGAAACATGTGCTCCACTTCTGTATTTAATCACCCACTCCTGGTTTTGGCTACAAAAACTGACAGGCAAAAACAGACCAAAAACATACAGTGTAAATGGAGCCTTATCGTGCTCAGTTTTTATCATGGCTTCAGGCTACATTCAGACTGTGTGTTTTTGCATCCGTTTTTGTGATCCGTTTTTTGCAGTGCATTGCATAAAATGGGTCAGTCAAATTAATTCCTAGCCAAGTCAATGGGTTTTCACTTTTGGCCATTCAGACTGGGAATTGTTTGAGTAATCCATTTTTTGCTTGGAGCACTGATCCGTTTTTAGTAAATGCATGCTAGTTTCTGTGGCGTTTTTCCCATAGGGCATTAATGTAAATGGTGAAAAAAAATGCAGCAGAAAAAACGGATGCAAAAACGCACAGTGTGAACGGGTCATGCTTTTTTTTTATCAGTTCTCCAGCTAAAAAACTGGCCATAAGACCAAAACCAAACGGTGTGTCTTAATGTAGCCGTTTTTGTGATTCAGGGAAAACCTGTTCAGAAACATTGGTTTATTTCTTTACAGAAACTGGAACCTACACAAGTATTGCTGCGTTTTGGAAAGAATGTCTATTCTTTTCTGTGTTTTTGCAGTTGTCTATGGGCCAAAACGCAGAAAAATCAGACAAAAATGCAGGTTTTCTCCTGTCAAGAAATCTGGATTTACTAGAAACCCCTAAGTTTTGCTGTGTTTTTGCTGTTTGAACATATCATTATACTTTTCACTTGATTGTTCCACTCCTGATTTTGGTTTAGAAATACTGAAGTAAGGCTAGCTGCACACCCCTGTTTTTGGCGGTCAGGGTGGATCCTATTTATTGCAGGATCCCTCGGACAGAACCTGACAGCACAGGATGTTCTGAAAGCATGGCCAAATATGGTCCCAGATCCTGTTTTTAACAGGATTCCTTTGCTGCTGCTGTCCATGGTGCTGAAGTCTGCCTGTGTCTGCAATACTGCTGTCCATAGTGCTGAATTTGCACGGCAGAATTTCTGAGCATGCTCTGTGCTTGTAATCGGATCTGGGAAACAATCGGATTTTTTTCCGGATCTGGCGCCCATAGACTCCTATGTTATGTGTGCTGCATCACCCCGGATTCGTTTCTGTCCGGTTTCATCCGTTTTTTTTGACCGGAGCCAAAAATGATGCCGTCTCTGTTTTTGGGGACGGTAAAAAACAGGATAGAAATGAATCCAGGACTGAACTGACAGAATCGAATGGCCATTTATGGCCAATCCGGCACCATAGGAATACATGGGAGGCAAAGGACCCTGTTCTGTCCTTTTCAAAACAGACAGAACAGGATCCCAAAAACCATAGTGTGAAGCCAGCCTTAGGCTAGGGTCACACTTGAGTAGCGACATCCGCTAAAAGAATGCGTTAAAAGGATGTTTTTTTTTCCCCTGGCATTCACATGATATGTGTGTACAAGGCATTAACGTATGCATTAACGTATGCATTAACGTATGCATTAATGCATGGTACATGTATGTACCCTGCATTAACGGATGCGTTTGCCATAGACTCCAATGTTAAATTAACGCATCAGTTTCCCAAAATGGCCCAAAAAATGCTACAGATCACGTTTTGATGTGCGCTACAAAAATACGCATAGTGCCAAACGCATACCAATTTGGCCACGCATTTTTTGTATTAGAGTCTATAGGTGCGTTAACGCATCCCTTTGCAAAAATTTAAAGATAAAAAAACATTATTTTGGTGGATGCTTGGCGCTATTGTGACCCTAGCCTAAGGCTAGGGCCACACTAGCGCTGGCATTCCATCCTGGGGTTCCGCTAAAGAGCAGGATTCTCGCAGCATTAGTGCAGAGTTACCGAAGTGTAACGCTGCACTAACACTGCCATAGGCTAATATGGGTGATGGGACCCGCATTCAAACACCTGCATGTAAGTCCCGGAGTTTCAAATCTTGCGCTATTTCATACCACACCACATGACGCGGAAGCACACGTCATGTGGTCCGCTTGAAATAGTGCAAGATTTGAAACACAGGCACCTTTTGTGCCCGCATTAACATGCACCATGGATCCACTGCCCCATTATACTCTATGGCAGCGTTAACATAGCATTAGGCTGCGTTACGTTTGCACTAAGGCTCCACTAATACATGTCTATAGTGGATACATCCTGAAAAATCATGATGCAAATGTGGCCCTGGCCTAAAAAACTCATCAAATAGCTGTGAGCATGTTACCATAGTTTTCGGATTATAAGGGTATGTGCACACAGTGTGTTTTTGCTGCATTTTTACCTGAGTTTTTACCATGGTTTTATGCAAATGTATACAAAATATTCCTGAGTTTGGACTTTCCAGCAAAATCTATGTATTTTAGGGAACAGCTGTCTCCACAAATTGTTTTTTGTTCTCTGCAGAAAGTTCGAACACCACAGGTTTTGCTGTGTTTTGAAAAGAATGAGCATGTAAATTCTTTCTGCATTTTTGCTATAGCCTATGGCAAAAATGCAGAAAAAAGCAGCAAAAACGCAATAAAAACTGTGCAGGCAAGAACGCAGCAAATCTCCTGCCAAGGAATCTAGAAATCCTAGAAACCACTACAGGTTTGCTGCATTTTTGACCATAGCGAAAACACCTTGTGTACACATACCCTTGAATGCACTTTTTTCCTCAAAATTCTGGGGGAAATTAGGAGGTGCATCTTATAGTCCGAATATAGCATACATATTGCTTATTGTGGTGCTCTGGGGCTGTGCTGGGGTTAGAATCAGCTCTGGTGTGGACCGCAAATGCAGCCAGTGATCACTTGTCCCCATTCTTTAGCCTAATGTAATATTCACTGCATCCCCCTGTCCATCACCTCTCAGCATTGAGAGGTAGGTGGGGGAGCAGGGCATATTGCAGTACACTAAGTATACTCATCCCCCCCAACCTGGATATGGCCCTCATCACAGTATATATCCCTCTGCTGCCGCTCACACAAAAATAATAAACAGTGTAACTTACCTGTCCGCCGCCCTCTCTGTCTCTCCCTCTGCGGCATCACCCATCTTTCTTCCTCTCTGTGTGTGCATCCAATCATGTGACCGGCACAGTACAGTGATGTCATCGCTGTGAGTCCCAGTCACATGTTCGGATGCTGGCACACATGGACAGGAAGCAAGACAGGCAGAAACAGAGGAGACAAGGTACATCAAGGAAGCAACACCATGAACAAAAAATCAAGAAAAAATAATTATAGTGAATGTAAATAACTATATTAGTGTGCAAGGGAAACATTAAAAACAATTAAAAAACATGGGGGAGCCCCCGGGTCCAGTTTGACCGCTCATAATATAAAATAAATATATAAGCTAGGCAGTACTGAATAGATCCCACGCAGGAGGATTATTATGACAATAACAGCGGTGTTAAGAAAATAACAAAGGTGGATTCAGATGCATATACCCACAAATAGAACACAAATCCCACCTATGTAGGGGATGTGAATGCGAAAGTGATCAAAATAGATGGTATTGATAGGATGGAAGGTGTGCAATTGTGCACCAGAAAGTATACGCTATATCATAAAGGTTTGAGTATAAAGTATATAACACATAATATGCATAGTTGAGTGCTGGAGACCCGTGTTGTAAGGCAATCCTAATGAAGACCAAGGTCTCACTATAGTGTGTGGGGACCAAGCAAGGGAGTCCATCACAATAATGAAAATACAGCGATCTACAATGACCCTGGTAAGTCACTATGGGTGTGCTACAGCCCAAGCATACCATCTGTGTAAACAATAATGCATCACTATATAGCAAATATAGGATATAATCCACAACAGGAGGATATACTTATCAAAATAAACTGTAGACAATCAGTCAAGTAATATAACAAATGTGCACAGGATAGCCTGCATAGACTAGGTGGTGGCAGGGATGGTATATGCTAAAACATTAGATTCATATATCTTTTGTGCATACCACATGTATGGTTAGACTGTCAAAAGACATGATGACATGGTACCATAGAGGAACTGAATCACAAAATCATAGGTCCCACTAAATCGTGTGGTGACCCAGCATAGAAATCCAGCACTGTGTTTGTCTACAATGAAGAGGCAGCGTATTGTGATTGCCCTAGTAGGTCACAACAAGAGCAATGCAGGAAAATCAATCAACGTGCATGGTAATGGGTAGACACCATTCATGATGATAATACAGCGATATCCCAGAGTACCATTTGTGTGGTAATCCATCAAATAACATGCATTAGCTCATAAGGATGTCTATCAATAGTCAAAACAATAAAGCTGTTGATGTAGCCAGAACTGGGGGTACTCGGACATCGGGACTGATGGCTTCTTGGATGGGAGGGGGGATCACGGGTGGTCGGGATCCCGGTTCCGTACCCTGGTTATCATTTGTTACATGGTGGGGGAGAAGGGGATATTTGCAAAGGAAACGTGATGCCTCCTGTAGTTCCCGGTAATATGGTACCGGCGCTGCAAGCCAGCCCCTGAGGTGATGGTGGGTGCAGCAGAGAGTCGTCCAGCTCCCCACAGGTGGAGCTATTACCTCAGGGCAGCGGTGATAAATGAGGATGAGGGGAGTTGTAGTGGGAGCTCTTACCCCTCTAGTGAGCTGCTGGTGATGGTGTTGAAGCCCTCCGCGCACCGACGGGAAGAACAACGGAGACCAATTCAAGTTTAACTCCACTTTACTGGGTACTGGCAGATGTGAAAACGGAACACGGTACAGTTTTATTTACCGGGTGTTGCCGGTGCAGGGTCCCCCTTATGCAGTCTCTAGATGTTTTCTCTCTTTGTCTTTCAGGGTCATCTCTATTCTTCCCAGTCTCTACCACCTTTACAGCGCTCTCTCCGCCAGTCCTGCCATCTGTCACTAGCCGATCAGGTTGGTCCCTTACCGGTACGGATGGGAGCAGCAGCAGCGCACAATTTCTCCCGCCACCGGAATTCAGTCCGCAACCACTAGTGTCCTCAACCGGTTTCAGTCCTGAGGGGTTGGATGTCCTTGTGGTGCTGTCAGCAACCCGGTTACTTTGGGCCCGCAGCTCGTCGGTCTGCGGTCAGAAGTGAACTACTGACCGCCTCGGCTACCCACACTGCCAGTGTTTCCCCCAACGTGAGCAGCCAGCTCCAACCAGTCCTGGCCCATTGCCTTCTGTTCTGAGCCCCCACTTAAAGATGGGGATCCCTCTTGTCAGCCGTGCTGTCAGGCACGTCCTTCCTGACTGCCTTCCCAGCACTGTCTCTCATCAACTGTCACTCTCTTACTACTCTAGCCCAGGCTCCACCCTCTTTTGGGACCTACTAAATTACCGGTCCCCCCTATTCTAAGTGGCCTAGTCATAGGTATGTGTAAGAACAGACTCCATAGGTTAAACCCCAAACTGACAACTTTCAGAGATATCACATTTGTTGTCAGCTTGTAATACCTCTCTGTGGCGCCTAGCCAGAGAGGGGCGCAACACTGTCATATAGTCACCAATGGTGGGGTACAGCTCTTTGCCGTGTAGGAATTGAGGAGTCAGTCAGAGACCCAGGGGTACCCAAGCCCCATGCGTATCGCTGCTGGGGGAATGACGGAGGAAGCAAGACGGGTGATATTGTAGAGGGAGAGATGGAGGGGAGTGGAGGACAGGTAAGTTACACCATTTATTACTTTTTTTGTGAGCACCATCAGAGGGGGAACTACATGGTGGATGGGGGTACTATATCCAGGAAGGGAGATGCCATATGGAGGATGGGGGTACTATATCTAGGAGGGTGAGTGCCATATGGAAAATGGGGGATGCCATGTGGAGGATGGGGGATGCCATATGGAGAATGGGGGGTGCCATATGGGGGATGGAGGTGCCATATGCAGGATGGGGGTACTATATCCAGGATGACGGGTACCATATGGAGGATAGGGGATGCCATGTGGAGGATGGCAGGTAGCGTTTCCAGGATGGGAGGTGGCATATCCAGGCTGGGGGATGATTTATATTAGTATGGAAGCTATATCCAGAATGAGCGGTGCCATATCCAGGCTGGGGGGTGATATACCAGGATGGGAGCTATATCCTTGATACGGGAGCTATATATCTAGATGGGGGATTATATATTACCTGGAAGGGGCCCAGAATGGGGACATTACCCCCATAAGAGTGTCAGCAGCAGATTCCCTCAATAACAGTGCATTATAACCACATTTTTTGCTTAAAGAGGACCTGTCACCAAAGCAGGCATGGTGATCTAATTACAGCACTGGATACAGCATGTCTGCAGCATGCAGACAAGGGGTCCCCCAGCACTTGAGCAGCCCTGTACCCCGAGATAATACATTTAGAAAACTTACATGCTCCAGCCACTAAGGAGGTGGCTAGGGGCTGCAGCCAAGGGCAGATTCACACCCCCTGCCTGTGTAATCTGCCCACCGCTGCCAATCATTCTCTCCCTGTCTGCAGCATTTAAAGGGAACCTGTCACCTGGATCTAAGCCCCTACACTATCACTACCTGTCCCTGCACCTTCCTAGCTGCTCCCTATCTATCCCTCTCTGAGCTAAATCCGCCCTATAAAACTGCAGAAAAATAACATATAACTTACAGAAGTCCCTGAGGCTGGGGACTGAGAAGGCGGCGCCAGGCTCCATTCAGCCCCTCCTCCATGCAGCAGCACACACCCCGCTGGGCGGCGTTATTCTTTCTTCATCGCCGCCTCCTCCATTTGGAATCTCCCACCCACTTTACACTGTAAGGTAGCAGTTAGGATCGGCACGACAGAAGGCAGTGACTCAGGTATTTACTCACACAGCACACAGTTCAGGTATTCACAGACCTCCAAATTCCGATGTAACAGGTCAGACTAACCCCCCGACCAGAATATACCCGAGGTATAAACTGGGCTAGCCCAGAATATACCCCCCTGGGCCAGAATATACCCTTGGTATATTCTGGCCTAGCCCAAACTATACCCCGGGGTATAAACAGGCCTAGGCCAGATTATAACTCTCCGTATACCACAGCAGCTGTAGATCAGGGCCTCAAGCCGTGCACAGGGCCCCAAGCAATGCATGAGGGCAGGAGGCAGCACAAGGTGGCCCCAGGCAGCAGAAAGTGGCCCTACGCAACATACAGGGGCCCCAGGCAGTGCATGGGGGCCCCAGGCTACACACAGGATCCCAGGCTACACACAGGGGCCCCAGCCAGCATACAAGGGCCCCAGGCAGCACAAAGTGGCCCCAGGCAACATACAGGGGCCCCATGCAGTACCAGGGGCCCCAGGCTACACACAGGATCCCAGGCTACACACAGGATCCCAGGCTACACACAGGGGCCCCATGCAGCATACAAGGGCCCCAGGCAGTGCACAGGGCCCCAGGCAGCACAAAGTGGCCCCAGGCAACATACAGGGGCCCCAGGCAGTACCAGGGGCCCCAGGCTACACACAGGATCCCAGGCTACACACAAGGGCTCCATGCAGCATACAAGGGCCCCAGGCAGCACACAGGGGCCCCAGGCAGCACAAAGTGACCACAGGCAATATACAGGGGCCCCAGGCAGTGGGCCACCCGGGGCCCCTGTGTGCTGCCTGGGGCCCCTGTGTGCTGCCTCTGGCCCCCATGCGCTGCCTGGGACCCCTTTGTACTGCCAGGGGCCCCTGTATGTAGCCTGGGACCCTGTGTGTAGCGTGGGGCCCCTAGTACTGCCTGGGGCCCCTGTATGTTGCCTGGGGCCACTTTGTGCTGCCTGGGGCCACTTTGTGCTGCCTGGGGCCCCGTGCACTGCCTGGGTCCCCGTGCACTGCCTGGGGCCCTTGTATGCTGCATGGGGCCCCTGTGTGTAGCCTGGGATCCTGTGTGTAGCTTGTGGCCCCTAGTACTGCCTGGGGCCCCTGTATGTTGCCTGGGGCCACTTTGTGCTACCTGGAGCCACTTTGTGCTGCCTGGGGCCCTGTGCACTGCCTGGGGCCCTGTGCACTGCCTGGGGCCCTAGCACTGCCTGGGGCCCCTGTATGTTGCGTAGGGCCACTTTCTGCTGCCTGGGGCCACTTTGTGCTGCCTCGGGCACCCATGTGTTGCTTGGAGCCCTGATCTACAGCTGCTGTGGTATACGGAGGGGTATAATCTGGCCTAGGCCACTTTAACCCCAAGTATATTCTGGTCGGGGGGTTAGTCTGGCCTGTTACACCGGGGCACAGCCGAGTAGAACCTCATACAATCCCAGCAGCTCCTGCTGCTGTCCTGACACACTCCACCCCCTCCCCACAGCCCAGGGCAGCACATCCTATTCACCGGCACACCTGGGTGTCAGTGATTTCAATCAGCACTTAGCTCCAGTAGCAGCTCACCCTGTGTGTGCTGCTATCAAGCAGAAGATATAATCTCCCATATGCTGTGTCTCGGTCAGGGGACACATCGAGGTAGCATCACCACAACATGATAGGTGTAAAGCAGGCAGGAGATTCCAAATGGAGGAGGCGGCGATGAAGAAAGAATAGTGCCGCCCAGCGGGGCGTGTGCTGCTACATGGAGGAGGGGCTGAATGGAGCCTGGCGCCGCCTTCTCAGTCCCCAGCCTCAGGGACTGCTGTAAGTTATAAGTTATTTTTCTGCAGTTTTATAGGGCGGATTTAGCTCAGAGAGGGATAGATAGGGAGCAGCTAGGAAGGTGCAGGGACAGGTAGTGATAGTGTAGGGGCTTAGATCCAGGTGACAGGTTCCCTTTAAACTGAGTTTTTTTTTCTCTCCCGTGTAGCCCCGCCCCCTGAGGAAAAAAAACTCTGTTTAAATGCTGCAGACAGGGAGAGAATGATTGACAGCGGTGGGCAGATTACACAGGCAGGGGGTGTGAATCTGCCCTTGGCTGCAGCCCTTAGCCACCTCCTTAGTGGCTGGAACATGTAAGTTTTCTAAGGCTGCTTCCACACTGCAGTTTTTTCACTGATCAGTGTCCATCAGATTTGTGTGCCAAAACCCGGAGAGAAACCAGGAGAGGAACTTGCAGAGAAAAACTATTATTGAAAGATTGACACCTGTTCTGAGTTTTGGAGACACTCCTGGTTTTGGCACACAAATCTGATGGACACTGATCAGTGAAAAAACTGCAGTGTGGAAGCAGCCTAAGTGCAGGGCCGGCCTTTGGCATGTGCGAGTCGTGCGGCCGCACAGGGCGCCACGCTCCAGGGGGCGCCGCAGGGAGACAGCTGTCATTGTTATTTGCTGCCCTGCTCCCGCTCCCAGGGGCTTTGCTAGATCTGTGCGGCTGCTAGTAGACAGGGGACGGCATCCGCAGGGGCGCCCGGTGGTAGCGCGGGCTCCCTGCTGATGCCACTCTCTCTACTATAGTCCTGGCCGCTGCCGCCGCGTTATCCCTCCCCACCCTGCAGTGTGAGCCCACCTGTGGAGCTGCACAGGCCTGTGCTTACAGGACCTGTGATGATGTCAATGGAGGGGAGGAGTCAGGGATCACATGATCAGCATCTCCGAGTATGCAGGGCAGCTTCTACCAAGCAGGAAGTGAAGAGGTGAAGAAATGGATGAGGTGAGTTTGTGTGGGATCAAGAGGGATGTATAGTGTGAATGTAGCAGAGCTGCGTGTGTATGAGGTGTAAGGAGTGGAGCCGAGTGTGTACAAGGTGTATGGAGCTGAGTGTGTATGAGGTGTATGAAGCGGAGTCGCGTGTGTATGAGGTGTACGGAGCGGAGCCGAGTGTGTATGAGGTGTACGGAGCAGAGGCGAGTGTGTATGAGGTGTACGGAGCGGAGCCGAGTGTGTATGAGGTGTACGGAGCGGAGCCGAGTGTGTATGAGGTGTACGGAGCGGAGCCGAGTGTGTATGAGGTGTACGGAGCGGAGCCGAGTGTGTATGAGGTGTACGGAGCGGAGCCGAGTGTGTATGAGGTGTACGGAGCAGAGCCGAGTGTGTATGAGGTGTACGGAGCGGAGCCGAGTGTGTATGAGGTGTACGGAGCGGAGCCGAGTGTGTATGAGGTGTACGGAGCGGAGCCGAGTGTGTATGGTGTACGGAGCGGAGCCGAGTGTGTATGAGGTGTACGAGCGAGCTCGAGTGTGTATGAGGTGTACGGAGCGGAGTCGAGTGTGTATGAGGTGTACGGAGCGGAGCCGAGTGTGTATGAGGTGTACGGAGCGGAGCCGAGTGTGTATGAGGTGTACGGAGCGGAGCCGAGTGTGTATGAGGTGTACGGAGCGGAGCCGAGTGTGTAATGAGGTGTACGGAGCTGAGCCCAGTGTGTACCAGGTGTACGGAGCTGAGCCCAGTGTGTACCAGGTGTACGGAGCTGAGCCCAGTGTGTACAGGTGTACGGAGCTGAGCCCAGTGTGTACAGGTGTACGGAGCTGAGCCCAGTGTGTACCAGGTGTACGGAGCTGAGCCCAGTGTGTACTAGGTGTACGGAGCTGAGCCCAGTGTGTACTAGGTGTACGGAGCTGAGCCCAGTGTGTACCAGGTGTACGGAGCTGAGCCGAGTGTGTACCAGGTGTACGGAGCTGAGCCGAGTGTGTACCAGGTGTACGGAGCGGAGCCGAGTGTGCACGAGGTGTACGGAGCGGAGCCGAGTGTGCACGAGGTGTACAGAGCGGAGCCGCGTGTGTACGAGGTGTACGGAGCGGAGCCGCGTGTGTACGGAGCGGAGCTGAGTGTGTATGAGGTGTACTGAGCAGAGTAACGTGTGTACGGAGCGGAGCCACGTGTGTACGAGGTGTATGGAGTGGAGCAGAGTGTGTACGACGTGTATGGAGCGGAGCCGAGTGTGTACGAGGTGTATGGAGCAGAGCCGCGTGTGTACGAAGTGTATGGAGCAGAGCCGAATGTGTACGAGGTGTATGGAGTGGAGCCAAGTGTGTACGAGGTGTACCAAGCAGAGCCGTGTGTGTACGAGGTGTACGGAGCGGAGCATTAACTATATATGGAGGAATGTGGGGGTGTATTGTACTATATGTCATGCTTTAAGTGTGCAATATACTATACGGAGGACTGTGGCGTGCATTATACTAAATGGAGGACTTTGGGTGTGCATTCTAGATAGAGAACTGTGTGGGTGCATTATTCTATATGGAGAAATGTGGGGGTGCATTATTCTATATGGAGGTCTGTGGGTGTGCAATCTTGTATATAAAAGCCGGAAGGATTTGTGACCTCACATCCGTCACTTTGTCCCAACGTCCGGCAGAGCTACACCCGCTCAGGGTGAGCCAAGATGGCGGCCGTAAGCGGGAGCCAGGACTCATAGAGCCCGCTACGCTTATGGCAGCCCCTAACACATACACACACCACACACACACCACACACACAACACACGCACACACAGTCACCTATACTTACCACCTCTCCTCCGTCTTCTCCACCGCCGACATGTCGCCGCCCCTGGAGAACTGGATCCAATACGGCGTCCGGGAAGTCTCGCGAGACTTCCCGGACGCCATATTGGATCCATGGCTCCAGGGGTGGCGACATACTTTCTCCAAGATGGCATACGGGAAGTCTCACGAGAGTTCCCGGACGCCATATTGGATCCAGTCCTGGGTGCAGCGACATGTCGGGACTCAGGAAGACGCAGGCGCCAGGAAAGAAGCAGGGACGGTGGTAAGTATATCGGAGTGTGTGTCCGTCCGCCCCACCGCTGACCACTCTGCCCACCGCTGACCACTCTGCCCACCGCTGACCACTCTGCCCACCGCTGACCACTCTGCCCTGCGCTGACCACTCTGCCCACACAGCGCCGCTGCGCTGACCACTCTGCACACACAGCGCCGCTGCGCTGACCACCCTGCCCACACAGTGCCGCTGCGCTCACCACCCTGCCCACACAGCCCCGCTGCACTGACCACCCTGCCCACCGCGCTGCTGCGCTGACCACCCTGCCCACCGCGCTGCTTCGCTTACAACCCTTCCCACCGCGCTGCTGTGCTGACCACCCTGCCCACCGCGCTGCTGTGCTGACCACCCTGCCCACCGCGCTGCTGTGCTGACCACCCTGCCCACCGCGCTGCTGTGCTGACCACCCTGCCCACCGCGCCGCTGCGCTGACCACCCTGCCCACACAGTGCCGCTGCGCTGACCACCCTGCCCACACAGCGCCGCTGCGCTGACCACCCTGCTCACACAGCGCCGCTGCCCTGACCACCCTGCCCACACAGCGCCGCTGCGCTGACCACTCTGCCCACCGCACTCGCTGCTAACCACTGAGCCACAGCCCAGTGCTAACCACTGAGCCACCGCGCAGTGCTAACCACTGAGCCACCGCGCAGTGCTAACCACTGAGCCACCGCGCAGTGCTAACCACTGAGCCACCGCGCAGTGCTAACCACTGTCGTTCCGTCCTCCCCCTGCCTGTGCCGCTCCATCCTCCCCCACCGCTTCCTCCTCCTTCCTTTGTCCTCTTCACCTCCGCCACTCCATCCCCCGTCCTCCCCCTGCCCGTGCTGCTTCGTCCTCCCCCACCTCTCTGCTTCATCCTACACCCTCCTCCCTCCCGCCACTCTGTGCTTCGTCCTCCCCATGTCGCTTCGTCCTCCCCCTGCCTGTGCCACTCCAACCTCCCCCACCCCACCGCTTCCTCCTCCTTCCTTTGCCTTCCTCACCTCCGGCACTCTATCCTCCGTCCTCCCCCTGCCTATGCTGCTCCGTTCTCTCCCACCCCGCCCGCTTCATCCTGTCCTCCACCTCCCCCGCCGCTCTGTGCTTCATCCTCCCCCTGCCGCTCCATCCTCCCCCTGCCTGTGCCGCTCCATCCTCCCCCACCGCAACGCTTCCTCCTCCTTCCTTTGTCCTCCTCCCCTCTGCCACTCCATCCTCTGTCCTCCCCCTGCCTGTGCTGCTCCATCCTCCCCCACCCGCTGCTTCATCCTCCGTCCTCCTCCCCCTGCCGCTCTGTGCTCCATCCTCCCCCTGCCGTTCCTTCCTCCCCCTGCCTGTGCTGCTACATCCTCCCACACCCCGCCGCTACCTCCTCTGTCCTCCATCCTCCTCCCCCCTGCTGTTCTGTCCTCCCTCCTCCCCCCTGCCACGCCGTTCTTCACCGGCCGCTCCTTCTTCAAAGTTCCTCCCAATTCAGCCCTCACCGCCTTCCCCATGCAATCTCTATTTCTATATTCTAAAATACCCGATGCGTTAGAATCGGGCCACCGAGAGTTCCCGGACGCCATATTGGATCCAGTCCTGGGTGCGGCGACATGTCGGCAGAACAGAGGACTCAGGAAGACGCAGGTGGCAGGGAAGAAGCAGGGACGGTGGTAAATATATCGGAGTGTGTGTCTGTGTGTGTGTCCGTCCCCCCCACCGCTGACCACCCTGCCCACGGCGCTGTGCTGACCACCCTGCCCACGGCACTGCGCTTCCCACTCTTCCCACGACGCTGTGCTGACCACTCTGCCCACGGCGCTGCGCTGACCACTCTGCCCACGCAGTCACTGCTAACCACTGAGCCACCACACTCACTGCTAACCACTCATCCACCGCGCAGTGCTAACCACTGAGCCACCACCCAGTGCTAACCACTGAGCCACCGCGCAGTGCTAACCACTGAGCCACCGCGCAGTGCTAACCACTGAGCCACCGCGCAGTGCTAACCACTGAGCCACCGCGCAGTGCTAACCACTGAGCCACCGCGCAGTGCTAACCACTGAGCCACCGTATACTCTGCTACCCACTGAGCCACCTGTATACACACAATTCATTTCACCGCACTCCCCTAACTATTAGTAAATAAACTATATATGGATTCTAGACTACCCAATTCTTTAGAATCGGGCCGCCATCAAGTATACTATATGTAGGACTGTGGTGGTGCATTATTCTATATTGAGGACTATGGGGGTGCATTATATTATATGGAGGTCTATTGGGGTGCATAATATATGGAGGAATTTGGGGGTGCAATATACTATGTGGAATACTATGGGGGGGGGGGGGTTCTGTCAGGGATCAAATCTTGCTGGAGACTAGTCAGAAAGTCTGTTCCCTGAAGGCTTCTCCCTGCCTTGAGTGACCGGTCTCTCCGTATACACTCAAATGGGGTGAATTCACCAGGGACTAGCCTTTCTTGCTACTCTCCTATCTGTCTCGGTCCCCAGAAGCTTTTGGAGTATGTTCTTATTTGAAATGCTGCATTATTTAAGAGTCAACACCTCTATATACAGCAGATAAAACAGGATCCACCATTCACAATAGATGATGTCACAGCTCACCTCCTCCTCCTGTACAATGACTGATAACACCTCTATATACAGTAGATAACACAGGATCCACCATTCACAATAGATGATGTCACAGCTCACCTCCTCCTCCTGTACAATGACTGATAACACCTCTATATACAGTAGATAACACAGGATCCACCATTCACAATAGATTATATCACAGCTCACCTCCTCCTCCTGTACAATGACTGATAACACCTCTATATACAGTAGATAACACAGGATCCACCAGTCACAATAGATGATATCACAGCTCTCCTCCTCCTGTACAATGACTGATAACACCTCTATATACAGTAGATAACACAGGATCCACCATTCACAATAGGTGATATCACAGCTCACCTCCTCCTCCTGTACAATGACTGATAACACCTCTATATACAGTAGATAACACAGGATCCACCATTCACAATAGGTGATATCACAGCTCACCTCCTCCTGCACAATAACTGATAACACCTCTATATACAGAAGATAACACAGGATCCACCATTCACAATAGGTGATATCACAGCTCACCTCCTCCTCCTGTAAGATGACAGGTAACACCTCTATATATGGGAGGGTTGGTAATTACAGGTGGGAGAGGATATAGGTCTTGGGTCCCTGATTTTTTCTGACCCTAGCATAGCAACGCCCCTCCCTGCTCTCCTTGAAGACCATGAATAGATCATGTACAAACATGTATGCTCATGTGTTCTGAGTAAGTAATGGCGTGGGGGCGCCATAAGGCAAATTCGCACAGGGCACCATTCAACATAAGGCCGGCCCTGCCTAAGTGTATTATCTCGGGGTACAGGGCTGCTCAAGTGCTTATGGACCCCTTGCCTGCATGCTGCAGACATGCTGCATCCAGTGCTGTAATTAGATCACCATGCCTGCTTTGGTGACAGGTCCTCTTTAGTGTTTTTTCCCCTATTTTCCTCCTCTAAAATCTGATTGCGTCTGAAGTCTGAAAAGTACAGTACTTAAAATTTTAATTGAGGGGGGGAAACAACAATTATGTATCGGTAATTGTCTCTGAGATTTGTGTTTTATAGCTTTCAGTTAATTCTCTGGGTTGATAGGATTATGGCAATATTGAATTTGTATATTTTTTAACATAATTTTTTTTAAAACAAAAACAGTATTTGTGCTGCTGTATTTCCAAAGAACATATTTGTTTTCAGCTGGAGAGCTGTTGGAGGATTTATAATTGGCTTGTATGGTGCTATTTTAATAATGTGGACTATGTCTGGATTGACAGGAGAGGAAGTCTGCCGTATCCTCACAATTGACATGAGCTTTTTCAGCTGCCCGAGCAGCAGCGATTAGGTGAAGTTTTGATACACACAGGTTAAAATGGTTACATTTGTTTTCCACTTTATCTGTCTGCTAGTCAGCAAGGATGAAGCATTCCGCTACAGAAGTCCTGAAGGCTGAAGAGAAAGCTGAATAGGAAATCAATGAAATTTCTCTGTTCAATTAGGTTCATTGTGATGCAGCACCACCTATTCACATTACAAGACCTGCAAAAGATCAGTGCACAAATTGCTATCCTTCATTAGCACCAGCATTTTCTGTGGACACACGAGAGTCTGATGGCTACTTTACACGTCCCAACGTCGGTCCGATATTGGATACAACGGCACGGGAGCGCGCACTTTTTTGGCTGAAATCCAAGATCGCATAGGAGCTGTCACACATGGCGATATCAGCAGGCAACACAACTGCGATGTATACGCCCCCTTGTACGAGCAAACCAGGGAACGACCATTTAACATGGGAGAGAATAGGGGAAGTTGTTCTCCATATCGTTGTTGGGCTGTCACACAGCACGATCCTGCCAGATCATCCATCCAATATCGGGCAGTTGGAGAGCCTGCTCATTTCTCCCCCGATATCGTTTTCACATAGTTCTAGCGTCGCATTGTACATTTACACCACACAATGCACGAACGATATCGGCACCAACGCACGAACCACGTGACTTTTTATCTACGTTGGACGACGATATCTGGACGTGTAAAGCGGCCATGAAGGTACCGTCACACGCAGCAATGTTGCTAGCAATTTCACTGGCAATTTGCTTGTTGCTGTGAAATCATGGAGACATTGTTCCATTTTGTTGACGTGTACAAATAGAACAATGTGTCCATGATTTCACAGCAACCAGAAAATTGCAAGTGAAATTGCATGCAATGTTGCGACGTGTAAAGGTACCCTCAGTTTTGCAGCACATCAAAATTGATATGTGCACAATTATTAGTAACACAGTCATTTTACATAATTGAAAACTAGCTACTGAACCCATTCTACACCCGGGTGGTGGCATTTTTATTGGCACATTTTTAATTTCATTGAAGCATTATGTGATTACAAAATATGTTTATTGTGCAAAATTTTCTCTTTGGTGTAAACTCTGTGGTCTTTCTTAAAATTGCCTTGTTGGTGCTGGACTTTGTTGATCGGGTCTTCTTTATATATTCCTTCCCTGGCTGCTTTCTTCTCCTTTATTTAAATTTTATGCCATGACCACTGCCATTATCCCTATGGCTGGTGTGTGCACTGTGCTATGTTCACGTTCTAGATGAATCCTTCAAAAAAATGGCACAAGATATAAGTATAAAGTGCATTTATTTTTTGTCCAATTTGAATTGCCTAGTGTGTGATCTTCACGTCCCCCATGTACGCTTGTAGTGGTCAAAATATTTTTCCAATATTTTTTTTTTATATATTTTTTTATTTATTTATTTATTTCTTAATTATTTTTTATGTTAAAATACTGACATAAAATAATCTATATTGTGTCACTGCTGTTGGTGTTGTTATCTTTGCAGCCTGTACTCTGTGTACAATTGTGAGTGCATTGCTTTGTAGCCTGTACTGTGTAGTGGAACATTTTGGATTGTATCATACATGACAATGCATTGTTTTTGCTGTGGCAATACTATACAATTATGTTATTGTGTGTTTTTTTTTAAATTCAAATATTAATTTTCAAAGACAGTGACGTCATCATACTGTGGGCCTGTCACCTCATCTGTTGTCTGGCTGTAGTAGTCTGTGTTGCTGGTTCCTGGTGTTCTTGGCATTGGCTGGTGTTTCCTGTGGTAAGTTGTGACACTGTTGATGACATGTTTTTCCCTCCTCTAGTAGAAGGTAAACTAGCAATGGCTATTGCACTTGGTATTCTCACCTTGGCACACTGAGGGCCCCAGAGTGTCATAGTGACGCTACTGTGTGCAATCGCAAAATGTCATATATATGACTATTTCTTTTGCATAGGTCTTCACCTCATTGAAAGTTCTAATGCATAGCATTGTGTTGTTTTTGTCTCCCTTGACAGTTTTTGAAGTTGCTCCGCCAACTGCCATCCTCTACGTTGCTGTAGCTGTCACTGGCTGTCTCTTGTTGGTGCTCAAGTTGCTGGATCCTGGTGCTCCCTGGTGTTCTGTGCATAGATTGTTGCAGCTGTCTGCTGCTGCCTTTTGTTTGTGCTGACCTATCCAACATGTCCGATGACAGTGAATATGTGCCCACTGAACAGCTTGGCCAAGAAAGTGAACATGTAGGGATATAGTACACATTAAGAATTTGCAATTTATGGCAAGGTTGAGGAATACATTTTTTAATGGATTATGTTTAGTTTTGTAAAAGTACTCCTCTGCTGAAGGTGATCAAGAAGATACTGACCAAGAATCATCCCAGAGTCTTCACGATGAATTTGACAATGCCGAAAGACCAAATGTAAGTGTATGTTTTTAAGTATACTTTGTTGGATATCATAAGCACAAGCATGTCCATTTTTAAACATTGGTTTATTTTAACTATAGGTTCAAAGAGGACAAAGAGCTAAACCATTTATCGATATTGAGCAGTTCATACCCTTCATACATAAACGAGTTGCTATATGGGACCCACAAGACCTTAGGCATTCGGATACACAAGTGTTACGAAGACTTTGGGATGAAATTGGACAATCTATGTTGCCAGGCTGGAGCAGTGCAACACCAAAGGACAGAAGGTTCTTTAGTAAGTTTAAGAATGCATCTTTTTTTTTTTTTTAAAAAAAAAGTTGAATTAAACATTTCTTGTGGATAATTAATGACTATCTCTTGTTTGTCTGTCCCACTTTAGTCAAGAGGTTGAAAGTTCAGTGGCGCTCGATGAAAGATCGATATAACAGGGATCTTCGGGAGGATATGAAAGTTCATAGCGGATCCCAGCGGACGTTGAAACGTTACACTTACCATCAGCAACTTTCTTTCCTGAGGACAGTTGTTGGGCATCGAGTGTAAGGGCCGCTTTACACACACCAACTTCTGTGACCAACTTCTGAACAGATCTCTGGTTGCAGTGAAATCATGGACACATTGTTCCATTTTGTGGCTGTGTACAAATGGAACAATGTGTCCATGATTCCACTGCAACCAGAGATCTGTTCAGAAGTTGGACACAGAAGTTGGTGTGTGTAAAGCGGCCCTTAGTATATATTTTTTACATTCTATGTTGATTTTTGCTCCATTTACTGTAAATGAAAATTGTTTAAAAATATTTTTAAAAATCAACTGAAATTGAAAATACACGATTTGTTAATTTTTACTACAAAAAATAAAAAAAAAACTTTATGTAGAAATTTTTGTTATACTTGTTGACTAATTTTTATCTTTGTTTGTGTACCTCCAGGACTTGGAGCAGCACTGCTGAGCCCGCAGCAGCGTCCATACTGTCCCAAGGAGTTGGGAGCACCACCGAACTCTTCCCAGACCGGTACAATAGAGGAAGCAACGCCTGACTTGACACAATCTGGAACTCAGGTTGCCGTCACTCAAAGTTATCCCCTATCCCATGCCTCCGATCCTACTTTGGTGGGTACTTCATTCCAGCGACAGAGGGCCTGTGATACTACACAGTCATGCCTGAGTTTTTGCACTTAAGCTCGAACTTCCAGGAAGGTTTGAGTAGCCTTGGTAACTGTGTAGAAAAAGGGTTTCAGGATATGAACACTCTTTTTCGTGAAGTTAACAGCCGACTCGACCGCCTGGAAGCCGACCTAACAAGACCAGCACAACATTTTTTTTTCATGTATAGAAAAGTACATGACGGATACCTTATCACCTGACTTCCAGATTGATGTCATGACTGCCTGTCAGGCTGCTTTTAGACTTGCAGTCCAGCATCAGCAACAAGAACAGCAACAACAACAACAACAGCATCAGCATCAGCTACAACAGCTGCCTTACCGGACCCAGCAACACGGCTTCTACAGACGTAATAATGTCCAAGTCTCCCAATCCGCCCCAACGCAGACTCAGTGGCAAAGTGCATCACAATGACAAGGAACAAGTTTCCAACACACACCAACTTGCCGCCACCATCACCAATGGACATTGTACCTGAGGTACCAAGCTACACCGCGCTGCACACTTCGTCATCGCAGCTGCCTCAGGGTACTAGCACGTCATAAACTTCACTACAAGAATCACGTGCAGCGTTCAGTTCAGCTTCCTCTGTGCTGCATGGTATCTTTGAACAATCCACCCACACATTGGCAATGGCAACATGTACTCCAGCATCAACAGCTGTCCCTTCTGTGATTCATGGCGGTAGTACAACGGTTGCAAAGAACACCAAAATTCAAGCTTGGACAAAGGAAACAAGGACAAGAAACCATCACGCCAATGAAGCCCTTAAAAGTTAAGCGCAAGCGAACTGTCAAAACTAGTGCTTCAGATACCAATGTTTTTTCCACAAACAAATATGGACCCCTCAGCACAACCAGTTCCAGCTGCAGTATCTGCCAAAAAAGTTGGTCGCCTAAAATAAATTAAGAAACCTACACCACTATTACCACCTTCAATTTCACCAGCTAATGTCTCGTTACTTCATGTCTCTACACCTTCAGCTCTGTCTGTCCCTTCCAATATCTCCCTCCTATCCAATGTATCTTTACCTTCGAATGTCCCTTCTGGTTTCTTGGATAATCTTGGTCTATCGTCAAATGATAGTCTTACCTCTACTCCTACTGTATGTACTGCTTTGAGATTGGAAAATGTTGGGTCTCCTACGTTCAGTCCACTCCCACAGCGTGACTATCAGTCACTCTGTTTCAACTTTTGGTGTTCATGCTCGAAGTCCTCATCCCACTATTTCCCCAAACGTTGTTGATGAATATCAATATGTAACCAACACCAGAACCAACTGCAACACGAGGAGCGTGAGCACAAAGACTTACACACCATTGTAAAATATGTTGCCGTGTTTATAATGAAAAAAATGTTCATATAATTTGAAAAGTTTGATTACATGAATGATTGTGTCAATGAACATTTTTTGGTTTATCAAAAATTGTTTGATTTCTTGCCTATAAACATTACATAGTAGGGTATTGAGAATATGGTAACTGTAATGTATTTATACAGTTGGAAATTTTTTTTTTTTATATTAATGATAAGTTTCATAGTGCGGTTTTGCTTTTATTTGAGGTGTTCACTCACTTTTGCTATTCATAATTATTTGTATAATATATTAAACAAGGGTTCATTACTAAAAATTAATTAACACATTTTTTTATTTTTTATTAAAGGCAGTACATCAAATGTACAGACTATGCCTTTATTGGTTGTCTATGGACACAAGGTACACCCATAAACAAACACCAAAAAAGAATTACAGCTGTAGAGTGGTAGTCCAAGTTGACCTTTCCATATAGACTCAGAATTGTTGGGGTCATGGGGTGCCTTTTAATGTACACAATGGCTGTTAGGGTAAAAACAAGTCTGAAGTGATCCACAAATGAGAAGGTGATGAATCACAGGGCTATGGTTAGTGACCCACTCCTTAGGGCGCTCAGCATGATTGTCTGGGGTTAATAACGCATTTACAGTAATTGGTGGCTAGTGTTGGATTTGGACAATTTTATCAATGCAGCCGCGGCTCCCCTGATAGTTGCGCAGATATTGTACGTAATGTATGTATAGTAAATTAAGCTGTTTGTGAACCTGTAGGCATTTACATTACATCTATGGTGGTGCGTTGCCCATAGATGTAATGTAAATGCCTACATGAACCAGGACAGCGGCATATACTATATGTACATTACGTACAGTATCTGCGCAACTATCAGGGGAGCCGTGGCTTCATTGATAAAATTGTCCAAATCCGAGAATAGCTGGCTTAATCTAAATGGGTTATTAACCCCTGACATGACCACAGTAGTGTCCAGCATGTCTCAAGTGGTGGTGGGCACCCCCTACAGACATGTTGCCCACGACTAATATTAATATTTAATGTTTTATTAAGCAGTTAACAGTTTGTTCATCCTTGAGACATCAGGGATGAAAAAAATACATGGTAAACGCATTCCTCAGAATTAGACATTCTGATCAATGCGGTAACTGCATTGCAGGTCACAGAACCGCTCCGAAATCTGCAGCCTTCAGGATTTTTCGCGCAGGCTGCAGATCCGGAGCCGTTATAAAGCAATCCGCTTACCATAATGGTCTCCTATGTGAGTTCCTATGTGAACTTTTTGAAATCTCAAAACCGTATCAGGTTTTCAAAAATGAGCTGCAAATGTGACCTAGCCTTACTGCACAAGCATGGAGCTGTTCCGGCTGACGCTTGAGTTTGAAGTGGTCCATGGTAGACCGATGTTGATGGTGGTTAAGGCTGGGGTCACAGTAGCATTTTTCACATGCGTTTTTGGAGACCTGCGTTTTCAAAAATGCATGTAAAAAACGCACCCATAGGCCCCCATGTTAAAAAGCGCATGCCCTAATAGCCAAAAAGCATGTGTGACAGTCCCATGCGTTTTTGGAGCATGGGGCCTTATGGGAAACGCATGCAAAAAACGCATGGTACATTAGTAACTTTTAGTGCCATTCAAAAATGCATGCGTTTCCCATAGGAGCCCATGTTAAAAAAAACGCATGCGTTTTTTTAACATGGGCTCCTATGGGAAACGCATTCGTTTTTGAATGGCACTAAAAGTTACTAATGTACCATGCGTTTTTGCATGCGTTTTCCATAGAGGCCCATGTTATAAAAACGCATGCGTTTTCTACAAAAACGCATGCGTTTTTCAAAACGCACAAAAAAATACTACAAGCACTATTTTTAGGTGCAGATTCAAAAACGCAGCCAAAAACGCAGGGAGCCATCACACACCTTAAAAAACTCATGCTGACATGAAAAAAAGCATGAGTTTTGTTAAATCACTAAAAAAATCGCATGGCAACTGTGACCACAGCCTAATACTCAGACCAATTGCGTTACAGTGTTAACAGGGAAAGCGCCTTCTTCACAAGCAATAGCAAATGAAACTGCCATCTTCATCGATAAATCTAGAGCCGCATAGAAGCTCTCAAAGCCGAGATCCATCTTGCCTCTGTGAACAGCTGCATAGAAAGAGTTTTGAGACTGGGCAGGGTCTATTTATACCTTGCCTTAAGCCACTCTCCATGGCCGTGCCTAGTAAACAAAAGAAGCTTGAAAGGTGAAAAATTGTAAACATTTGTTTAACACATGCAGACGAAAAACGCATAAGCATGCTGAAAACGCATGCAAACGCAAGCAAACACTGCGTTTTTATTAAGGATTGCGCATCTGTTTGCGAACAAAATACGCAGCGTTCGCATTCGCTGGCATGTGTTTTTACCTGTGTATACGCATGCGCAACATACACAGCGTTCATAAACGCAAGTGTGAAGCCACCCTAAGTGTAGTGAAATGTGGATAGATCCCTCCAAGACTTGGAACACAAAAATTGATGGTATGGTGTGGTAGGCATTGTTCACACACAATTTGCGTATTTTTTAGCACTCCTAAATGCACCTGCGTTTTTTTAAGAGTGCTAAAAAATGTCCCTTGTGTGTCTGAAAGGATTATAATCCTTTTTGGACTTTGTCAATTTTTCATCAAAAACGCAGGCAAAAACGCAAGCGTTAACGCAGGGTGCATAAATTTGCCATTTAAAAACGCATGCGTTTCCCATAGGGCCCCATGTTGTAGCAACGCATGCTTTTTTTAACATGGGGCCCTATGGGAAATGCATGCGTTAACGCAGGTGCCTATATGCGCCCTGCGTTAACGCATGCGTTTCCCATAGGACCCCATGTTAAAAAAACGCATACGTTTTTGGAAACAACCCCTACGTTTTTTTCCAGCACCCAAAAACGCTGCATGCAGAGTTTTTTGGACTGGGGGAAAGAAACGCATGTGGAGCTGAAAAATGCATGTACACTCAAATGCACCCTGCGTTAACGCACCTGCGTTTTTGAAAAACTGCGGAAAAACGCAGAAAGTGCCAAAAACGCAGGTGAGTGTGAACAAGGCCGTATATATGGGGTACAAATATAGTGGGGCCATTCTTTATCAATAGAAACCTCAATGCCATTGGATATCTGAAATTGGGCCTTTTCACATCTGCATTTCTTTTCCGTTTGGGTTGCAATCTGTTTTTGACAGCATGTGTGGCAAAAACGCATTGCAAATGCATCCAAAAATGCACCCATTGATTGAAATGGAAAACGCAATGAAATCATTTTCAGAAAAATGCAAAACGCATGCGTTTTTGCAAACGAAACCCAAAAAGTGTACTGCAACCTTTTGGACTGTGTTTGCAAAAACGCATGCATTTTGCATTTTCTAAAAATGACATGCGTTTTTACATGCATTTTCATTGCGTTTTCCATTAAAATCAATGGGTGCATTTTTGGATGCGTTTCTTTGCATTTCTATGCATTTTTGCACTGCAAAAACCCATAGAAATGCAAACGCAACCCCCTTAGAGGTGAACTTAGCCATTGCTACATGATTCAGGTATTCAGTGGCATTGAGGTTTCCATTGATGAAGAATGACCCCACTATCTTTGTACACCATATATCATACCATACCATCAATTTTTGTGTTCCAACAGTCTTGGAGGGATCTATCCACTGTGGGTTAGTGTCAGACCAATAGTGGTGGTTTTGTTTGTTAACTTCTTCATTCACAAAAAAATTTGCCTCATCACTCATCTGAAGGCAATTGTCTATGCTGTGAAGATACGAGATGTGCAGCATCTGAACCAACGTATACTGGAAGCCTGTATTTTACTTTTTCAGCAGCACTTGCTTTTCACTGAATTTTTTTAAAACAGAGTATTTTTACACGTTTGACTGTTTTTTGTGATTCAGTCTTTTGGTGGTGTGAACACTGTCCTACAGACGTGTTCACTGTGTGCATGGCTCATTAATTTTTGTCAAAGATACGAGATGTGCAGCATCTGAAACAACGGATACTGGAAGTCTGAGCTAGCATTTCTTCTGCGGTCTTGCTATCAGTGTGTCAAGATTGGGAGAAGAGGGCTGCATTGACAGTCGAACACAATGGGCAGCACTTTGAACAAATGTTATAAGTTGTCATAAACTTGTAAATAACTTATGAAAGAATAAAGTTACGTTAAAACCAAGCACACCATTGTTTTTCTTATGAAATGCTCAATAAATTTGATGTGTCACATGACTCTCTTTCCATTTAAAAAAAATAAAGTTGGATCCAAAATGGCCGACTTCAAAATGGCCACCATGGTCACCACCCATATGGAAACATGTTCCCCCTCCCATATACTAATGTGCAACAAACCGGAAATTGATATCACCAACCATTCCAATTTTATTTAGGTGCATCCATATAATGGCCCACCCTGTATAAGGGTATAACAAGGATGGTGGTAGGATAGGTTGCTCAGTAACAGACTGCAGGACAAGTGACAGTTGGATTTAGTCCAGGGGGAGGAGCTAGTACTTATAGAACGAGACCAATCAGTAGCTACGGCTGTGTCCTCTTGCCAACTTGTCCAGGCTTCAGACAGATGCCTTTCACTGTTATATTATAGTAAAGTTATATTTTCAAAATTATATTGTACTAGCTGAAGAGCACAGCATTGCATCTGAACAACAATGATTATTTTGCACATAAAACCATTTCACATCATATATTTAGCACAACAGATTTGCAACACAAATTAATTAAATGATTACCCAAGTAATGATGGTAGAAAATGGAGCACACTGGGACATGACTCTCAGTGAAGCAGCAGTCACATAAACTCCAAATCAACTAAGACACCTCTTTCTTATTCTTTTAACAACCTAATGCACACAGCTCCTTGTATACAGTAGGAGCTTGTAATTATGCTTAGGCCGGCTTCAATCTCCAGTTTTCAGCTGTCAGGTTCTGTCTGGTTTGAACCGGACAGAACCTGATGCGATTTTGTCCCATGTGTCCCTATGGTGCTATTTGGCCATCCGGTTTTGTAGTTTTTGTCCCTGATCTGATTTTGTCTGGTTTTTCACCTAGCACAAAATCATAGCCTGCATAATTTTTTTGCTCCGCTGCAAAAATGGGACAAAATCGAATCGTCCAAGATTCGAGGCTATCCAGCGCCCATAACATGGGAGTTCGATGGACATCACAGTGCAGTCTCTGAAATGAAGCCGCACTTATTCAGCACCATGGACAGCAGTATTTCAGAGACTCGGCTGAACATTCAGCACCATGGACAGCAGCACTGCACACACAGGCAGACTTCAGCACTGTGGACAGCAGCAGAAAAACAAATCTTGCAAAAATCAGAGGCCATGTTTTCCCACACTTTCTGCTCATCTTTTGCTGTCAGGTTCTGTCCAGTGGATCCTGCAAAAAAACGGACAGAACCTGACAGCTGAAAACCTTGGTGTGAAGTCGGTCTTAGGTGTAATTACATTAAAGGGAACCTGTCAGCTCGATTATACCTCCCAGCTATCACTGCCTGCACCTGCAGCTTCATAGTACTATTCTAACCATGCCTGTCTGAGCTAAAAGTGTAATGTTAGGCTGGTTTCACACTGCAGGACTTTCCCTGATCAGTTTCCATCCAGTTTGTGTGCCAAAACCAGGAGCAGAACTTGCAGAGAAAAACTATAATTGAAAGATTGACACCTGTTCTGAGTTTTGGAGACATTCCTGGTTTTGGAACCCAAACTGGATGGAAACTGATCAGGGAAAATCCTGCAGTGTGAAACCAGCCGTTAAGGTGAAAAAAGAGCATTTATACACTTACATTTTATTATGTAAATGAAGCAGTGTGTTGATACCTTGAAGGACATAAAGAATCTGACAGGTTAATAGTTAACTATTGGCAGTGGATCATTCAGGATACACTGAAAGCGTGTTGACAACGGAACTTAGCTTTAATTAGCAACAAACAGGTACAGATATGAAGGGCTTTGTGGAAACAGGAATATACGTCTCAAATATCTCTCTGCAGCATCAGCAACCTGCTGTGCTTCTATTCACATGCACAGACACAGGAAACTGGTTACAGTCACATGGTATTTCCTGTGTGTGAGCCTCTGGGAGTGTTCCTCTTTTTTTTTCTTTAAACTAACTTTACTGACAATGCACAAACCTAGAAACACTTACACATACAGGATTGGAGTTGTTGCACTTAACATATTACAACCCCTCCACTCAACAATCCCATTTATAAAGGTTTTTTATTTATCATATAAAAAACTTTTGCACTTTTTTATCCATCCAGGGTGCAGTTGGGCCCATAGGGGCGCCATTCATCTAGTGGTGCAGAGGCATCGTACTGTGCGGCCCAATGCTCAGGCAGCGGAGCGGTTGGGTAGCTTTCAGACACTCTGCATCATATGTACCAGTGTGAATGGTGCTATATGCAAGCCCAGTGTATGCATGGCAGGTCGCCTCCCACATCTTGCTGGTAGAGGTGATTTATCAGCCTGCAGCTGGGCTTGCTTCACATTTGGGCTCTGACTGCATCCTGTAAGTGCTCTTGGTTTCTGTATTTGGCATTGATGGTAAGGTTTTTTGATGCTGCTTTTTTTTCTAGTAGTTTTTGTACAGTTTTGTTAGGACTGATGAGCATCGGATTCCATGACGTGGATCATCAGCTTAAATGTCTTGGGCCAATACATGAACCAAAATCCCATTTATAAAGGTTTTTTATTTATCATATAAAAAACTTTTGCACTTTTTTATCCATCCAGGGTGCAGTTGGGCCCATAGGGGCGCCATTCATCTAGTGGTGCAGAAGCATAGTACTGTGCGGCCCAATGCTCAGACAGAGGAGCGGTTGGGTAGCTTTCAGACACTCTGCATCATATGTACCAGTGTGAATGGTGCTGTATGCAAGCCCAGTGTATGCATGGCAGGTCGCCTCCCACATCTTGCTGGTAGAGGTGATTTATCAGCCTGCAGCTGGGCTTGCTTCACATTTGGGCTATGACTGCATCCTGTAAGTGCTCTTGATTTCTGTTTTTGGCATTGATGGTAAGGTTTTTTGATGCTGCTTTTTTTCTAGTAGTTTTTGTATAGATTGACATCAAACAACATACTTCTTCCACTTTCACAGAGAGTGTGGTTCTTTCTCTCTGCAATGCCATTCTGTTCTGGGTTGTATGGAATGGTGCTCTGGAACACGATTCCATTCTTTTTCAAAATAGTTTCCACCTTACTACTTGCACACTCAGTCCCATTATCTGCACGCAGGGTGTTTGGCACTCTTCCAAACTTGTTAAACACTACATCAAGATATTCTTCAAGTTTCTGTGGAACTTCATCTTTACTGTGAAGGAAGTAGGCAACTGTATATCTGGAGTAGTCATTAGGGATGAGCGAGTATGCTTGTCACTACTCGGTACTCACACGAATATCTCGGTACTCGGGGTACTCGGCGAGTACCGAGTAATCTCGCGATACTCTTGCTATGCTCGGGGTCCACCTCCCTGCATGTTGGCGCTCTTTACAGAGCCAGAACGCATGCAGGGATTGGCTGACAGACACTGTAATGCCACAGCCATGTTTGTTGTGGCATTACAGTGATTGGCTGGCCGCACAGCGTCATCAGGTCTTTATAAGACCTAACCGCGCTGTGCTCGTCACTCTGCTCCACAGACAGTCAGTGTAGGGAGAGGTGCTGCTGATTGATGGACAGATTTGTGGCCTTTCAGCTAGTGTAGGTGCAGGGCTGACAATATAATGACCACAATAGTCCTTCTGAGGACTAATAGAGATGTATACAGGCAGGCAGGGAGGCCGGGTATATAACAAACTTCGTTGTGCCAGTATACCAGCCTGCATTACATCTGGGGCTGGTGTACAGGCTCACCCATCCCAAAACAGTGCTTTTAGGGATTAATTTAGCTCTCTATAGGTAGGAGTAGGTTGTAGCGTAAATTAGGATACGCCAAAACACTCTGTATTCTCGTCAGCGTTTGTGTCTGACCAGTCCACCTGCAGGGCCTTAATCTGTAATCTCAGTGTCCAGCTAAAAACCAAATTTTGTCTGCATTCATTTAGCATCTTAGTGCAGCTAGAGTAGGTTTTAGCATAAATTAGGATACGCCAAAATACTCGGTATTCTCGTCAGCGTTTGTGTCTGACCAGTCCAGCTGCCGGAATTAAACTGCTGTAATCTGTAATCTCAGTGTGCAGCTAACAAACATCTTTTGGACGCCTACATTTAGCTGTATACAGGCTGCACAACATTGAAAATGCACAAGGACGGTGGCAAGGGACAAGGAACTGGATGTGATGGTGGTGCAGGCAGAGGCCGAGGCCGTGTGCAAGCTCTAATTGCGCCACGACAAACGCCCACATCATCTCGCTCGACCTTCCTGTCCCAATTTCTAGGGGACTGCAGCAGTACACGACTAGTAAACCAAGACCAGTGTCAACAGGTTGTTAGTTGGATAGCGGATAATGCTTCCAGTCAGTTTGGCAGCACCACAAATACCCTGTCTTCCACACGGTCAAGTGTCAGTAGCCGTGTGACTGGACCGCACATTCCACACCCTGATCCTCCTTCCTCCCACCATGCCGAGTGCCTGGCCCCGGACATAACTGATCCCACACTTGGACACTCTGAAGAGCTGTTCACTTATACATTCGTAGATTCTGGCCTCTCACCAGCTCCAATTGAAGTGGGTCATGAGGAGATCATATGTACCGATGCACAAATATTTGAGCAGCCATGGTCTCACGAAGGCAACGGTGGGAACGTGTCTCAACAAGAGATGGATGATAATGAGACACAATTGCCAGAAAGTCAGGAGGAGAACCAGGGTGTGGAAGTGGAAGAAGACATGGTGGATGACCCAGTAACTGACCCAAGCTGGCAGGAGGACATACAGAGCGAGGACAGCAGTGCACGGGGGGAGTTAGGCGTAGCATCACAACAGGCCGGAAGAAGCAGGGTGGTGGCAGCAGGCAGAATGCAGGCAACCGTTCCCCGGAACAACAACACGACAGAAGTTGCCAGTACAACTGTTAGGTCTTCCCCAGTCTGGCTGTTTTTTAAGGTGTCTGCAGATAATTCCAAAAAGGCCATTTGCAACACCTGCCATGCCAGCATCAGCAAGGGTAGCAAAACTGGCAGCCTGATCACCATCAGCATGATCAGGCACGTCAGCAAAGCACCCGACTTTGTGGGATGTACAGCAGAGTCCAGGAGCAGTGTCTGCGGGTGACACCGCTGTGTCTTCCACTGTTGTGCATGCAAGACAATCCCCTGTCCATACTGCATGCGAAGATGCCTCCTGTCCTTCACCTGTAGTTGCACAAGCAGAAATAGCACCATCATCAACCACATCCTTGTCCCAGGGTAGCGTTCAGTTATCCATACACCAATCTTTGGAATGCAGGCACAAATATGCTGCCAACGCCCCACATGCCACAGTTCTAAATGCACACATTTCGCGACTGCTTGCACTGGAAATGTTGCCTTTTAGGCTAGTGGAGACGGAAGTATTCCGCAACCTGATGGCGGCGGCTGTCCCACGTTACTGCATCCCCACCCACCACTATTTTTCCCAGTGTGCCATCCCCGCATTAAATAAGCACGTGTCACAAAACATTATACATGCCCTTAACAACGCAGCTTCAGGCAAAGTCCACTTAGCCATGGACATGTGGACAAGTGCTTGTGGGCTGGGCCGGTACATCTCGCTGACGGCACACTGGGTTAATATTCTGGAAGACGGGACCCAGTCTGAGCTTGGGACGGAACACGTCTTCCCGATACCAAGGATTGCAGGCCCTAACTCAGTCAGGGTTCACCCACAGTGTACAGCTCCGGAACGCCATGCTCCTCAGCCTTCTCCTCCTCCTCCTCCGCTTCACCCTCCATACCAGTCCCAAACTGGAAGCACTGCAGCACTGCCTCGGCTAAGTGGCAACAGGCTGTGCTGAAGCTAATATGCGTAGGTGACAAACCCCACAATGCTGAAGAGTTGTGGACAGCTCTGAAACAGCAGACAGATCACTGGCTCACCCCGCTGAACCTACAGCCAGGCATGGTCGTGTGTGACAATGGCCAGATCCTTGTGGCGGCTCTGAGGCAAGGCAAGCTGACACATGTTCCATGCGTGGCCTATGTGCTCAACCTCGTGGTTCAGCGGTTTATTAAATCGTACCCGGAGCTGTCTGATCTGCTCATCAAAGTACGCCGCCTGTGTGCCCATTTCAGAAAGTCACCTACTGCTTCTGCCGGCCTTGCCGGCTTTCAGCTGCGTTTGCAGCTTCCGGCTCACAGACTGGTGTGTGATGTCCCCACGCGTTGGAATTCCACACTGCACATGTTGGTCAGGATTTGTGAGCAGAAACGTGCAGTTGTTGAGTACCAGCATCAACTAGGCCGTCGGTATACGGTTCAAACTCCACACATAAGATCTCAGGAGTGGACATATGTACTGTCCTCCAAAACTTTGAGGACTCCACCAAGATGGTGAGCGGCAATAACGCCATCATTAGCGTCACCATCCCGCTTCTCTGTCTTCTAAAATACTCTCTGCTCAAAATCAAAGACGATGCATTGCAGGCGGAGCACGATGAGTTGGAGCAAGAAGCCGTACTGGGTGATTACACACAGCCCAGCCTCATCTCATCCCAATGTGCATTGGAGGACTATGACGAGGAGGATGAAGAAAAAGAGCTACCTTCATACGGAATTGACGGTAATACATGTACAACCGTCAGACTGTCAGTTCAGCGTGGATAGCCAGAGGACAGGGGAGAGGAGGACGAGGAGGATGATGAGGCCAGCATGGACAGCCATGCTGTTGGTGAGGACCCTGAAGTCTTGCCTGTTAACAGTCTGGCGTACATGGCTGACTTTATGTTACGCTGCCTTTCTCGTGACCCTCGCGTTATCAACATCTTGGAGGACACTCATTACTGGTTGGTGACACTTTTAGACTCATGCTACAAGGAGAACTTTATTTCTCTTATCCCCGAGGTGGAGAGGTCTACAAAAATGCTGCAGTACCAAAAGGCCATAGTCGCGGAATTAGTCAAAAAATTCCCTTCTGAAAACGCTAGCGGCAGAGGTCACGATTCAGTGGACAATCAAGGCGTCCGGCCGAGAGAGGCACAAGTCCAATCAAGCAGAGGTAGGGGAACACTCTCAAAGATCTGGGACAGTTTCCTCAGCACCTCCCATAGCACAGGCCCGGAAGTGCGGGGTAGTGTCACAAGGACTGCAAAGTTTGCCAAGATGCTGAGGGAGTACCTTGCCAATCATACAAAAGTGCTCCTAGACTACTCTGTGCCTTATAATTATTGGGTATCCAAGCTGGACACGTGGCAGGAATTGTCTCTCTATGCCTTGGAAGTCCTGGCCTGCCCTGCTGCTAGCGTTTTGTCAGAGTGTGTTTTTAGTGCCGCAGGTGGAATCATTACTGATAAACGCACCCGCCTGTCAACTGAAAATGCTGACAGGCTGACGCTGATCAGGATAAACAAGGGTTGCATTGGGCCTGACTTCACCACACCACCACCAAATGATAGCGGAATTAAAATTTTGTGCCGGTAAATTGCCATGCACCTCCGCACACCCACACATGGGTACACACTTCATGACTTTGGCTACTTGCTGTACTGCTCCTCCTTTTCCTCATCCGCCACCATCATATGATAAGTGCGACCGTGGTTCATGATACCATGAAAACATAATTTTTTTACATCATACTTATGATGATGATGACCCTAACCGTTCAAAAGTTAGGCAGTAGTTTCATGTATATCCCCCAGGGTAAATGTTTTAGTCCATGCTTACAGAATGGGCATTACAAGTACAGAAGACCCGCTCCTTTGTAATGGGAACAATATTTAGAGGCTCTCCTCCATGTTTCTTTCCAGGGGCATTAGGGTGCCTCCCAATTTTTGGCTGCCCTGCCTAGGGCAATACTACAAAAGACCCACTTCCTTAAAATGGGCACATTATTTAAAGAGGCCCTCATGCACGCCTCTATTCTGGGGCATCAGAGTGCCACACAATTTTTGGATGCCCTGTCAAAGGGCAATACTACAAAAGACCCACTTCCTTAAAATGGGCACATTATTTAAAGAGGCACTCATGCACGCCTCTATCCAGGGGCATCAGAGTGCCACCCAACTTTTGGCAGCCCTGCCTAGGGCAATACTTCAAAAGACCCACTTACTTGTAATGGGCACAATATTTAAAGAGGCCTTCGTGTACGTCTCTTTCCAGGAGCATCAGAGTGCCTCATAATTTTTGGATTTTAGTACTTGCTCATCTCTAATACTAACCCTTATTGTCTTTTTACAGGTTTTAATGTCACCTTGGTCATTTTGAGTGCTTACACATCTCCAGAAGGAAGTGGAATATGGTTATCTTACCCCAATTGACACCCTTATATAACAAAAAATTGTATTGATGTATCTTGCTAATTATCATATCCCAATTTTGGAGAAATCAGGTCTATTTTTGTATAGCCCTCTGTTTGCTTTAGAGAGATAATAAATAACTCCTCTTTTACATTCCTTTTTTTGTTTTATATAAGGTGTAATTACTTTTATCCTTATAGGATCAACTCTTCTTTCCCTAGGCTCCAAGCAGTCTCTGCTGCATGACTAATCTGGCCCTTAGATGATTTTCTCCCACCACTTCACTGCTCACAAACAACCACGAGCGCTGGCTGCCTTCCCAGTTGGGAATCCAACAGCCTCCAACTGACATGTGCGCTTACTCCCAATGACCGGCAGGTCTGCGCATTGCGCGGCCGTCGCTTATCGACAGCTAATACACTTCCTGAATCCTCCGTACCTGCACAATACTACTGACTCACAGCCGGGTTCTCAGGTCTCAGGCGCTGGCTGCGGTCACGGTTCGGTGCCTGAGGCTGTAAGGGCCCGGTGGTCAATGCACGGTTAAATAAGAATAAAGTCTTGTTTCGTGACACCACCTGTAGGTGTCTGGTGAAGGCAGCGGCGCTGGTCAGACCTCCGGGGTGATGTGCAGCAGCTAGATGGAACCGCTCCCTACAGGGTGAGCGGAGGGTCCCCGGGGCAGTTACTGGAGTTAAGGGGAATAGGGTAGCGCGGTTGGTGTAGTGTGGCTGGAAGGAGGGACACGCACACATAAAGTCTTTTGGTACCTTTACTGATGTTGACTGGTACGCTCGACCGGAGATGAGGTAAAACACTTCAGGACTTTCCACAGCAAGCAGTGTTGTAGGCTTCCTAGTAGACGTTGTTCTGCTGGAGTCTGGCAGGCATGAAATCCGACCAAACTGTTACTGCACTTTCTTGTGTGACTCTCCATACCCGGATTTGCTGCACTGAGGGCACTCTATGGGATTCCTGTCAGGCCTTAGACTCCGGGCTCTCATTTGGTGGTGCTTCAGGTGTCCGGGGAGCTAAACCCCCTATTTGTAGTGCTGGTTTCTCTGCAAGGTCTATACTGTGTCCTTGTAGCTCGGACCCAGTGACTGGAACTCTGTTAGGGTGAGTCGGGATGACTCCTCTGCCCCTATTTGGTACTTGCTTCTGTCCTGTTCCTGTGACTCTTACTCTGAGGATCTACCACTGTTCTCAGGTGTTTCTGGTATGGGCCTAGCATGGCTTGAGTACCAGGTCAGCTCACTCAGCTGCTTACAGTTTTGTAATGACTGCACACTCCGCTGTTTCTCCCTCCAGGACCCGTATTTATAGGGGGAACTGGCTTAAGGCAACCAGTGGAGCTCCCCTACAGGTCTGGGGTGAAAGGTGTTGTTTGTTAGTGGGGTCTGCTTGCTGTGTACTTTCCATCCATGTCCCAAGAGATCCTGTGGTGACCTGCACAGGGTGCCACACTACGCATCCAGATGGGCGAGGCACCTGCTGCGAGTACAGCCCAGGTTTTTCAATACTAACCACTAATTATTCTCTCTATTTAAAGACCATAGGACATTACACTTCAGGCTCCTTACCTTTGAGGAAGCTGCCAAAGGACAGAGACACTTGTTGGGTGTCAGGGTGTTTTGTTGCCCACAACCTCTGATCCTCTCTGGATTTAGGTGACATTCCTTTCAACATTTCATTATGGGTTACCCAGCCTGTTCCAGTCCATGGCTATTTCTCCTCCAGAGCTCTCCTTAGGCTAGGGTCAGACTGTAAACCGTGTTTCCTGTGCGCTCTGCAAAAGCGCATATTCGGGGATTCTCTGTGGAGCTGGCGGCTGCGCAAAGCTATAACCATAGCGATGCATAGGCAAGCGGTGCATAGCTTTACATGCAGTTAACGCTATATGCTGAGCCTGCCAGAAACTAAGTTTTTGACGGATTCAGCAGGCTTAGGGCAGGCGCAGTTCAGGCCCTAGCCTTACTTCCTTTTTTCCTCATGTTCCTCCAGATCACTTTCTGACTAGTTCTCTATATCTGGTTTTGTTATCTCTGTCTTTCCATCTCTGGCTTCTCTAATGATATAATTTGCAAATATGTATGCATCTCTATGCACTCATGTGCAATCTCGTACCAGCAAAAAACCTGGCTTCCATAGCCAATTTCTTATTTTGTCCTATACATGGTAAGAAGTTTCCATGTCTTGGTACTTGGATTATTCAGTTTTTCTGGCGTAGCTTGTAGTTTGGTTCTAAAATTGTTGGTTCTTTACAGCATTTATTTTTTGCATCCAGATCAACACTGAAGTGGATAAGAATCCCGGTTGTACACATGTTGGTGTTCAAAATGCGCCATAAATATATTGGCATAGGGGGGGTGCCACATTGGAGCATTGGCTGTCCCCCTATGTTGAATATAGAACTGGTCTTCAAACATGAAATAGTTCTAGAACACACTGGATTGACAATCTGCTGAGACCACAATGCAAATATGGTATGTGTTTACATTTTATAGATTACCACTATGATATAATCACCTAACTTAAAATAAATGGGCTCACCTCTTTCTTATACCAGCTCTCAGATATATTCTAGGCCAGACTGCATTAACCCTCCCTCTGGCTCTCTACTCTAAATATCCCAGAGATACCTTTTTGCATACCTCATCAGCAGGTAATATATCAAACTTATATCCTGAATCACTTTTTGTGTTTTACCCTTGTTTTATATGCAATTGTATACCTCCTGTCTGCCAGGTGTCCACTATGGCCTGAGGATGGCTATGGTTAATGAGGGGAGGTATGTGGGGGGATTTCCAGTGCCTTGATGAAGTGTTTGGCCCCCTGAAGACATTACTGATACTGTGTATATTTATATATCCGTGTTTTTTTAGACTTATTATGAATGATCTATGCTAAGTGCATATGTGAAAATGATCAATGTTTGTGTAACATAAATCTGAAAAATTACATCATGTACCAACATTTGATGTTTTGTTAACTATGTAACAGTAAAACATTTAGCAAACTTAACTCCTTCTTTACTGGACTGTTTGTGCACAGTAAGAAGTGCTTTGATACTCCCCTACTGACAGGGACACCATCAGGGCCTGACTGGCTGACTCCTATGAGGGGCCTGGTGACTGACAGCTAATAGGCCACAGCATCAGCACCTGGGCAAGTGTCTAGCCCATGGACAGCTGGAGGTGCCAAGCACTACCAATCCACAAGGCTAATTTGCATGCGATGTACTTCAGACACGTCACGTGCAAATTAGGCATGTGGTGGCACCAGCTTGTAGTAATGCTTCATACTTGGCCTACTGCAGCAGTGCAATGAGGTCATTACGCTGCAACTTCATCACACTGCGGCAATGAGGAGAAGCGTGGGTGCAGCAGGGACAGTGGTGCCATTCTTCATCAATGGAAACCCTAATGCCACTGGATATCTGAAATTGCTACTTGACTCAGATATCCAGTGGCATTGAGGTTTCCATTGATGAAGAATGGCCTCACTATCTTTGTACCCCATATACCACACGATACCATCAATTTTTGTGTTCCAACAGTCTTGGAGGGATCTATTCACTGGGTTAGTGTCAGTACAATAGCGGTGGTTTTGTTTGTTAACTTCACCATTCACAAAAAAGTTTGCCTCATCACTCATCTGAAGGCAATTGTCTATGCTGTGAAGATACGAGATGTGCAGCATCTGAAACAATGGATACTGGAAGCCTGGGCTAGCATTTCTTCTGCAGTGTTGCTATCAGTGTGTCAAGAGTGGGAGAAGAGGGCTGCATTGACAATCCAACACAATGGGCAGCACTTTGAACACATTTTATAAGTGGTCATAAACTTGTAAATAACTCATGAAAGAATAAAGTTATGTTAAAATTAAGCACACCATTATTTTTTTTATGAAATTCTCAATACGTGTTTGATGTGTCACATGACCCTCTTCCCATTGAAAAAAATAAAGTTGGATCCAAAATGGCTGACTTCAAAATGGCCGCCATGGTCACCTCCCATCTGGAAAAGTTTTCCCCTCCCATATGCTAATGTGCCACACACAGGAAATTGATATCACCAACCATTCCCATTTTATTTAGGTGCATCCATATAAAGGCCCACCCTGTATAATAGTAGACTAAGGGACATATATTACAGCAGGATGGGGACATACAGTATATACTACCAGGATGGGGACAAATATAATAGCTGGATGGGGGACATATATACTACCAGGACTAGGTATTTCACTTTGTATGTGGTATTATTCGGTCACTTTATTATTCGGTCACTTTATTTATTATTATTATTCGGTAATGTATGCTCTGATCATGGAGTAGGCTGATAACTCATTTTACCTATAGGTATTCTTGACTAAAGAGTTAGCCTCATTGAATTGTGGCCAGAATTAGGTTAATATCATTTTTTCTGTATTTTTACAGTCTACCTTGGCCTTCAGTAATGTATGCTCTTTTTAATGATGAGGCTGATAACTCATTTTACCTATAAGTATTATTGACTTCAGAGTTAGCCTCATTCAATTGTGGTCAGAATTAGGTTAATGATCAGTGGTGGCATTTTTCCTTGTATGTGGTATTATTTGGTCACTATGTGGTGGTAATATGAACTCTGATCATGGTGTGGCTGTATATCTCCTTGTTTGTGGTATTATTCAATCACCATGTGGTATTATATGCTCTGATCATGCTGTGGCAGTATTTCTCCTTTTATGTGTTATTATTTGGTCACTATGTGGTGGTATTGGGCATTATGATCATGGTGTGGCAGTATTTGTCCTTGTATGTGGTATTATTCGGTCACCATGTGGTAATGTATGTTCTGATCATGGTGTGGCAGTATTTTTTCTTGTATGTGGTACTATCCAGACACTATGTGGTGGTAATTAGGGATGGGCGAATCTACTCGCTAGGACTCGTTACTCGGCGAGTAGTAAGGGACTCGCAGGACTCGCTACTCGGCGAGTTTCCCAGTGATTACTCGCACGAGTCCAATGCAAATCAATATCAATCCTAGTTTTGTCAGAAACGCTGACAAAACTAGGATTGCCATTGTTTGCATTAGACTCGTGCGAGTAATCACTGGCTACTGTGCCAGTGATAGCAGGGAAACTCGCAAAGTAACTGCTGTTTAACTGCTGTTTCTTTGCAGCCGAGTCCAGCTGTCTTCTCTGTGCAGCTCCAGGGTCCTAGAGCCCGCCTGCTCACAGAGATGATGTAGCAGTGCTGAGATTGTTCTCAGTCTGCTCATTCCCTGTGCATGTAGCAGAGAGGACATCGCGTTTTGGACTACGTCGAACGGAAGAGGATTTTTTTAATTAAAGATGGAGTCCCTAATGGCTTTTTTTTTATTTCAAATAAAAAATTTTCTCTGTGTTTTTTTAACCCTTTATTGGAGATTCTTAGTGGCTGGGTCAAACGTGGCCTGACATTAAGAATCTCGGGCTTAATACCAGCTTGTATAACAAAGCTGGTATTAACCCCTTTATTACCCAGCGTGCTACCGCCACCAGGGCCGCTGGAAGAGCGGGGTTCAGCGCCAGAGGATGGCGCTTCAATGAACGCGCCATCTTCTGGGGCGGCTGCGGGCTGCAATTTGCAGCGGGGGGTGCCCAGAAAGCTTGGGCATCCCTGCGCTGCGGATTCCAGCCCCCAGCTGCTTAGCTGTACCTGGCTAGACATAGAAATTGCGCGGAGCCCCACGCATTTTTTTAAAATTATTTAATGAATTTCAGAGTCAGAGTCTCAGAGTCAGAATCTCAGAATTTCATGAAATAATTAAAAAAAAATGCGTGGGGCTCCGCGCAATTTCTATGTCTAGCCAGGTACAGCTAAGCAGCTGGGGGCTGGAATCCGCAGCGCAGGGATGCCCAAGCTTTCTGGGCACCCCCGCTGCAAATTGCAGCCCGCAGCCGCCCCAGAAGATGGCGCGTTCATTGAAGCGCCATCCTCTGACGCTGAACCCCGCTCTTCCAGCGGCCCTGGTAGTGGTGGCACGCTGGGTAATAGAGGTTAGGGCCAGCTTTGTATTATCAGCTGGCCCTAAGCCCGAAATTTATGGTGGTCACGCCAATATTAGACATGACCGCCATGAATTTCTATTAAATTGTTTTAAAAAAAACACAACACAAAGAAAATATTTTATTAGAAATAAAAAAAAAAGCCATTTGGGACTCCATCTTTAATTAAAAAAATCCTCTTCCGTCCGACGCAGTCCAAAACGCGATGTCCTCTCTGCTACATCCCTGTGTATAGATATAGATCTCTATGCACAGGGAATGAGCAGACTGAGAACAATCTCAGCTCTGCTACATCATCTCTGTGCACAGACATTCATGTCTGTACACAGGGAATGAGCAGACTGAGAACAATCTCAGCACTGCTACATCAGGCAGCAGGCAGGCTCTAGGACCCTGGAGCTGGCAGCCAGCACAGAGGAGACAGGACTCTTATCTGTGCGAGTCAGCGATTACTTACAAAGTAAACGAGCAATGCAAATAAATGACAAAACTAGGATTGCTTCAGGCTGAAGCTTCCGAGACACATCTGCGATTTGTAAATCTCACACTACTCGCTATTACTCGCTTCCCCATTCATTAACATTGGACTCGCTAGACTCGCAACGAGTAGCGAGTCCTGGGCTCGGACTCGCTAGAGTCAAGCGATTCCGAGTAATTTAGGATTCGCCCATCACTAGTGGTAATGTGCACTCAGATCATGGTGTGAAAAAAAAGTTAGAGTAAAGTAGGGCCCTGCCAAAAGAGTTTACCTTGTCATGTTGGCAGGCTTTAAAACATCTCTTGGCCAAGCAAAATCTGATAGCTATGTTTGTATGTGATCTGGTGTTTGAATGGAACTGTTAATGTCTGATTGGTGGAGACGTGGTGCAGATGTGGATTTTTTCCAATAGTTGGTGGTGGAACTGTGGAATATTTGAGGGTTGGAGGCAGAGCTGGGGTGGAGTCTCAGAGGGGCCCTAAAATGTTGCCAGTGAGAGGCCCTGAAATTCCTAGTGGCAGCCTTGCCTACAGATGCCAGACAACAAGCTGCAGGCCTCAGGCCTGAAGGTGTCAGATGTGGAAAAGCAAGACACTAGACACTCTCCTGTAGAGCAAGGCTGGGCAACTCCAGTCCTCAATGGCCACAAACAGTGCATTGCATGACCTGTGCAGGTGACTAAATTACCACCTGTGCAATGCTATTAAAATTATGAAAACTTACACTGTTTGCAGCCCTTGAAGATTGAGGTTGCCTAAACCTGCTCTAGACATCTCTGTGGAGGTAGTGTCGAGCCCTAGGCCCTGGAGTACAGGTATCAGGCTCGGTGGGTGTTTTCATGGGGATGTCATGGGTGGCAGTGCCTGAGCCCGTGGCCAGGGTGACACTTCAATAAGGGGTTATGTAGAGGGGATAAGAGTTTGTTGTTGTCACATGACGCCACCTGTAGTACTTGGTGTGGGATCACCAGCGCCACCACAGTCCTGCAGAGGGTGATGGTAATGCGGCAAGAGTAGTAAAGCCCCCTACAGGTAGAGCTGGTCCTCCGGGGCAGCGTTCCTGTAAGCAAACAGGTTGAATTCTGCAGCACAAAGACACGGACGCAAAGTCACTCTCTCAGGTACTTTACTGTAAACAGTCATCAGCATACAAGTCCACAGTTCAGTAAGATGTTCAGCAAACAAGTAGCTCTACGAGTGGCTGCAAGTGGATGCCAGGTGATATGGTGGAACCTGTGGTGTACCTTAGTTGGCGAACCTGTGTCCTTTCTTCCCCGCCTAGGATGAGTCTATACCCAATGGCTCCTTAAAGGTAGACTTGGGGCTCCCCTCCCTCGTGGTGAGGAAGCAGGCAGACCGCTCCGTTTGGCAGGGTGCCGCAGCTGGTGAACAGACCGCAGCAGCCGGTTGACGACTACAGAGGTGGACTCAAGCCATTTCCTAGGGTCCGGCATTCCCGTGGTGGACTGGGGAATTCCCTGGAGTATGGTCGCTCCACGCTGGGGTTCCCCCTTTCTCTCTAGGGCCTAGACTCCCGCGTCAGACACCCTCTCTCAGGATCCCCTCAGGATCCTCTCTCATCTTCCCTCCGGATCAGCATAGAGCTGTCCGGGTTAAACCTTCCGCCTCGCTCCACACTCCTCCTCAACTCCTCTCCTCCGACTACTACTCCTCTAACTCTCTTCTACTTCCCCAAGAGGTGAATATATCTCCCTTCCGGTAACCTTCCACTCTTATTCTAATGTGGGAGTGCAGGAATGGGTCCCACCCACCAGTCTAGTATCCACTTGCAGTTGGGGAAAATTACACCACTTTTACGGGTGCAATACCCCACTGTGACGCCTGACCATGTGGGGCGCCACAGTAGCCAGGGGACAAGAGGAACCATCTAAAATGCTGTGTTGTACAGTAGAAGCAAAGTGGATGGAATTTCAAGAAATCCCATGCCCACTATGCTTGTCCCAACCGCAGAGTTCTTTTAGCTGCTGTGCGGGTTGCCGTCATTCCGCACCTCCGCAGCATGTCTATTTCATGCTGTGAAGTCGGAAGTGGCTACCTTAGGGTGTATGCAGGGAGAAGCCAACCTGCACCCCCCGCACATGATGAGTACAGGGCTTCTGCTGTCTCCCTGCAGTCACCAGCGGGCTCCCTCAGGTCTGGAGCCACTGCGTCTAAGACGCAGTGGCTCCGGACTATGAGCATATACCCTAACCAGTGAAAGCAATTATATTATCACCTATGTAATACTAATACTAATTGTAAGTGTGCACCCTTTTTATGGCTTTCATGTTGCACCCATGTGTTTTAAAGTCTTGTATTTAGTTAAAAATAAATACGGTAATAAAAAAACTGAAGTCAGAGTCCCACCCATTTTATATTGCCAGCTAGTATACAGCAGACAGCTGCAAACCACAACTTAACCTTGACTTGTAATCCAAAACAGAGGTCACTCCAAGCTATTTTTTCAAGTAATTTATTTATAAATAATTTGAAAACAATTACCCCATTTTGGATTAACAGGCAAACTAAAACCAACAGCTGGCGCCTGATATTCTCAGGGTGGTAAGGGTTATCTTTCATGGGTCCTAACCATGCTAAAAATAGCAGACCTCAGCCACCCCAGAACTGCTGCCACCATAAGATGCGCCACTCCAGGCTTCTCCCTGGCTCTTCCCGCTGCCATGGTGCAGTGGCAGTCGGGGTAATACTAAGGCTACCTTCACATTTGTGTTTCCGGACGCAGCGTCCGATGCATCTGCATGGCAAAACGCATGCATACTCAAGCATACACAGCGGTTTTCATCCGCATGCGTATGTGAATACCTTTATTTTAAAGCAGCGTTTATGTGCTTTTGCATGCGTTTTCGACATGCACATGCGTTTTACATCCGCATGCGTTCAAGAAAGAAGGCTCTTTTTTAACTGCTGTAGATACTGGCACGCCCATGGGCATTAAACACTTCTCACTGAGCATGCGCAATCAAACGTACGCATGCGTTGATACGCATACATGCGCAATTCCTTGGGTACGCTTGCGTTCTCATAGGTGGTAATGCGTTGCTTATCCGCAGACGTGCGCATGCGGACAATGGCGGATTTTGAACGCACCAAAAAATGCAACATGTTGTGTCCCGAGACAGACGATTTTTCCCTCCGTCCTACGCATGCGTACGATTAAGCAGCCGTGCGCGACCAAACGCAGCTGTTTGCGGACGATTGCGTATGCAATGTTAAATATAGGTGCGCAATCCGCATGCGGATTTTGAACATCATATACGCAACGTCCGCTGCGGTGCCCTACGCAAATGTGAAGGTAGCCTAAGGATTACTGCTATTCTTACTCTGTGGGTGGGCAATAACTATGTGCATCCACAGGGTAAGAATACCAACCCCCAGTCTTATGCTTTGTCTTGGCTGGTTTCGAAATTGGGGAACCCATGCCAATTTTTCATTTATTTATTTATTTTTACAGTAATTTGATGTCAATTTGGTTGCAGACACAGCACAGTTGGTGGGCGAGGCAAAGTCTGACTCTAACTAATCACGGAGGAAGCAGTGAATATGTATCAGTATAATGAGCGGGCCCGGAAGCAGGATGACAGGGTAACAGCGCCGCTGAAGCTTGGTAAGTATAAAAGTCTAGGAAGTTAATGGCTGTGCCAAAACAGCAGAGCTCCACTGTAAAACAGTTTGAGCTGTGTTTGGCAGCTTTTGGCCCTTTGAAGGTCTTTTCTCTGCCTTTGATTTTAACTCCCAGTTATTTGAATGGAGTCCGGAGGTTTGGCAAACTGTTCAACAAACTATTTGGCAAACTTCTGGAAGCCTGGTGAACTGAGCCGAACTTCAAAATGTTTGCTTTTCTCAACAGGTAATAATTTACATATCTCTTTTGCATTTTGTGATTGGGGTGTGCACCAACCAATTACATTTCTTTTAGGAACATAGAGAAGAGCTAAAAAGATATACAGTAGGTTCATCCATTAATAATGGAAAATGATTAGGATTATTTTTCTGTGGTGTACAGGGGTTTAACCACTTTACGACCTAGGACTTAGGCTAGGGTCACACTTCAGGTTTTAATTTTAAAACCTGATCTGGTTTTGAGCTTTTAAAAAGCTCAAAACCGGATCAGGAAACGCTCCTCATAGGAGCCTATTATAAAAACCGTATTGCTTCACAAGCAATCTGGTTACCGCCTCCGGCTCTGCAGCCTGTTTGAAAAATCATGCAGGCTGCAGTTTTCGGAGCGTCTGTAACATCCGCAATGTGGTAACTCGATTGCTCACGATGTGTAATCTTGAGCTATACGGTTACAGCATATACTTTGCTTATCCTGGCTGCCGCTGCTATAAGCAAAGTGTTTTCAACGTTTTAAAAGATAACATTTTAATAAAAAATGTGTCTATAATGTCTCTAGGGGTGCCCACCCCCCCTAGAGACATACCACCCACTCAGGTGGGCATATAATGATGTAATTGTAGATGTACAGTAGCCCACATTAGTCTATTGCAACAAATTTACCATCAAATGTGTGTAAAAGTAAATAAATAAATTAAAAAAATGTGTGGGGTTTCCTGTGTTTATGATTCTTAGCTCAGATTGCGGACAGCTGCAGCCTGCAGCCCCCAGCTGTGTTCTTTATATCAAAATACGGGAACACCACTTTTTTTTTTTGCCCCCCTCAATTTGATTCTCAGTCAAGATAAAGTACACAGCTGGGGATTGGTATTTTCATCCTGGGGAGGCCCATAGTTATTGGACCTCTGCAGGCTAAGAATAGCAACTCGCAGCCATCCCAGAATTTGGTGCATCCAATAGATTCGCCAGATCCTATTGCATTGAACTCAATGCATGTAATTTTGTGACAAATCTGCACTAAATAATGCATCCAAACTGTCCCCTGCAAGAGGCTGTGGAAGGTTTGCAGAACAAACTCGTAGGCATTGAACACAATGGGCAAGTGCGTTCACAGATCTTGCAGGACCTTAGTAACCACATGGTGGCTCAAGAAAGAAAACTAGATGGCTTAGAATCTCAGTATAGACAGGCCTTTCGGGACATTAATATGTAGTTTGAAACACTAACCTAATGTATAGCCACAGTTTTTTTTAGAACTGCTTGACATCTATGTTGTATTGAGTCAACTTCTGGCACCTGTCAACTGTTATTCCAGCCCAGTATGCTTTGACTACATCCTACAATTCATTTGCATTTGTTGGCTTTGCCTCAGAAATTGAATTTTTGATGTCACCCCCCACAAACGTTCTATCGGATTAAAGTCCATGGATTTGTTTGGCTTCTCTACAATCTCAATTTTCTTGAACTGGAAGCAAGATTTTATGTGCTCATAGGTAACTTGAGACTGTCTTTGAGCATTCTGGAGCTGATCATTGGCTGAGATATTGCCATTTTGGCTATGTTTCAATTCATTTGAATGGTAGTCTTTTGTTTCTTCCATGTCTCTCTGGTTTTGATTTCCATTTTAAAGCTTGTAAAGATTGTAGATCATTTTAGCTCAACAGCCTATTATCTGCACTTCATTATAAGTTTTACCCTCTCCAATCAACTCTTTAATCACTGTATGCTATTCTTCAGAACAATGTATCGAACGACCCATTTTCTCAGGCTTTTAAAGAGAAATACATGTACAACATATACTGGCTTCACACTTAAATAAGGACCACCTGATTCACACCTGTTTTCACAGAATGATTGATCTCACTAATCAAACTCATTGATTCGCTGGCTCAATATTCTACTTCGGAATCTTAGGAGGCTGTCATGTCTCTTCCTGTAGGGGTGGCTAGACACCTCAGGGAAAGATCCACACAGACTTGGACCATTGGTCCATGCTCCACTGTCACGCAGTATTTTTTGAACACACGCTAGTCCATGAGTGACACTGGTGTTAACATTTCATAAATTTTACTTGTGACTTATCCACTCCACAACTTGACCATGCGCTTATCCACTCCCCGTCTTGCCCATATTGTAACTGACTAGGACTAAAGTGAAAATGGCAAAAGTTTTAACATTTTGGTGGAACTTCTGAAAATTTGTGATATTTGAAGTTTTTTTCCCTTAATACCTTCATAAGTATTTTATCCTCACATGTACAGCTGCGATATAGAAAGGACCGATTCTACCGGCCCTGTGCCCTGCTCTATGGTACAGGAGGTATAGAGGGGAGCATCTGGCTCTACTGTGCACAAAGACCTGGGCTACGGACCTCAGCTCCACTGACAACTGCCCATGATAACCGCAGAATCCAGAAAACAGTGATAAAGAGCTGGAATCAAAATGCCGCGCTGACCACAAGGATAAAAACAGAGCAAATCATCCACTCCATTTATTTTGCCTACACGTGTTTCGTGGCACAAAGCCACTTCCTCAGGGCATCTGAGGAAGTGGCTTTGTGCCACGAAACACGTGTAGGCAAAATAAACGGAGTGGATGATTTGCTCTGTTTTTATCCTTGTGGTCAGCGCGGCATTTTGATTCCAGCTCTTTATCACTGTTTTCTGGATTCTTCAATTCTCAGCTGGGAGCCTGCAGCGACCTCCTGTGTGCTTTTATTGTAGTTGTGACACTCACAGCTACATCAGGTGAGTTTAACCATTTGGGGTCTGAGGGACCTGTATAATAGCGGTATTACTCTATGTGCGCTTCCTTTCTCTTTTAATTTACATGATAACCGCACACACATGCAGCAGTCCCAGAGGCGTAGCGTGTGGGGGGCGGGGATGGCGCTCCACCCCAGGCAGCACATGTGTGGGGGCGGCAGCAGCCTGCAGGTGATTCACCTCAGTGTGGTGTTATAATGCAGTCGTGGTGGATGACGGCTGCATCAGGGACCCTGCATCCCGGGGCTCTGGGGTGATGGGCGCAGCCTCTGATTGGTGGCAGTGTCACTCAGGGACGTATTAGCCTGTCCAGCAGAAGAGACAATACCATGGAGCAGCAAGATCTGGTATGATGTCATAGGCATGTGACCCCGGGTGGGCGGAGCCATATAGTTTTGCCCAGCGTGAAGGAGCAAAATGTCATACAAGAAGCTGACGAGAAGATGGGACCAAATAAGCAAGGGTACAAGAGGTGTGTGAGAGAGGGGTGCAGGGGGCAGCAGGCTGTGCACGGGGATGAAGGATAAAGGGGTGGTGGAGGATGGAAACTGCAGGATATAGAGGAAGGAGAGTTCAGGAGGATGGGGGATGGGGAGTGCAGGAGAAGGGGGAATGCAGGAAGATGGAGAGTACAGGAGGATGGGGAGTCCAGGAGGATGGAGGATGGGGATGCAGGAGAATGGGGACTGCAGGAAGATGGAAACTGCAGGAGGATGGGGCGTGCAGGAGGATGGAGGATGGGGAGTGCAGGAGAATGGGGACTGCAGGAAGATGGAGAGTGCAGAAGGATGGGGAGTGTAGGAGGATGGAGGATGGGGAGTGCATGAGGATGGAGGATGGGGAGTGCAGGAGGATGGAGAGTGCAGGAGAATGGAGGATCGGGAGTGCAGGAGGATGGGGACTGCAGGAGGATGGAATATGGGGAGTGCAGGAGGATGAGGAGCGCAGGAAGATGGGTAGTGCAGGAGGACGGAGGATGTGGAGTGCAGGAGCATGGGGAGTGCAGGAGGATGGAGAATGTGGAGTGCAGGAGGATGGGGAGTGCAGGAGGATGGGGAGTGCAGGAGGATGGAGGATGGGGAGTGCAGAAGGATGGAGGATGGGGAGTGCAGGAGGATGGAGGATGGGGCGTGCAGGAGGATGGAGATGGCAGGAGGATGGGGAGTGCAGGAAGATGGAGGGTGGGGAGTGCAGGAGGATGGGGAGTTCAGGAGGATGGGGAGTTCAGGAGGATGGATGATGTGGAGTGCAGGAGGATGGAGAGTGCAGGAGAATGGGGAGTACTGGAGGATGGAGGATAGGGAGTGCAGGAGGATGGGGAGTGTAGGAGGATGGTGACTGCAGGAAGATGGAGAGTGCAGGAGGATGGGGAATGCAGGAGGATGGAGAGTACAGGAGGATGGAGAGTACAGGAGGATGGCGATTGCAGGAGGATGGCGACTGCAGGAGTATGGAGAGTGCAGGAGTATGGGGAGTGCAGGAGGATGGGGAGTGCAGGAGGATGGGGAGTGCAGGAAGATGGGGAGTTCAGGAGGATGGGAAGTTCAGGAGGATGGAGGGTGTCAGAGGATGGAGAGTGCAGGAGGATGGAGAGTGTAGGAGAATGGGGAGTTCAGGAGGATGGGGAGTGCAGGAGGATGGAGGATGGAGAGTGTCAGAGGATGGAGAGTGCAGGAATATAGAGAATGCAGGAGGATGGAGAGTGCAAGAGGATGGAGGAAGGAGAGTGGAAGAGGATGGAGAGTGCAGGGGGATGGAGGATGTAGGGAAGATGGAAACTGCAGGGGGATGGAGGATGGAGACTACGGAAGGATAGAAGATATAGACAGCTAGGGGTTGGCGGACAGAGACTGCAAGGGGATGGAGAGTGCAGGAGAATGGAGGATGGAAACTACAGGAGGATTGAGACTACAGGGGTATGGAGGGCCAGTGGATGGAGGGTGCAGGGGGGTGATAGAGGATGCAGGGAGAATGGAGAGTGTAGGGGGATGGTGTGTGCAGTGGGATGGAGAGTGTTGGGTGGTGGAGGAAAGAGGGATATCCTACAGATCCCAAATATTGCCAACATACCGTACATTGTATTGCTATCATGGATAACAGTATGATAACAAAGACAGAAAAAAATAGATCAGTCAGACTAAAGTGAAGCAAATGTTCATCAGTCTCCAAATGGAAAAGTGTATTGGAGCAATTGTGCTTTACATAACCACATATTAATGTTGAGCCCCAGGCTTTGGCATACTCAGGTATCAGGCTCTGTGGGTAGCATTGCAGTGTCACGGGGAGTGGTGGCCGCGCCTGATCCCGTGTCCTGGGTGACACTTCAAAAAGGGGTTATGTTTACAGGGGATTCTATATACAGTTCATGTGACGCCACCTGTAGTTACTGGTGATAGGTCACCAGTGCCGCCACAGTCCACCGGAGGTAGATGGTAATGCAGCTAGTTGGTAAAGTCCCCTACAGGTAGGGCTGGACCTCCGAGGCAGCGTTCCTATAAAGGGAACAGGTTGATGCAAGAAAACACAGGCAGAAGCAAAGTCACTTTCTCCCGGGTACTTTACTGTTAACTCGTAGCAGCGGCAGTTACAGTTCACAGTTCAGCATTTAGATGTTACAAAAACAGGTAGCTTAACGGGCGGCTGCAAGTGGATCCCTGGTGGTATGGTGGAACCCTTGGTGTTCCTTCGTTAACTAACCTGTGTCCATTCTTCCCCGCTTTGGATCGATCTATACCCAGTAGCTCCATGTAGGTAGTACAGGGAGTCCTCTCCCTCATTGGTGAGGAAGCAGGCAGACCTCTCCGATGGCAGGGTGCTGCAGCTGATGAAGAAGCCACAGCAGCTGGTTGCCGATTGCAAAGCTGTACTTTGGCCAGATCCCAGGGCCCGGCGTTCCCCTTGTGGACTGGAGTATCCCCTGGAGTATGGGTGCTACACACTGAGGATCTCCCTTTCTTTCTAGGGCCCGGACTCCCCCGTCGGGCGCCTCCTCAATGTCCCTTCTTCTTTCCTCCAGTTCGGCTTGACCTTCCGCCTCATTCCACTTAGCTACTCTTCCTAAAACCTTTCCTCTTCCTCCATTCTCCTCCTGGTCCCTCAGCCGAGAGACCTAGCAGCAAAAGACTGAAGACCTCCTTGTTCCCCCTAGAGGTGAATTTATTCCCTGCCGGGTAACCTCCCACTCTCAACTAATGTGGAAGTGCTCGGAATGGGTCCTGTAATGTACAATAATTAGATCTGCCTCTTTAAGAAAACTAGGTCTGGTGTATCATGGTGAAGGAGAAGAAGGAGGTGGGAAGTAAAGTTTTAGTTTCACTTTGAAGCATGCTGCTGAAAAGACTGTTCTGATACGTTCTGATACATGATGGAGAAAGATGGAAGACAAGAATAAAGTACAGTTGAAGTTTACCCTTGTGAGTGTCTCATATCGTGTGGACATTACAACTGGCGACGAGGATGGGATGATATAACCACTGGCTGCTGTGAGTACTGATCACTGTTTACTGCTTCACACACCAGCATCACTGACAGACACATACAGCAATTGCACCAAAGCTCTCACTGACTACTTCAACCCCAAACAAAATATCAGATATTAAAGATACAAGTTCAGAATTGCTAAGCAGCTCCCAGAAGAATCCATAGACACCTATGTCACCTGGCTTAGAGAGCTGGCACATGGATGTGCATTCACTGATGTAGATGATGGAATTCTAACCCAAGTAATTGTCACCTGCTTATCCAATAACATAAGGAGCAAAGCTCTGCAGCATGCTCTCTCTCTACATGATTTACTCAAAATGGCCCGTGCTATAGCAACAGCAGATCATCAGGCTACTGCAATGGAGAGTTGGGATAATTTACATGTGTATAATCTCATTACTCCATCTTCAAACTTAGAACCACTGCAAATGTCTCCGCTACCCACTGCTGTCTGGGAAGAAGTGGCAGTCGACATATATGGACTATTACCCAATGGCCAGTACATTCTAGTAAAAATTGATGAATATTCTAGATACCCTGTCATTTCTTTCATATCTTCAACATCTGCCACTAGTGTCATACCAGAACTGAATGACATATTCTCTGCATATGGCATCCCAAGAGTGGTTAAAACATACAATGGACCTCCGTTCAATGGACATGTGTTTACACAATTTTCTGAATACTTGGGGTTCAGTCACAGGAAAATCACACCTTGCTGGCCGCAAGCCAATGGTATGGTAGAACGTTTCATGCACACTATGGGGAAAAGAATCAAGGCAGCGAGTCTGGAGCACACCCCTCTGAAACAGTCATTATACAAATTAATGCGCAATTATCGCAATACGCCACATTCTACTACTAATGCTGCTCCAGCTCATCTAATGTTCAACATAACTCCACGCATACGTATCCCTGACGTGACCAGTCATCCCTTACCAAGTGACTCTTCTGTGCGATCAGCAGACTCTTCTAGCAAACAAGCTATGAAACGTTATGTAGACAGAAGGCGAAGGGCACAGCCAAGTGCCATCAAAAAAGGGGATGTTGTCGTCATGTGTCAAAAACCAACAAACAAGACCTCAGCTACTTATAATCCTGCACAATACAATGTTACTGATAAGAAAGGCAGCATGGTCACGGCTGAGTGAAATGGACACTTCATAACTAGAAATTCATCACATTTTAAAATCATACTGCAAAATGATGTAATGATCTTCCTCTGGTGGAAGACTTGGTACTCGATGGTGGAGAGGACCACCCGGAAGAGAACAATTCTTCAATAATGGACACACTCACTGAGCCCAGATGCTATCCAACACGAGAAAGGAGGGCTCCATCGCGGCTTATTGAAGAAGTATAAAAGAGAAAAGAACGAAAAACATACAGAGTTCTTTTTGGTTGTTGTTTTTTTTTTGTTGTCTGTTTGTGTTTTTTTTTTTCCTTCCTTGCCTGATTTGAATACACTAAGTAGGCCAAAACCGACATATATATTTATTGGACATTTTCACATAGTTACATTATCAGTGTATTTCTTCTAAGTTGTAAAAAAAAAAAAAAAAAAAGGGGGATAATGTAATGTACAATAATTAGATCTGCCTCTTTAAGAAAACTAGGTCTGGTGTATCATGTTTAAGGAGAAGAAGGAGGTGGGAAGTTAAGTTTTAGTTTCACTTTGAAGCATGCTGCTGAAAAGACTGTTCTGATACGTTCTGATACATGATGGAGAAAGATGGAAGACAAGACTAAAGGACAGTTAAAGTTTACCCTTGTGAGTGCCTCATATCGTGTGGACATTACAGGTCCCACCCACCATCCTAGGGTCCACCTGCTGCTGGAGAATTTACACCTCTTTACGGGTGTAATACCCCTCTGTGACGCCTGCATTTGCGGGGCACCACATTAACTCTTACAGGGGATTTCCCAAGTCAGTTGTGACAGACACTATATGGGGTCATGGATAGATGGTGACAGACACTATATGGGTCATGGATAGATGGCACGGCGTGAGGTTGCGTCCTGGCTGGACACAGATAAGGACACTGTAGAGCATCTAGCAGCTAGACTGAAAGCAACGTTTGAATCTGCTGTTGATACCCGGGCTAAGATGAGGTTCTTTGCATGCCACCAGAAACCTAAACAGAGTGCCAGAGACTTTGCCTTGAACCTGCAGGAAGCACTCAGAGCCCTTAAGCTGGCAGAACCTGCTTTAGCCCCGGGAGCTGATAAAATGCTATTTGACCAATTCATAGAGGGCCTCCATTCCCCTTCCCACCGAGGACAGTTAAGCATGATACTGCTGCAGAACCCTGACATGACATTTACTGAGCTGAAAGATAGAGCTATCCGTTTGCAGCAGCTGGAAGAGCCACGGGAGCTACCAACTGTCCTGGACACTGTAGCAGCACCTCAGCAGCCGGCAGCGCTAGCGACATCTGCCATGTCAGCAACTGCTGCTGAGACTGGAGAACTAATTTCTAATGCCGCAATCAATCAAAAGCTAGATGCCCTGACAGACACCGTGATCTCTATGGCCAAGGTCATCAAGGAACTGCGAGAGTCAAAGCCTGCACCCAAGACCAAGTCGGCGACCAGCAGAGAGGATGTCCAGTGGATGAGGCCCAGAAGATACCCAGCAGCAAGAGGACGACCCAACGATCGCTATCAACCAGATGGACAGCCCATTTGCCGTCGTTGCCGGAAACCAGGCCATCTTGCTCGTGAGTGTCCTTTAAACGACGATTCCCTTGGCAGGTGGGCCGCTCCCCAGGAATGAACCCTCAAGGCCCCTCAGCCTGGTATGACAGATTCGTGGGAGGAAAACCGGTGATCCCTATTGTGTTGGATGGCATTCCCTTTAGTGCCTTGCTGGATACCGGGTCCCAAATAACATCCATCCCACATGTTCTTTATAAAAGGTACTGGGCTGATTCAAACATTACTAATGCGCCAGATGATTTTAACTTTGAGGTATGGGCTAGTAATGGACAGGTAATACCAAAGGTTGGATTTAGAGAAATGAATATCCAGGTTGGGAAGGTAGAATTGCAGAACCAGGGTGTTATAATCATCGATGTTAACCGGCGAGAACGTGAACCCGTGATGCTGATAGGAATGAATGTAATTGAGAAATGTTTTTTCCGAAGTGTTAAGTGTTTTGCAGCAAATCGCCGAGACTACCGGAACTGGACAACAGAGGCTTCTGCACAAAGAGATCAAAGCTCTGATGTTGAAGCAACAGGTAGAAATCTCAGGAGGTGAGATCGGCAGTGTACGAGTAAGTGATCCAATACCCATTGTAATACCTCCCAAAACTGAAATGTTGGTTTGGTGTAGAGCCGCAATAGGCATCAAGGAGCAAGACTATCAAGCCCTGGTAGAACCCGTGTACTCAGATAGCAGACCCACCATACTCACAGTGAGAGGAGTAGTTGACGTACACAGGGGAAGAGTGCCATTACGCCTATTAAACTGCGGAGAAGATGAGGCCACATTACCTAAGTATGCTACCATGGCTAAGTTGTACACGGTTGATAACAATAACATCACAGCCGCCGAGCCCTTGAACCCGTCATGTCAGGCGGATGACAATGGCTCAGAGGAGAAGCTGGAGGATTGGTACCAAAAGTTGCATGTTGCATGTAGGTACCAGTTCTACACCTCCCCGTCACAAGCATGGAGTATACCGGGTAGTGAAAGAATATGAACAGATATTCAGTAAACACCCGTTAGACTTTGGGCAGATTAAAGGGGTAGAGCACACTATACCCACAGGTAACCATCAGCCTATAAAAGAGAGGTATAGACCCTTACCACCAGCTCACTACCAAACCACCAAAGACATGCTCAGAGAAATGAAATCTGCAGGTGTAATAAGAGACAGTTGTAGCCCCTGGGCAGCACCTCTAGTGTTAGTTAAAAAGAAGGATGGGACCATGAGAATGTGCGTAGATTACCGGCAGATTAATCGCATCACACATAAGGACGCATACCCATTACCTAGGATTGAGGAGTCATTAGCTGCACTAAAATCTGCTAACTACTTTTCCACCCTTGATCTGACTAGTGGGTACTGGCAGGTTCCTGTGGCCGAGGCTGACAAGGAGAAGACAGCGTTTACTACGCCGATGGGCCTCTGTGAGTTTAATTGTATGCCGTTCGGACTCTGCAACGCACCCGGGACCTTTCAACGTTGATGGAGAGCTGCTTGGGACACAAGAACTTTGAAACTGTCCTCCTGTACTTAGATGACGTCATAGTCTATTCCAAGACGTATGAGCAACATCTACAAGATCTGGCAGAAGTGTTCGAAGCCCTATCAAAATATGGCATGAAGATCAAGCCATCCAAGTGTCACCTTGTCAAACCAAAGGTACAGTACCTGGGACATGTCGTGAGTTCAGAGGGAGTAGCACCGGATCCTGATAAAGTCACAGTGATAAGGGATTGGCCAAGACCTACGAACGTGAAAGAAGTGAGGCAATTCCTGGGCCTGGTAGGCTATTATAGAAGATTTATTAGAGGATTCACGAAGCTAGCAGCTCCTCTGCAAGACATTCTAGTAGGCCGATCAAAGAAGACTTCATCCTGTAATTTCCTGACACGGTGGGATGAGGAAAGAGAAGATTCCTTCAATAAGCTGAAAAGTGCACTGACGGGAGAAGAGATCCTGGCATACCCTGATTACCATCAACCCTTCATTCTATACACGGATGCCAGCAACGTTGGACTGGGAGCAGTATTATCACAGATGCAAGGAGGCAAAGAAAGAGTTATTGCCTTTGCAAGTAGGAAGCTCCGGCCTACAGAAAGAAATCCCGAGAACTATAGCTCCATCAAGTTAGAGCTACTGGTAGTAGTTTGGGCTGTGACTGAACGTTTTAAACATTACTTGGCAGGTGCAGAATTCACCATCTATACGGATAACAACCCGTTGACTCACCTGGATACAGCGAAACTAGGAGCTCTGGAGCAGCGATGGATAGCCCGGCTATCTAATTACAACTTCGTCATCAAATACAGAGCAGGTCGCAAGAACGGGAACGCAGATGCCTTGTCACGGATGCCGCACCTGAAAGACGTGGAAGAGGAACCGGAAGAGTTGGAAGAGATTGAACTACCGGCCTTTCATCGTTCAAAGGTACAAGATTATCAACCCGGCGCCTACCAAAGAAAGCAGGAAGTAAATCTTAACCCGTTAAGACACTACGGATGGGCTGAAGCCCAAGATAATGATCCAGCCGTGAAGCTAGTGAAAGAACTGCTTACGCAACAACGCGCACACCCTGATCAGAATGCCCCAGCTGAAGCTATACAGCTATGGAAAGATAGAGGCAAGTTGTTCCTGCATCAAGGGAAGCTCTGCAGAATGCATACCAATCCTAAAACGCATGAACTGGTCTGGCAGATAATCGTGCCCAAGCGAGCCACTCAAATGGTCTTAGAAGCTTATCATGACGGTGCAGGTCATTTTGGATGGAAGAAGTTAGAAGCGATCCTGAGAGAAAGATTTTATTGGGTTGGCATGAGAAAATCCATTGAACTATGGTGCAGAAGATGTGCCGCATGCAACCTCAGAAGGAAAGATCCACAGAAAGCTCCGCTTCAACCAATAGTAACCAAGCAGCCACTCGAGCTAGTCGCATTAGATCACGTCAAGTTGTCACCAAGCCGGTCAGGCTATATCTATGCCTTAACCATTGTGGACCATTACTCACGCTTCTTAGTGGTGGTAGCTGTTAAAGATCTGACATCGAAGACGGCAGCAAAAGCATTCCAGACGCATTTCTGTAGACCACATGGTTACCCAGAACAAGTCCTTGCAGACCAAGGTCCAGCTTTTGAATCAGAACTATTCAAGGAATTCTGCAATATGTACGGTTGTAAGAAGATTCACACAACAACATATCATCCTCAAACAAATGGTTTATGTGAGAAAATGAATCATATTGTAATTGAACTGTTAAAGACCATACCAGAATCAGAAAGAAACCAGTGGCCAGATAAATTACCTGATTTGGTAGACTTATACAACCATGTCCCCGTGAGTTCTACAAACTGCACTCCAGCATACCTTATGCGTGCAAGACCCGTTAAATTACCAATTGATCTAGAAATGGGAATCGTAAAACCAGATACAGAAGTAGAAGAAGAATCAGATTGGGATACCCAACGTCAGAAACAGTATCAACAAGTTCAAGAATGTGTAGAGAGAAATCTTCAGCAAGCAAGAGCAAGACAAGAGAAAACGTTTAACAAACATGCTCAAGCAATGCCATTACAAGAAGGTGATCAAGTTCTCAAGAGAAAGAGACGCACTGACAAACTGGATAATCAGTGGGAAACCATCCCATACACAGTCTTACCATCTAACCTAGACAATGTTAAAACCTGTTTGATAAGCAAAGATGAAGGAAAAACGTCACAAGTCGTATCTCGTGATCATCTAAAATTGTGTCCTGAAACACTGAAGACACCTGAAGTAACAGAACCCGTACAGGTCCAACCTATTAAAGAACGAGAAGAAGTATTCCACACGGTACTAGGAGATTTCCCTAAAACATGGCCAAATTACCATGGAGCAGTTGTCGTACCAATGATTGCATTCCCTTCAATGGTGGAACCAACACCAGAACCTGTGTTACCAGAACCCGTGTTACCTGAAGACGTCCCAAGACTTGAAGAACTAGAAGTAGAACCTGTAGAGGAAGAATCAATTCCTGGTCCCAGTGAGCTTGCCAGTCCTACAGTCAGATCTTCATCTAACATAGTACCAAACACTGCAAATAGGTACATGCCTACCAGCACCAATAGGCTACATGCTAGTAGTATACCCGTTTTACGTAGATCCGAGCGTAGTACCAGAGGTCAGTTACCAGCTAGGTACAGGGATTAACTGTAAAATATAAATATGCTTGTGTAAATATAGATTGAACCCGGTAGACAAATGTACATAGTTAATGCAACGTTAAAAAAGCCCAGTACCTACAGAGACTATCCTGTATGAACTTCTTGCATATTCTTCAAACTTTTTACTTTTATTTTATTTTTATGGACCATACTACCACGGACTGGTTGTGGTATAAACTTTCTTGTATATATTCAGCAGCCCGGAGGCAAAAGAATAAACCCCCCGGAAGGACTGCTTTTTGAATTTTTGGACTGTTTTTGAAGTTTAGTGATTTTTGTAATTTTTACTTTCAAGTCTTTGTAAATATTAATTGTTTGTTTCTTTATTGTTCCACAGTCCCGGAGTACTGTCTTTAACTAAGGGGGAATGTGGCACCCCAAGGGTTAATGTGCCACAGAAACATCAACACAGGTTTAATCCCCACACAACATTACACTAGAAAGTGGGAGGAGCTTAGGTGGCACCTGCAGTAGTGGGAGGAGCTAAGTTGTTTACCACAGAGCAAGAGTGACAGTTAGTTCAGTTGAGTTGGAGTTTGAGTCTGGAGCAGGAGCAGAGCCAAGTAGAGGTAGAGGTCCTGAGAGGTCTGAGGAGAGGAGACAGAGGAACAGAGGAACATACCTGGGATAAAGAGTTACCCCAAAAACTTGACCCCGGGGAGGAGCTTAAGACGGATACCGGATCCGAGGCTGTGCCTGAGACAGACAGGACAGTAAACACCGGCATAGTGAAGGTCCACCATCTTCACAGCACTATAGCAAAGCAACACGGAGGAGTCAGTGACACAGAGGACTCAAGTTGCCCAGCATATTGGTACCCGTGAGCAGAGACAGGGCCATCAGTTCAGCTACAAGCAGCAGCAGGGCCACACACAGCACTTAAGTAGGAAGCCAAGGACCCGGTCAGGGTGGGAGCAACCTGGTACAGACTCCGTGGACAATATTGTGATATACCATCTGCAAGTAAAGACTTGGAAAACAACAGAAACCGTGAGTGTGTGTGATCCTTATACTGAAGCCCCACTTGCCCTCATATACTGCGATTACCTCTACTCTCATCATCTCTACTGCTACCCCTACTCTCCTGCAGCATCAATAACTATCCTCACAGACTTTAACTACTACTACTACCACTGCCCCGGGGAACCCAGTTCTGCCCACAGGAACTATTCTATACAAGCTGCTATCCCATCATCCCCGGAGGTTCTGCAGCAGCGGCGGCCCCATAACTGGCCGCATATAGTGGGTGGCGTCACGAGTGACAAATCCCCTCTAAATAACCCCCCATTTTATTGTGCGGGCCCGGGACACGGTCCGGACCAGGACCGCCGTGACATCCCCCAGCAGTACCCCGGTCCGGCACCGATTACCCCCATCCCAGTGGGCTCCACACCCCTAGCGTCATTTCCACTGGTGGGCCCTTGGCACCCCAGTCCAACCTGGAGTGCCTAGGATAGGACCTGTGGTGATGTCATGACTCCGAGATCCCGAGTCACGTGATCGCAACACGTGACCGCTACCCGGCCGGAAGACACCTCCGGCGGCAAAAATTGCTCTGGCCCCGGGTCCTCCTTGAGTCCTGCTTGTTGCCATACACTGGGGTTGAGCAGAGGTGCACAGTGACAACCCCAATAGGTGAGTCGCCATTTGGCCCAACACTTAGGGGCGGCAGCTGCGGCAAATTTTTCGACCGCCCTGGGCGCCACAAACAGTTGCTACGCCACAGAGCGGTCCCCTCCTGCACTGACAGTGTACCATATCTCCTTCACAGCTGTGGATTTGGCACAGTGTGTCAGTGGGGCAGGGGACCGCTGTGTACAATGGGGGAGGTTGGTGAAATTAGGGGTTGGGGTGGGCCTGTAGCAGTCTGGGGGTGGCCAAGCATACTGTAGACTGGGGAGGGGGCATGTTTGTTGGAGTCTGGGCGTAATGTCCAGTTCTGTATTTCCATGAAAGTTCCAACACAAATACTCCCCTGGACATTCTCTGGCTGCCGTAAATAGGTGATATCTGGGTAACTATGCAAAATGTTGACATGATGTATATTGCAAACTGGCAACATTTTTCAGCCTAGATACACATAGAAATTATCCAAAGCCTTTTAAGCTTAAAATAAAGACATTTAGGGAAATTCCTGTTTGAGCATTGCAGTATCAGCTCCTTTCATAATGTTGTATAGTCTTTCAAAACTGAAGAACGGTGAATAAGTGTGGAATTTGGCAATTAGTTTTATCATTTTATCAATGAGTAAATATTATTCTTACTGCACTCATTTATCATAGTTCTATACCAATGATGTCAATCAATATGTCCCTCTTTATTTGTATATAAAAAGTGTTTTGTCCCTCTTTATTTGTATATAAAAAGTGTTTTATTTTTCTAAGTTTCCAAACTAGGTGATGCAATATAGATGTTAATGATCCGTGCATTCAAATAGTTGTGTTAATGTGGCTCCCCTGCCGACCGGTCACCATGAGATGGCCCAGCAGCTGGGACTGGAAAGTCGGTCACCCCACACACACCCAACACATCCCCCAATCCCAAGTCTAAGTTACTTCATGTCCAGCAACCAGATAGTGGGAGGAGCCAGGGGAGGGTGCACCATTAGGACAGAGCCCGGGAAGAGGTGGTGACAACTACAAAAAAGGACAGACGGAGAACACCAAGGCAGTTAGTTAGGAGGCTTGTTAGTCTAGTGAAGAAGGAGGGAGAGCAAGAGTAACACCCGTAAGAAAGAGACACCAGATGGAAACAACCTGGACCCGGCATCCTGTGTCACCGTATGTCTGGTCCCAGGTTGAGAACCGAGGGAAGACAGAGGGGGTCCAAGGTTAACCCGAGTCAGCGGGGACACTGAGGGCCTGGGCTAAAACCAGAGTGCTGGTTCTGCTGAAGTGTCAGGGAAGCTGTATGCCGCAAACACGAACCCTGGCGGGATGCGGGGTCTTTATGTTCTGAGACCCAACCTCTGGCACAGCAAAAGGAAGCCCGTCGAACTAGGGCTAGGAGACCCGGAAGGGTGCCCACAGAGAGTCTGTGACTGCTGGACTGTAGCTTGTGTGTGGAACAGAGAGGAAAGAGGCCCGAAAGGAACATGAAAGGGGGTGTCGCAGACAAGCTGTCCCAGTTACTGAAATAATAACGGAGCCGTTATTGCACTGACTGACTGGGTTGTAAAACCTGACGAACAAGAAGTAACCCGGTAAAGCTCAGAACTGTGTAAGACTTTTATTGTGTGAATGAGAGGTGGAAACCGATTCTGTGAGCCGGCAGCAGGAGACTGGCCAAAGGTACAGAGACTTTACATTACATTTACACATACTACGCGGAAGACCTGGGGACCAGCCCTACCCGTAGAGGGTGCAACATCTCTGCTGCAACCCACATCATACCCAGAGGTCCCGACTGCCGCGGTGGCTACCTCTAGCCAAAAACCGCGGGTGGCATCACAATAAATATCTAAAAAACTGTTTATCCAGGTTATTGACTTGACCGGGTCCACGGATCCAGGTCACGACACCGTAACTGCTGCCCTAGACCACGACGAGAAGAGCCTGGTTCCGAGTACCCCACAGCCCTGGTGGGTGACTCATTATTTAACTGGACTAATTGAGAGAGTATTCATATGTTTATAACAAAGAGAGAAGGGAATGCACATAGGGTCTTATCTATGATGATAATTCAATGCCCTCCTGATTAGTGTGACTCACTTTTTTGGGTTGTGTGAGTCACAACAACCTGCAAGGGCCTTGTTATCCTAGTCTCTGCAGACACCTGGTGAGGGAAGAATCCGTTTGTGTAGAAAAAAGCCCAGGTTTAGATTCCGCGCAGACCACAAAGCAGGAAGGGTATTACCGATGACCGTTTATTGAGCCAACGAGTTTCACAGCAGGTTTTGCCCTCGCAGCGGTGGTGCCCTTCCCAGCATTCAAACCGCGCGCCAAGCCGCAGTACTCTTCTGATTGGTCGCCGCGGCTTGGTATTTGAAATATGGCGCCATGGCGCGCGCCGCTATCCTGATTGGTCGACGCTGAACGCGGGCGGCCAATCAGCATAGCGGCGCTTGCCACGGCGCCATGTGTAAAATCTGAAGTAATGGGTGGATTTTACACATGGCGCCGTGGCGAGCGCCGCTATGCTGATTGGCCACCCGCGTTCAGCGTCGACCAATCAGAATAGCAGCGCGTGCCATGGCGCCATATTTCAAATACACTGAGTATAGTGTATTTGAAATATGGCACCATAGCGTGCGCCGCTATTCTGATTGCTCGGCGCTGAACGTGGCGACCAATCAGAGGAGCAGCATTTAAACTGCGCGCCGCTTCTCTCATTGGTCGCCGCGTTCACCGCTGACCAATCAGAATAGCGCCGCACGCAATGGCGCCATATTTCAAATACACTGTACTCATATTGTATAGTGGCTCACTAGTTAACACTGTATTTGATGTCTCAATGTTTAGGTTGCTCAGTGGTTAGCACTGTATATGGTGGCTCAGAGGTTAGCGCTGTATATGGTGGATCATTGTTTAGGTGGCTCAGTGGTTAGCACTGTATATGGTGGCTCAGTGGCTAGAATTGTATGGTGGCTCAGTGGTTAGCATTGTATGGTGGCTCAGTAGTTAGCATTGTATGGTGGCTCAGTGGTTAGCATTGTATGATGGCTCAGTGGTTAGCATTGTATGGTGGCTCAGTGGTTAGCACTGTATATGGTGGCACAGTGGTTAGCATTGTATGGTGGCTCAGTGGTTAACATTGTATGGTGGCTCTGTGGTTAGCATTGTATGGTGGCTCAGTGGTTAACATTGTATGGTGGCTCAGTGGTTAGCACTGTATATGATGTCTCATTGTTTAGGTGGCTCAGTGGTCAGCACTGTATATGATGTCTCATTGTTTCTTTGATTTAAGGGAGTCCTCCCACTGAGAAATAGTAAAAATGGAGGCTTAGCTGAGCCCAAGGAAAGAGTGACAAGGTAGGATAGGGACCCATCAGATCTAAAATCACCTTGAAGCTGGTTGATGGGCAAACAGGTATTGGCCAATATGTGTACCAAGAACCTTAGTTTATAAAGATAAAATATCCCAAAAATACATAGACGATAGTCACATAGGTAGGTGATATATACATATCGTGTACTCCTTGCATTATTGTTAAATCTTAAATTCTAGACTACCCGATGCGTTAGAATCGGGCCACCATCTAGTTGTTCATAATGGCCATACATTTCTTCAAAGTTCTTTCCTCCACTACCTCCTCAAAAGTGTCATGATGGCGGCCAACAGCCAAGCTTGCCTTCTTGATAAGCTTATTGAACTTTTTGGTATCGGACACCAGCACACTACTTCCCCAGAATGTGATTGCAAAAAAAATATGGAACTTGCCATTACAGACTGGTAAAATATTTCTAACATTTTGCTATATATATTAAATGACCTTAGTTTCCGTAGAAAGTAGAGTTTGCTCTGTATGGCAACCCCAGTGCAGTGTGCTATCCAGGTGGATCCTTAAATATTTGTGACTTTCCACCTCCTGACCAACGATAGTGACGGGTAAACAATCCATCTATTTCCTGCTACAGTTTGCCAAAAACTTCTTAGTTTTCTTAATGTTTGGTTGTAGATAGTTGGCATGGCACCACCCTTCTATATTCCTCGTCACCTTGGTCCCCCCTCATACATCTGACCACCATGGAGTGAGTCATCTGTGAATTTTTGGAGATGGTAAAAATAACAAAAATAACAAAAATCTGCTGTATACAATATGAACTGGAAGAGAGATTCCTGAGGGGCACCAACACTGCACAATAATAATCTTCCAAACACAGCCTCTCCCATCTGTATTATTTTGCTTTAATTATTGTATTTTTTATAATTGTTACTTATGACTGTTCGTATACGAATTTCTGAATAGTAAAGTGCTGTGGAATATATTGGCACTATATAACCAAAGACTATTATTCATTCGAGTGGAAGTGGTTGACAGAGCTTATTACCTGACCCATCTAGGGGGAGAGGGATGCGTTAGGGGTCCTCTTACCTTACTCTCTGACCCTTCCTTTGCTTAGAGTGGTGGAGGGGCATGGGGGCACTTTTGGCATCATATGCATAGGACACCAAAATACCTTGTCCCAGCCCTACGTTGTGAGGACTGATGAAGGCTGACATAAGGAGCTAGCTTTAGCTATCAAACTCATCAGATGCTGTGCTCATTATTGCACACATTTTTTAATTGACAGAAAAGGAAAGGAAACCTTTATCAATGAGATTTATAAACTTTAAATACATGAGATACTATGAGATCATGCTATTCTCTAATACATTATATATTCTGTATGTATAATTTAGTATAATCCATGAACATTCCATGAATTATTTCAACACATATGATTGCCACCACAATGTACTAACATTTGACAGCTGTTGAAACGCTAATGTACACTAAACTGCAGCAGACATACGGTAAATTGGCATCACATCCTTCGTTTTCGTATAATATTTCTAGTTTTGGACATTTCAAATTTTGATCCAAGCCTTAAGCATATAATATTTCTTCTTGATGTATAAGAAAGCTCATAGACACAATTTCTTTTTTTAAGGCTTGTTTCATTTGGTAGGAGCTTCCTCAAGTTCATCTTTGTAAATGGCAAGAACTGACAACATATACCAATAAACAAAAGCCTCATTTTCAATCTAATCCACTCTTATAGCTGAAATGGAACCATATCCCTGCTGCCGCACAAAGATTCTCACTCACTTCTTAGTTATTACTATTTTTTGCAGGGTTACTAACTAGGAAGCTGCACATATTCTGTGTTAAAGTCTATCCTACTACTCTTAAAAAGATGTCTTCCATGTGACATTAATATAGAAAAATCAAATAATTTCATGAATGAGCAACCTCAATCCATGCCTCTAACATAGGGTCAGAGATGTATATCCACCCCAAGTATATAATTGGTGGGGTTTAACCCTTCCTTGCAGATTAGTGGCTGTGTACAGGAGCGTAACTACAATAGGTACATGAGTTGTGATTGCACCTGGTCCTGGAGCTTAGGGGGCCCCAAAAATTATTTTAGCCTATATGAAAAGACCACTGCTCTTAAAGATTTGCAATAATTGTGGGTCCCATTGGAGATTTTGCACTTGGGCCTATGAGCTTCAAGTTACGACACTGGCTGTGTATGTACGGTCACTCTCTGTTACAGTCTATGGGAAATATGTAACCTTACCATTTTTATGTGTAATCATTATATTTTATTAGCTTTATTGATTCCATTACCATCTGAAAATAATTATGATCTGTAGGTATTGCTCTTTATACACATTACTCAGAATCATGTGTTGCAATAAATTCTCGTAGACATTGTAGAGGTATCAAATGTATGTACGGTAGTTAAAGCAAACATACCTTTGTGGTTAAATGGGGGCAAGAAAGGGACACAAGAGAAAACACAACTTTATAATTTATGTTAAAATATGCTTTATTAACTGTATATAAAAGGTTACAAAATGTTGAAAGCAAATAAAAAATGTGTTCATAAAGTAAAAACATGTGTATTAATGTGCGAAAAGGATGGTTGGGTGAGTGTCAGCGACATACCACCAACAGAAACGTGTCAAGTGATTGCTTTGGGGCACATGAGATACAGAGACTTTCCTATCTTTTCCAAAATGTACTTTAAATATATTGAAAAACTTGGAAGGATTTGTGGGTTCAGGCTGTTTTGTACAGCAGACTCCTGTCAGTTACTGGTGGGATTGGAGATCACAGCAGTTTAACACCTTGGTGAACAGTGACCATGGTATCAAAAGGGCCCGTTATACACAACGATATTGCTAACGATATCATTGCTACGTCACCGGTTTTGTGACGTTGCAGTGACGCCGCTGCCTGTGACATGTACCAACGGCCAGCATCGTCGTGTGTGACAGCAGGAGACCAACGATCAACGACCTCCCGGCAGATGCCCAGTGCATGCTGGGACATGGTAACCAGGGTAAACATCGGGTAACTAAGCGCAGCGCTATGCTTAGTTACCCGATGTGTACCCTGGTTACCGGCGTTCTTGCTGGTCGCTGGTGAGTCTGCCTGTGTGACAGCTCACCAGCGATCCCGATCGTTGGTCCGATCGCTGGGACATCACAGCGTGTAACCCGGCCTTTAGAGATTAGACAAGGGGAAAGTGTATGAAACCTTCAATGGGCCCTCTATTTTGAGAACCTCATGGGTCATTTAATGGCAATAAAGTCCCATCGGAGGCCCCAATTCAGAACTAAGCTATGGTGTCCCTACATTTAGGTTTCAGATAGCAGGAACTTGAGAAACACAACTCTAATAAAATGTAACTGATTCAAATTGGTAGATACATATGACTTACATAAATGATGATATAGGATATAAACCATTCTGCTATTCGTATGCTTCCAATAGAATAAAGATAGAAGAAATAGATACAGATTTAGCAATTTGTGCCTCTGTGCAAGGTGTTTATGCCATGTATTTGCTTTCCTGCATTTATGTCCTTTTGACATATAAATCCCACAGTATACCAGTAATCTGTAAACTATACCCAAACTACTTTTAGCTTCCCTGAATTTATATCTATTTTAGGAATCCTGAAGATTTCCATGCATTCCATTTACTAACAAAAGTCTCTTTGGAGATTTTGTTATTCAGAGTGGACTTTTGGCTTTTTAATGTACACATAATAGAATTAATCTTTGTTATTTTATAAAATAAAAAAAAACAATTATTAGATTGCAGATCCATCAATTAACATTTCTCATCATCTTAACAATAAAAGAAGCTTGAATAGAATATTTGTCTATTTTGGTGTATATCAAAGTCTGCACTGATAGAGGTGATCTAGAAATGACGCTGAGAAAAATAAATGTTGTTTAATATTAATTTATATAAAATAGCAACATTCAATGCATACTTGTGATAGGGACTAAAATAATTCGTTTCGAAACTACCTTTAATGTTTGAACGACACAATAGTAATAAAAGCAAGATTTGCCATTTGATCCCTGTTTGGGTATACGTTTGCAAATCCTGCTTATGCATACATCTTATAGGAAAGCATTTCTTATTACCTTTTACTTTCTAATACTTAAATTTTTAACTATATAGATTCAAATAACACCTGAAAAAAAAGAATTCCAATACTAATTGTCTCCAGCCAAAATCTCTAGGTCCAGCTCTCCATACACATGTCGAAGAGTTTCCGAGTCAAGTGTTGCAATAAGTTTTCTGTTGCCTGCCACTCTTGGAATACAAGTCTCCTCCCAAGTCACGGTTGCATTTCCAGGGACTTCACTGAAATAATGAATTATACATATAAGATCTGTTAGTGCCATTAAATGATTACATTTATGATCACATTTTACCTAATATAATAATATGGTAAACAAAATAAACAGTTTGTTTAAAGGCTTAATACTATTAAAGTGATGTTAACATTAATGATTATGGGAAAACAGATGTCAAAGGGTGGTAATCAACAGTCTGTTTAAACACATTAAACTGCCAAAATTTTTATGCTCAGTCCCCACTTTATGCTGCTTGTAGAGACGCTCTAACATGTGCAGCATTGAATTCTATCAGGTTACAATGTTGTAAATCCATCGGTACTCAGGAAGACCATTCTGTGTTTGCAAAGCCTGGAATGAGTGTTTTTTTTTTAATAAAGTTGAAATGTCCAGACACACTTCTGGTCATGGCCAACACCTTCTTCAAGTAGAAATTGTGTAAGCAATTTAACACAATGAAATGACATGCACCATTTCCCAAACATAATGCAGTCACAGTGCTCTGGGTATCATCTGGTAAGCCATCTAGAATAAGATTTGTTACTCATTGCAGGGGAGCAATATGTCTACTGGCTTCAATCAAACATGCTCACATACTGTAAAACAGCTTAACGGCACTTAAGATTACAAGAACAAAGATATAAAGTGCTGTCGCTGTCAGGGATTGACCCGTTGAAGTGCAACAAGTGCGCGTAACGGTGCCGTCGACTGTTCAGGCACCCCCTCCCTGCACGATGTTCTAACGAACCTGTAAATAAATCACCGCAGCAATTCATCCCGGTGAGTGCCATCTCTTTTTTTCCTTGGTTTTCATCATACTTGATCTGTGGATTGAGCACCAAAAGCGAATTTTGCATCTATAACGGACATTAATGCCAGGCTCTGCTGAAACAGGCTTCTTGAATCAGTCGTGGTGCCCTTTTTCTCCTGGTACATTCGCTGTTAGGGATTGGATTGTGTATATTGAGGAGGGTGCAGAGGAGGTATAGGACATGGGGAATAAATAATGACTGGAATTTGAACTGGACCTAGCAACTATCCTGTCCTATTTACTGTGGTGCATTACTGATGCTCAAACCATTGATCCAATGGGCCGTGAAACACATTTACTGTGCCCTTCCTTAATGGCTACTTCACACATTTCTGTACAGTGCACTCTCAAAGAAAATCTGTCAGGTGATTTTCATCTACAATGCTAATGGTATCCTGAAATAGGGCTTGGACAGCCCATTCAGGATTAGTAACTTTTATTTCTATTCCTTCTCCGGTCGTCGTGCTGTACACTTCAGAGTTTTCAGTGTAGCATGCTGGTTAGTCAAGCATATATAAATCCAAAATGATTGTGCACTGCTCCCCACGTCCATAATCCTGTCCACCTCTCAGCACAGTGTCATTGACAGTAATAATCTACACCGTCATTTACTATAACTGCTAAGAAGTAGGTGGTATTATGTCCGTGAAGAGCAGTGCATATTTAGTTTGGATGTATATACACTTGACTAGTCGGCGCTCAACACACTTAACTACGAAGCTTACAGCAAGAGAACCAGAGAAGTTCCAGGAATAAAAGTTACTGATGCTGAAAGGGCTTCCCAAGTCCTATTTCAGGATACCATTAGTATTGTATTAGAAAATGACTTGACAGATTCCCTTTATACTCAATGCAAAGTGTAGAAAGCAGCCAACTTTCTGCTGCATGTGTGAAGACAGAGCAGGTATCCTTGAACTGTGAGAATTAATGGGGGCTGGGTATTCTTTAGCAAGGCTGAATGCACACCATAAATTCTCAATGAATTATATGATATGGAGGTGAATGCAACACTTGCCACTTGACCAAGTACAAGTCAAGTTTATATATATGGAGATGACCGTGAAAGTTTGGTTATTTCCTGGACACATAATAGGATATGGATGGTGTCAAAGAGAAGGAGTAGTCAGTGTACGACAGAGCAGTAGATAATAATAGTGTATGTAAAATTGCATAATGTGAACAAATACACCACACCACTAATATTTTTATTACAGATATGCAACAGGCAGTGCTTTTTTTTCCGGAGCAGATGGAGTTAATCACAGCCTAACATGCTGTGTGCCCCTGCTCAACTCCACCCAGCCTTACGTCACAGCAGCCCGGCTCAAGCTCTGATTGGCTCCAGGGAACCAGCGGGCGCGGCCAAATGACGTCATGACCTCTGATTGGCTCATCATCTGGCCGCGCCCGCTGGTTCCTGGGAGCCATTCAGAGCTCGAGCCGGGCTGCTGTGACGTCAGGCTGGGCGGAGTTGAGCAGGGCCACACAGCATGTTAGGCTGTGATTATCCCCAACTGCTCCAGCGCGGCTGCACCTGGGGGACACCGAGACACTGCAGGAGACTGCAGGAGCCTGGACACACCGGAGGACAGCGGGGAGCCACACTGAAGGACGGGGGAGCCGGTAAGAAGCGGATTGCGTGGCGTGTGAGTGTGTGTGTTGTTTATATGTGCATGTGTGTGTGGTGCATGTGTGTTTGTGTGACAGCACCCCCCTCCCTCCTCAGCTTGCGTACCGGCAAATGTTATTTTACAAAAAAAGCACTGGCAACAGGACACACAACATAGTGAAAATGGGAGACCAAATATTTAGAGTCCCCAAGAAATAACCAAAAACCTACATATTGGAAATCTATTATAATAAAACCTTAAGGCTACTTCCGTCAGGATGTAATGGTATGCTATGTCACATCCTGGCTGAAGTAGCCTCTACACCCACTGTGGGTGTTCTAATATGGCCGCCCGCACACATACACATACACACACACACACCTCCATGCACTGTCCGCTATACTTACCTCCTCCGTTCCGCCAACATGTCACCACCCCCGGAGGACTGGATCCAATATGGTGTCCGTGAAGTCTCGCGAGACTTCCCGGACGCCATCTTGGACAAAGTATGTCGCAGTCCCCAGAGCAATGGATCCAATATGGCGTCCGGGAAGTCTCTCGAGACTTCATGGACGCCATATTGGATCCAGTCCTCCGGAGGAGGTAAGTATAGCGGACAGTGTATGGAGGTGTGTGTATGTGTGTATGTATGTGTATATGTGTGCGGGCGGGAAGTCTCGCTGACCACTCTGCCCGCCGCAGTGCGCTGACCACTCTGCCTGCCGCACTGCGCTGACCACTCTGCCCGCCGTGCTGCGCTGACTACTCTGCCCGCCGCACTGCGCTGACCACTCTGCCCGCCGCACTGCGCTGACCACTCTGCCCGCCGCACTGCGCTGACCACTCTGCCCGCCGCACTGCGCTGACCACTCTGCCCGCCGCACTGCGCTGACCACTCTGCCCACCGCACTGCGCTGACCACTCTGCCCACCGCACTGCGCGGACCACTCTGCCCGCCGCACTGCGCTGACCACTCTGCCCACCTGACTGCGCTGACCACTCTGCCCACCGCATTGCGCTGACCACTCTGCCCACCGCACTGCGCTGACCACTCTGCCCACCTCACTGCGCTGACCACTCTGCCCACCACACTGCGCTGACCACTCTGCCCACCGAACTCACTGCTAACCACTGAGCCACCGTACAATGCTGTATGTGTGTATGTATGTGTGTATGTGTGCGGGCAGTCTCGCTGACCACTCTGCCCGCCGCACTGCACTGACCACTCTGCCCGTTGCACTGTGCTGACCACTCTGCCCGCCGCACGGCGCTGACCACTCTGCCCGCCGGACTGTGCTGACCACTCTGCCCTCCGCACTGCGCGGACCACTCTGCTCACCGCACTGCGCGGACCACTCTGCCCACCGCACTGCACGGACCTCTCTGCCCACCGCACTGCACGGACCACTCTGCCCACCACACTGCGCTGCCCACTCTGCCCTCTGCACTGTGCTGACCACTCTGCCCACCGCACTGCGCTGACCACTCTGCCCACCGCACTGCGCTGACCACTCTGCCCACCGCACTGCGCTGACCATTCTGCCATCCTCCTTCACCGATTCCTCCTCCTTCCTTTGTCCTCCTCCTCTCTGCCATTCCATCCTCCCCCTGCCTGTGCCGCTCCATCCTCCCCCACCCCATCGCTTCCTCTTCCTTCCTTTGTCCTCCTCCCCTCCGCCACTCCATCCTCCGTCCTCCCCCTGCCTGTGCTTCTCCATCCTCCCCCACCCGCCACTTTGTCCTCTGTCCTCCTCCCCCCCCCACTCTGTGCTCCGTCCTCCCCCTGCCTGTGCCGCTCCATCCTACCCCACCCCACCACTTCCTCCTACTTCCTTTGTCCTCCTCCCCTTTGCCACTCCATCCTCCGTCCTCCCCCTGTCTGTGCTGCTCCGGCCTCCCCCAACCCGCTGCTTCGTCCTCCATCCTCCTCTCCCCCGCCGCTCTGTGCTCCATCCTCCCCATGCTGCTCTGTCCTCCACCTGCCGCTCTGTCCTCCCCCTGCCACTCCATCCTCCCCCACCGCTTCCTCCTCCTTCCTTTGTCCTCCTCACCTCCACCACCCATCCTCCATCCTCCCCCTGCCTGTGCTGCTCCGTCCTCCCCCACCCCACCGCTTCATCCTACATCCTCCTCCCCCGCCACTCTGTACTTCGTCCTCCCCCTGCCGCTCCGTCCTCCCTCTGCCTGTGCCACTCCATCCTCCCCCACCCCACCGCTTCCTCCTCCTTTCTTTGTCCTCCTCACCTCCACCACTCTATAATCCATCCTCCCCCTTTCTGTACTGCTCCGTCCTCCCCCACCCTGCCGCTTCATCCTGTCCTCCACCCCCCCGCCGCTCTGTGCTTCATCCTCACCCTGCCGCTCCGTCCTCCCCCTGCCTGTGCTGCTCCATCCTCCCCCACCCCACCGCTTCCTCCTTCTTCTTTTGTCCTCCTCCCCTCTGCCACTCCATCCTCCGTCCTCCCCCTGCCTGTGCTGCTCCGTCCTCCCCCACCCCGACTCTTCATCCTCCGTCCTCCTCCCCCCTGCCGCTTTGTGCTCCATTCTCCCCCTGCCGTTTCTCCCCCTGCCTGTGCTGCTACATCCTCCCACACCCTGCCGCTACCTCCTCTGTCCTCCATCCTCCTCTCCCCCTGCTGCTCTGGCCTCCTTCCTCCCCCCTGCCACGCCATCCTTTCCCCGCTGCTCCTTCTTCAAAGTTCCTCCCAATTCAGCCCACACCGCCTTCCCCATGCAATCTCCATTTCTATATTCTAGAATACCCGATGCGTTAGAATCGGGCCACCATCTAGTTCATATATAATGAAATTTATTGATAATGAAATGATACTATTGACATTACTGTCAGGAGAGGAAACAGATTTAAATTGAACTATGAGTTATTATGACCCAGTCTACATTATAATTAATGTAAGCACTAGTCAATGTCATTATTAAAGAGAATAAATATTTTTTGTTTATAACTAGGTTTTTAGCTTACTGGGAAAATTGCATTAAAAATAAAGGATGACATAAAAACAGCTTATTTATTATCCCTTTTTTCTATATTTAAGAGAACATGTCACAAGGGATAATGCAGATGTAGGGTTAATTTGCAGGTTAATAGTATTACTTTTTACTGATAGCGTGGGTCCCAGAAAATTAACTTTCTCGCCCCTCAGAAGCACTGGCTTTCATTCATAGAGGTGCGCCGATATGGCAAAAGTCATAGCTCACAATATTGTGAGGAGTGGCTGTAAGCATGCCCTGCTGCTCTAATTGACAGTTCTTATTGCAGGACATCAATGCAGAGGTGGCTGACAGTCGTAGGGCTGATGCATGCCAAGAGCCACTGCTCACAGTATCCTGAGCGGTAACTGTAGCCTCGCAAGCATGGCTGCTTGATTTTAAGCCGGTGGATCCCTGGAGGAATAAGGTTAATTTTCTCCTAGAAGCCGTGCTTACAGTTAAGTGGCCCGGAAGCTTTCCAGCATTATACAATCTGCAGATTAACCCCATATATGCAGATTAATAGCATTATTGGACATTTTAAGTATCCTTAACATGAAATTTCCGTTTAGTAAATTAGGGACCGTGATTTGAACTTGGAAGGCCGACTTACTAAAGTTTGCCATACCCAGTGTTTTTTAGAGGGTTGCCCCTGCAAAGAAGCCATTACCAGTAGATATATTGTAGTTCCTTAGAAGATGGTGTTGTTATTGCAAACGACTTCACTTGTTAAAGTATTACTGTTATGGAAATATGCACAACACACAGGAGAGGAAACAGGGGAAATGAGTAACACAAATGTCAAGTGAAGATAGATAAAAAGAAAGGTATGATAAAATATTTAATATCTTTCATAAAAAGGTTTATATATGAAAAAGTGCTTTGGCTTGAACAAAACATAGTGATGAATACTTCCAAATAATGTGCTGAGCCATCATGAGGCGGATGTTATTTATCATCTTGAATATCTAGTCACAAATGGGATTATTATTTAAATAAACTGCTACTATCCTGTGATTCTGCCCTTGCATTGAAAGTGCTCAAGCTTTATAATGGGAGGATGGATACTTAAATTGGTTTTAAATGTAAACAATCCCTTTTTGTTAAGATCAATTTTCACTGCATGATTACAGTGTAACGAACATCATTAGGAATGTTCATATACTGATCAAGGAGAGTAAACAGGCAGCTCTTTACCTAAAGAGCCAGCTAAATGTTTGTCAGGAGGAAAGATCTTTTGGCTTGGTTAAAGGGAACCTGTCAGGTCATTTATGCACCCAAACCTATCATAACCTGTCCCTCCAGCTTCCTACTACTTATCTAAGCATCCCTGCCTGATCTAAATGTGAAGTATAATGGTTGTAAAAACTGTTTATAACTGACATTTAGCCCCATTGCATAGGCGGGTGGGCGATGTGTGGGCGGTCTCTCAACCTCCATGTCACTCCTCGCTCTGTTTTGAGCATGCTCCGAAGGGCGTGATAATTAATTCAGAAGTGCGGTCCCATGTTTCAAATCTTTGGGCAGTTCGTTACTGGTATGATGCTGCTGTCACGTCATTTCTGATCCGGCGCATTGTGGGGGAGTATTAGGTGTACTCACCATCTCTGGAGCATGCGCAGTGTGCATTCTAAAGCCCATGAGCACACCCAATAATCCCCCACAATGTACTTGTAAACCTCCAACTGGCAGGACCCCCACTCATGGTGCAGGGGGATTGGGTCCCATCCAGCCACCGGTATCCTTCTGTGCCCGCAGGCATACTTGCGCTCCCACGATGTCTTCTGCAGCCGCAGCAGATCCTTGGCGCTTTCCCGTGCCTCCTCACTTCCTGGTTGCAGGTGGAACGCGCATAGGGTGCACGCACCACACACAGTAAATTTAAAGTGCCAGTACACCCTTTTTCTGACACCGCATTTCAGCCAATCGCTGAGAGGGTGGTGGGTTCTTAAGGCCCTCACTTCCTATGGGAGATGCCTGGCATCTTGATTCTTAGTTTAGTTGCCAGCTCATGTCCCTAAGGAGCGCTTGCGTGTTCTTGTGTCTTTGACTCTCTAATACATTGCATCTTTGCTTTCAGTGCTGGATCCCTACTCATGCCTAACTCACCCGCAGATCTGTACTATTCCTGCTGGTGCCTGGCAGGCACCTGGATCCTTCCTTCAACATCAAGTCCCATCATAGCCTTTCTTCTGGTTCCATGGTTTCTGCGTCCTGTTCCACCTTGGATCGGACCCACAGGTTGCTGGTACATTGGATCCTTTCTAGCAGCGCACGGACAATCCCTGTCTATGGGGTTCAACTCCTTGTTGCTCCCTTAGGGGGCTTTGGCCCTGTAGACTCCCCTTGGGGATCCAGTCCTATTGTTGTTAATAAACTCTATTCACTTATCTGACATTCTTATCCAGCTCGCTTCTGGTATCAGCCTCTATGGTATATCCTGTGGTCAAGTGGGTTTGCTATTCAGCTACGCCTGTGGTGGCGTGACAGATTTTGCCCAGGCCATGGCCATGGACCCCGCTGATACCAGATTCTCTGCTCAGAGAGAGCTAGCCGGTCTTCGACAGAGTCAGGTTCAACTTGTTACTTTTATGCAGACCCTGGATGCCTATCTCAGCTCTCTTTAGGCGGCCGAGCCCACGAATTCCACTCAACTCACAGATCTACATCAGGAGCTTGATCAGGTACCACCTTCAACACTCTCAATGGCTACTACGAGTACCAGATAATGCCTTTTGGTTTAAGTAATGCACCTGCAATATTTCAGGAGTTCATCAATGATGTCTTTCATGACCTTCTCTACGTATGTGTAGTTGTGTATCTGGATGATATCTTGGTGTTCTCCCGAGACTTCCCTACACATAAAAGGAATGTCCGCCAGGTTCTTCAACGGTTACGAGAGAATCGCTTATACACCATATTCAAGAAGTGCCTTTTAAAACAGAACTCTCTGCCCTTCCTGGGGTATATTATCTCTGATACAGGTCTTGAAATGGATCCTGAGAAGGTGTCTGCCATCCTCAAGTGGCCACGTCCTGTCGGATTCAAAGCCATCTAGCGATTCCTTAGATTTGCCAAGTATTACCGGCAGTTTTTCCCTCACTTTTGAGATCTGACCAGACCACTCACCGCTCTGACTCAAAAGGGATCTGATTCCAGGGAATGGACTCCAGAGGTGGAGTCTTCCTTCCAGTCCCTCAAACAAGCCTACTCTACCGCTCCTGCTCTCCATAGGCCAATGGCGAATAAACAGTTCTTTGAAGAGGTGGACGCTTCCTATTCGGGGGCTGGAGCCGTACTCGCAGAAGCTTCCTTCTGGAAGAATGGTGACCTGTGGGTTCTTCTCCAAGGCATTCTGTTCCTGTGAGCGTAAATATTTTATTGGCGACAGAGAGTTGTTGGCAGTCAAGTTGGCCTTGGAGGAGTGGCGCTACCTCCTGGTGGGAGCGGTTCATCCAGTGGTGATCTACACCGATTATAAGAACCTGTCTTACCTGCAGTCTGCTCAGAGGCTCAATCCTCGTCGAGCTCAATGGTCTCTGTTCTTTACTCAGTTCGACTTCTGTCTCCATTTTCGCCCAGCCGAGAAGAACATTAAGGCAGACTCATTTCCAGGTCCTTCATCCCTGATGACCAAGAGGATGAGCCACGTCTCATCATAGATCCATCCAAGATGGTCATGGTAGCACCAATCCAGCTGATGCAGCCACCTCTGGGTAAGACGTTTGTTTCCGTTCCTGACAGGAAACGTATACTTCAGTGGGGTCATTCGTCTAAGCTAGCTGGTCATGCGGGTATGACAAAAACCTGCAGCTAAGATGCGCCAGAAGATCACTGAGTTTGTCTCTGCCTGCCCTTCCTTTGCCCGTAATAAGACACCCAAAAGGTTACCTGCAGGTCATCTTTTGACTCTACCAATACCATCCGTGCCATGAAAGCACATCGCCATGGATTTAATCACTGACTTGCCAGTGTCCTCCAGTTGTACCATGATATGGGTCGTGGTGGATCGTTTCTCCAAGATGGGTCATTTCGTTCTCTTGTCTGGTCTTCCCTCTGCACCCAAGCTGGCAGAATTGTTTGTTCTGCATATTCTCTGTCTTCACGGTTTACCTCTTCATATTGTGTCTGGCAGGGGAGTGCAGTTTGTGTCCCAGTTCTGGGGTTCTTTCTGCAAGCAGATTGATGTCTTTCTGGATTTCTCCTTAGCATATCATCCACAATCCAATGGTCAAGTTGAACACATGAATCAGGTATTGACCAATTACCTACAAGTTCGCTCCTGGGTACATTGGTCTCTTTGAGGTACTCTGAAGGATCAACGAGGTATGCTACCAGCTAAAGTTGCCACTGACCTTGCGATCCACAATTCCTTTCATGTCTCCCTTCTTAATCCAGTGGTTCTTGGTCGCTACTCCTGGGATCCTAGTGCTCGTCCTCCTCCCACCTCGGCGGGCGACGTGTTCGAAATCAAGGCTATTTTGTATGTCAAGTAGAGAGGAAACAAGAAGTTGTATTTGGTCGACTGGAAAGTGGTCCAGAGGAATGGTCTTGGGAACCAAAGGAGAATATATATGCTCTTCGTCTTATGCAGAGGTTTCTTGACAGCTTGAGACACGGGGGGCATAAGGGAGTGGGTACTGTAACCCTGCGGCCAGCGGGACCCCACCTTGGGGTGCAGGGGGATCGGGTCCCATCCGGCCGTGGGTATCCTTCTGTGCCCGCAGTCATACTTACCTGGCCCGCGCTCCCACGACGTTCTTTCTGGCTACAGCAGCTCCTCGGTGCTTCTCCCCATCTCCTCACTTCTTGGTTGCAGGGGGAACGCAGATAGGGTCAGCGCACTGCACACAGTGAATTTAAAGGGCTAGTATACCCTTTTTCTGACACCACCTCTCAGCCAATTGCTGAGAGGCTGGTGGATTGTTAAGGCCCTCACTTCCTATGGAAGGTGTCTGGGCAACTTGATTGTTAGTTTAGTTACCAGGTCAGGTCCCTAAGAAGTGCTTGCATGTTCTTGTGTCTTTGACTGTCTACTCCTTCTCCTGCCTAACTCACCCGCAGATCCGTACCATTCTCGCTGGTGCCTGCAAACCACCCGGATACTTCTTGCAACACCAAGTCCCATCATAGCCTTTTCTCCAGTTCCCTGGTTTCTGCGTCCTTTTCCATCTTGGGTCGGACCCACAGATTGCTGGTTCACTGAATCCTCTCTGTCTGCGCTCGGACAATTGGACTGTCTATGGGGTTCCGCTCCTTGTTGCTCCCTTAGGGGAACCCGGTGCTCTGGCCCTGTGGACCAACCTTGGGGATCCAGCCCTATCGTTGTTAATAAACCCTGTTCACTTATCTGACGTTATTTTCTGGCTCAATTCTGGTATTAGTCTCCACGGTATATCCCGTAGTCCAGCGGGTTCACTATTCAGCTACGCCTGTGGTGGCGTGACAGCACTGGACTGGAAATGACCAGGAAGAAGATTTGAAATGCGTGAGCACACTTCTTAGTTAATTATCACACTTACCGGGCGTGATACCATGGAGTGAGGAGAGACATGGAGGCTGAGAGACCACTCACACATCACCCACCCGTCTCGACAATGGGACTAAATGTAAGTTATAAACAGTTTTTTTTACAACCATTATACTTCACATTTAGTTCAGACACAGATGCTTAGGGATGAAGTAGGAAGCTGCGGGGACAGATTGTGATAGGTTTGGGGGCATAAATAACCTGACAGATTCCCTTTAAAAGATCATTGATCTCGGTAGCACGATATCCATTGTAAGCATGAACTGTGCTGCCAAGTTTTTGAACGATTACTTATCGCTCTGTCAGCATCTGTATATGTGTATGTCCAGCTTTACAATTATTTCAAGCAAGCTGATCAAAGGATTTCCTGCTGCTAAACCATCTTTGAATCTCAGCTGATCACTACAAGAACCCATCAAAAACTGTTTAATTGAGATGCAGCACTGGTAATATGAAGCATTGCATATTATCTGTTTGGTCCTCTAGAGAGAGAAATTCTTTTTATTACCACTCTCAACTTTGCCTGCATTATAAGAATTTACTATCTAGTTATATTTTTCAGTCCTCTATGTGCAAATACAGCCAAATCCTTTGTATTCATGAACTGTGTAGCCTGTATTCACCATTGCTGATTGCTTTCTTATTATGTATAGAAAAACCATGGCTTACAATCAGGAAGATTCTAGCACTGCAGAAGATAACAAGAGACTTTATGAAAATATTTTAAATTAACAAAGAAAATGATTGCCCTTTGCATAAAACTAGTAAAATAATCCTTTTAAAGAGGACCTACCACCCCCCTGCTGCATGGCAATCTAACTGCAGCACTGAATGCAACATGTCTGCTGCATTCCGGGAAGGGGTCCCCCATGTGTCTGTGTGCTGTGTACCCCGAGATATAGGTTTAGAAAAACTTACAGTTAGAAGCCATGGAGGCAGTCCCTGTGGCTGGAGTGAGCTCGATTGACTGGAGGGCCATTCCCTCCCCCTGTGCCTCTCTGTGCTGCTTCTGCTGTGTAGTATCTGCCCTCCATCTCTCCTGCTCCCTGTCAGTCAGAGCGGATGCAAATAATTTGTCCTGACGTCAGCTCCAGATTCCTGCCCTTGTGTCTGAACAAAGCATAAACAGCACAGCAGGAGGTGGCACAGATAGGCAGAGGGGGAGGGAATGGCCCCCCAGTCAATCAAGTTCACTTCAGCCACAAGGACTGCCTCCATGGCTTCTAAGTTTTTCTTAGCCTTTATCTCGGGGTACACAGTACACAGTCACATGGGAGACCCCTTCCTTGAATGCAGCAGACATGCTGCATTCAGTGCTGCATTTAGATTGCCATGCAGCAGGGGGCTGACAGGTCCTCTTTAACTACAAAAAGAAAGGTTTTGCACAATAGAAAATAATGAGCGATCCACGTAGTGAACTACATCTTATGTTTTCCAGAGCAATATTTGTATGTTCTCTCCATATCAGATACTAGATTGAGGTACATTTATCTCTGTACTGCGCACAATAAAATAAAGTATGTGAAAATGTTTTATTTTTCTAGACCTTAAAAGATATTCTTAGGACCTCATGGCAAAAAAAATAAATTGATTTATTTCTCTGTAATGCACTAACTTTTCAGCTCTGCTCTGTAGAAGTGGACGCATAGCCGACATCATGCTGATTGACAGCCAGCTCCTCGATACCTGATTGCCAGCTCTCAACCAGCATGATGTCGGCTATGATGCCCATCAACAGAGGGAAGAGGCCACCTCTCTGGAGATGTGAAGTCAGCGGAAATGGAAAAATTGCTGATCATAGCAGACTCAGACCGCTTTGTGTTGGCAGTGAACGGTGTCGGGCACAACAGACAGGTAGGTGGCAGCTATCTGTCTGTTAGTGCTTAGGTTAGTGCATGACCCCTTTAATAAGATTGCAGTAGCAATGTGTGCAATGGCCATAGAAGGTCCTGTTGGTTTAATTCTCAGGAAAACATAATAGAAATGACCTTGGTCATATTGTACCAGTAGCTGGACAGGAGTTTTGAAATGTTTTTTTTTAGATCCCACAATTGAAATTGAAATTGTTTGAAATTATATAGTAAATGATTGACTACCACCCGTTCATCGTGTAACACCACATTGAAGGAGTAATAGAAGGTGCACTAATTTGTTCTTCCTTCTCTATAAATTACTGCCCTCTAATTGTTATAATATCTTTTTATGAAGTTTACTTTTACAATAATGTGTAATATATCATCACTTACTTGTAAATCTGAGTTTTGGTTTTCATAAGACTTGGACCTCCAATACGTAAAATGACATTTTGGAGTTTTTTCTTCAATGGATTAGTGAATTCTAAAACCACTCTTAGTTCTTTCCCAACCATCTTCTCTCCAATTGTCTAAATAGTATGACAAAAAAATGGAACTTTACAATACTTTGCATTTTGATTTTGTACAGGATCAATCCATAATGTTTGTAATCTTATTGATACAAGGGTTAAACATATTAGCATTCTCTGTTTCATAAGATATGATTATATTACTATAGTGTTATTGTAAAAAGAGTAATAATCCCACCATAGACTTTTATTACCAATCCGTAAAATGGCTTATAAATGCCTGATCACCCCAAAACTAAGAACTTGCCTATCTCCCCTAATACACAAAGAGATCACCAGAACAAGGGTCCATTATTGAAATACCATCAATAAGGTTTACAACTTCTATATCCCCAAAGCATTGATGGTCCATGAGTGATTATTGTTCTCTCTATAATCTATCTTTGACTCCACTATTCATTTGTGAATTGAGATTATTTTGGGCATCAGCACCCTACTCTTGATATTAGGGCACTTTCATATTCCAAATATGGAGTAGAGTAACTTGCCCTTTCTTCACTCTTTTTTACAAAGCATCATTCTTTTCTTGATTTTTCATTCAAATCATGCAAAAATATGGATATTACAACTATGCCGTGCTGATGAAAATATAGAAAGTCTGTCAGTGATATCTGAAACTCAGCATGTCAGCAGGTACATCTAATCTAATAGTTTCTTCTGTTTTGTAATGCGAAATGTGTTGCATAATCATCTCAAAGTTTATTTCAGTCTTTGTTTTCCGCAACACTGCAGGAGAAAGGAATAAACAGGCAATTTAAAGGCTGTTGACTATGCTTAGAAAATCGCCCTTTAACTTAATTCTTTCCAATTTTAAACTAAGCAAAGTAATGAAAAATGTACAAGTGCAGACTTTATGCTTTTTAATTTTTGCCTTAGGTAGCATGAAATCTATCCTGACCTAATTCTGTGTGTGTTTTTTTATTTGGCCTGCCTTTTAGTTTTTAAAGCAATGCTAACAATTTATGAATTAAGAAGTAATGTTAACTTGAGTTCCCACTTTATTTGGTTATTTTTGTAGACATCAGGCATCAGATTTGGAGCATTTGAAGTAATGGGGACATACATACAGTTGCAGTCAAAATTGTTTAGCCCCTTTTGCAAATTGGGTTTATTAGCCTAATTTGTAATTACTGTATTTTTCGCTTTATACGATGCAACAGATTATAAGACACACTCCGAATTTGGTGGAGGAAAAGAGAAAAAAATATTTTTTAATGTTAAATGGGGTCCATCTTTAATGCCAGTGTCTTTATTGCAATCCCTAGATATGTCCCACCATCCTAATGTAATATATATATATATATAATATATAAAGCTGAATGTGTGTGTGTGTGTATGTCCGGGATTGGCATCTACACCGTCGCAACTACACCCATAAAATTTTGCACAGTCACACGTCTGGCCCCCTGGAGCGTCATAGGCTATGTTGTGAGGCGAAATTTTAACCCTGCGCGTTCCAGTTCACCAAACAATTGTGCCCCTATCTACATAATGGGGAAAAAGTGAATGGAAATGTGTTGGAGGAAAATCGACAGCTGTCAGCTATAGAGACAAAATTTTGCACAGTCACACGTCTGGACCCCGGGAGTATCATGGGCTATGCTGTGAGGCGAAATTTTAACCCCGCGCATTCCAATTCACCAAACAATTTTGACCCTATCTACATAATGGGGAAAAAGTGACAGTTACCAGTTGATAGTTGTGAATGAGAGGGGCTTAATGATAGCACCAAAGACTAACAGCACATACCAGCATATAGTCACTAAGGTGGGGCCCCAACATGAGATATTCACCACACTTAGGGACATGTATACACACCACACGCACACAAAGAGTAACAGCAAGTGTATAGTCGCTAAAGTGCAGCCCCAACATTGGATACTCACCACGCACCCGAATACAAACACACACACCACAAAGAGACACACACAACACAGAGACACACACCCCCAAGGGAACACACACACTCTATAGTGACATATGCACTCATCCCACAGGGACACACACACACCACAAAGAGACACACACAACACAGACACAAACACCACACAGACCCCCCCTCCACAGGGACACACACACATAGCCACCCTATAGAGACACATGCACTCACCCCACAGGGACACTCACACCACAAAGAGACACACACACACCACACAGACCCCTCCACAGGGACACACACACATAGCCACCCTATAGAGACACATGCACATACACACCCTATAGGGACACATGCACTCACCCCACAGGGACACACACACACTCACACCACAAAGAGACACACACAACAGAGACACACACCACACAGACCCCCCCACACACAGGGACACACACATACACACCCTATAGGGGCACATGCACTCACCCCACAGGGACACACACACACCACAAAGAGACACACACAATAGAGACACACACCACACAGACCCCCCCACACAGGGAACACACACATACACACACCCCAGACACACACCACACAGACAAACACAGATGTGCACAAATCACCTCACACAACTCGCCTCATACGTGTGCTATCTTTATTTTCCAAACATAAACATCTGATTAAAAACAGCCAATGTGCAACACATGTGCCATATAGTGAATTAAGGCAGATGTCAGTCACATGAGCTGTCTATTATGTGTATGTGTAAGGTAACATATACTGCCCGGCCAGGGGGAGGGTTTACTGTTGGCTCGAGATTTATTAGGCTGCCTATAGCAATCAATCACAGCTCAGCTTCTATTTTCCTACAGGTCATTAATATGACATATGTGACATATTCAAATTCTATTTTGTTATAGCTAACAGCAGTTATTTATTAACCCGAGCGTAGCCGGGTACTACAGCTAGTAATATATAAAGCTGAATGTGTGTATGTATGTGTGTATGTATATCCGGGATTGGCATCTACACCGTTGCAACTACAGCCACAAAATATTGCACAGTCACACATCTGGACCCCGAGAGCGTCATAGGCTATGTTGTGAGGCGAAATTTTAACCCTGCGCGTTCCAGTTCACCAAACAATTTTGGCCCTATCTTCATGATGGGGAAAAAGTAAAAGGAAATGTTTGGGAGGAAAATTGACAGCTGCTAGCTACAGCCACAAAATTTTGCACAGTTACACGTCTGGACCCCGGGAGCGTCATAGGCTATGTTGTGAGGTGAAATTTTAACCCCGCGCATTCCAATTCACCAAACAATTTTGGCCCTTTCTACATAATGGAGAGAAAGTGACAGTTACCAGTTGACAGTTGTGAATGAGAGGGGCTTAATGACAGCGCCAAAGACTAACAGCATATACCAGCATAAAGTCACTAAGGTGGGGCCCTGACATGGAATATTCACCACGCACGAGGACATGTATACACACCACATGCACACAAAGAGTAACATCTAAGGTGGAGCCCCAACATTGGATGCTCACCACGCACCCGAATACAAACACACACACCACAAAGAGACACACACAACACAGAGACACACACCACACAGACACCCCCCCACAGGGACACACACACATGCACACCCTATAGGGACACATGCACTCACCCCACAGGGACACACACACCACAGGGACATACACACATCACACCCCACAGGGACACAGAGACACCCCCCCCACAGGAACACACAGACCCCATAGGGATGGACACACACCACAGAGACACCTCTCCCCCCACAAGGACACACACCACAGGGACCCCCCCACAGAGGCACATGCACACCACTGGGACACACACACACCCCAGGGACACACACACCACACAGACAGACACAGATGTGCACAAATCGCCTCACACAACTCGCCTCATACGTCTGGTATCTTTAATTTCCAAAAATAAACATCTGATTAAAAACAGCCAATGTGCAACACATTTGCCATATAGGGAATTAAGGCAGATGTCAGTCAATGACAGCTAAGCTTCTATTTTCCTACAGGTCAGTAGTATGACATATTCAAATTCTATTTTGTTATAGCCAACAGCAGTTATTTATTAACCTGGGCGTAGCCAGGTACTACAGCTAGTATTTATATAGATAAATATATATACTAGCTGTGAGCCCGATGCAAATGCATCGGGATTCTAGAACGTGCATTAATTTGATTATAGTAGTTATAGCTGTTAGCCTGATGCAAATGCATCGGGTATCTAAAATATGTTTATTGTTTTTTTTAAAGATTTTTAAATAATAATCGCATCATCAATAGCAATAATATAAGCCATAGCATTATTATTAGCAGTAATACCAGTATTAATAGCATTATTAGCAGTATTATGAGCATTAATAACAGTATTAATAGCATTAATAGCATTATTATTAGCATTAATAGCATTATTAGCATTAATAATAGCATTAATAACATTATTAATAGCATTAATAGCATTATTATTAGCATTAATAGCATTAATAATAGCATTATTAGCATTAATAATAGCATTAATAACATTATGAATAGCATTAATAGCATTATTATTAGCATTAATAGCATTAATAATAGCATTATTAGCATTAATAATAGCATTAATAACATTATTAATAGCATTAATAGCATTATTAATAGCATTAATAGGATACATATTAGCATTAATAGCATTAATAGCATAATTAATAGCATTAATAGCATTATTAATAGCATTAATAGCATTATTATTAGCATTAATAATGGCATCATTAGCATTAATAATAGCATTAATAACATTATTAATAGCATTAATAGCATTATTTTTAGCATTAATAGCATTATTATTAGCATTAATAGCATTAATAATGCCATTAATAGGATAAATATTAGCATTAATAGCATTAATAGCATAATTAATAGCATTATTAATAGCATTATTATTAGCATTAATAGCATTAATAGGATAAATATTAGCATTAATAGCATAATTAATAGCATTAATAGCATTATTAATAGCATTAATAACATTATTATTAGCATTAATAGCATTAATAATAGCATTATTAGCATTAATAATAGCATTAATAACATTATTAATAGCATTAATAGCATTATTATTAGCATTAATAGCATTATTATTAGCATTAATAGCATTAATAATACCATGAATAGGATAAATATTAGCATTAATAGCAATAATAGCATAATTAATAGCATTAATAGCATTATTAATAGCATTAATAGCATTAATAGGATAAATATTAGCATTAATAGCATTAATAGCATAATTAATAGCATTAATAGCATTATTAATAGCATTAATAGCATTATTATTAGCATTAATAGCATTAATAATAGCATTATTAGCATTAATAATAGCATTAATAACATTATTAATAGCATTAATAACATTATTATTAGCATTAATAGAATTAATAGCATTATTATTACCATTAATAGCATTAATAATACCATGAATAGGATAAATATTAGCATGAATAGCTATTAATAGCATAATTAATAGCATTAATAGCATTATTAATAGCATTAATAACATTATTATTAGCATTAATAGCATTAATAGGATAAATATTAGCATTAATAGCATTATTAATAGTATTAATAGCATTAATAGGATAAATATTAGCATTAATAGCATTAATAGCATAATTAATAGCATTAATAGCATTATTATTAGCATTAATAGCATTAATAATAGCCTTATTAGCATTAATAATAGCATTATTAGCATTAATAATAGCATTATTAACATTATTAATAGCATTAATAGCATTATTATTAGCATTAATAGCATTAATAATACCATGAATAGGATAAATATTTAGCATTAATAGCATTAATAGCATAATTAATAGCATTAATAGCATTATTAATAGCATTAATAGCATTAATAGGATAAATATTAGCATTAATAGCATTAATAGCATAATTAATAGCATTAATAGCATTATTAATAGCATTAATCGCATTATTATTAGCATTAATAATAGCATTATTAGCATTAATAATAGCATTAATAACATTATTATTAGCATTAATAGCATTATTATTAGCATTAATAGCATTAATAGCATTATTATTAGCATTAATAGCATTAATAATACCATGAATAGGATAAACATTAGCATTAATAGCATTAATAGCATAATTAATAGCATTAATAGCATTATTAATAGCATTAATAGCATTATTATTAGCATTAAAAGCATTAATAATAGCATTATTAGCATTAATAATAGCATTAATAACATTATTAATAGCATTAATAGCATTATTATTAGCATTAATAGCATTAATAATAGCATTATTAGCATTAATAATAGCATTAATAACATTATTATTAGCATTAATAGCATTATTATTAGCATTAATAGCATTAATAGCATTATTATTAGCATTAATAGCATTAATAATACCATGAATAGGATAAACATTAGCATTAATAGCATTAATAGCATAATTAAAAGCATTAATAGCATTATTAATAGCATTAATAGCATTATTATTAGCATTAAAAGCATTAATAATAGCATTATTAGCATTAATAATAGCATTAATAACATTATTAATAGCATTAATAGCATTATTATTAGCATTAATAGCATTAATAATAGCATTATTAGCATTAATAATAGCATTAATAACATTATTATTAGCATTAATAGCATAATTATTAGCATTAATAGAATTATTATTAGCAGTAATATCATTATTATTAGCATTTTATTTTTTAATTATTATTTTTTATTAAATTATTTATTATTTTTATTTATTTTTTTATTATATTTTAATTATTTTTTTTATTATTAAATTTATTATTTAGGCTGAGACCCAGTTCTCTTTCAGGTCCGCTGAAAGGGCTGATATAATTAGCATATATTTAATTTTTTTATTATTATTTTTATTTAATTATTTAATATTTTTAATTTATTTTTTTATTATTTTTTAATTATTTTTAAATTATTTTTTATATTATTTAATTTATTTATTTTTTTAAGTGAGAGTGAGAGACAGTTCTCATTCAGGTCCGCATTTTTTTATTTTTTTTATTATTATTTTTATTTAATTATTTCATATTTTTTATTTATTTTTTTATTATTTTTTAATTATTTTTAAATTATTTTTTTTATTATTTAATTTATTGATTTTTTTAAGTGAGAGTGAGACACAGTTCTCATTCAGGTCCGCATTTTTTTTTTTTTTTAAATTATTATTTTTATTTAATTATTTATTATTTTTAATTTAATTTTTTATTATTTTTAAATTATTTTTTAATTATTATTTTTATTATTAAATTTATTTATTTTTTTAAGTCAGAGTGAGACGCAGTTCTCATTCAGGTCCGCCTTTTTTTTCCCCATTGACATACATTACCGGTGTGTCGGCGATTTTATGGCCGGCCACCTGGTTCTATTTGTCGGCCCTAAAATCGCGGACACACCGCTAATGCATGTCTATGGGCAGTCAGCTCGAAATTTGATTGGTCGGCGTTCAATCCGAAATCGGGCTGACTGCCCATAGAGATGCATTAGCGGTGTGTCCGCGATTTTAGGGCCGACAAATAGAACCAGGTGGGCGGCCATAAAATCGCCGACACACCGGTAATGTATGTCAATGGGGAAAAAAAGGCGGACCTGAATGAGAACTGCGTCTCAGTTTTGAGGGGCTCTTCTGATTGGCTGAGGGCAGTATACAGCGACCAATCAGAAGAGGGCCTCAGATCTCATTAAGGTAGAATGGCGGATTTTTCGTCCATTCTATCTTAATGAGAAGGAAGAGGACGTCGGAGGTGGAAGTTAGCGAAAAGAAGACAGAAGATCCCCGGGGCCGGACGAAGAGGCGGAGATGGCTGAAAGAAGCGAGAAGACCCCCGGGGCCGGAGGAAGAGGACGCCTGGCCGGACGGAGGATCAGATGACAAAGAAGACATGTAAGTATGTGCGGACATGGGGGGGCTGTGTGGACATTAGTGGGGGTTGTGTTTTTGCGGGGTGGCTGTGCGGACATGGGGGTGGGCTGTGCGGACATAGGGGTGGGCTGTGCGGACATAGGGGGTGGGCTGTGCGGACATAGGGGGCGGGCTGTGCGGACATAGGGGGCGGGCTGTGCGGACATAGGGGGCGGGCTGTGCGGACATAGGGGTCGGGCTGTGCGGACATAGGGGGAGGGCTGTGCGGACATAGGGGGCGGCTGTGCGGACAGAGGGGGCGGGCTGTGCGGACATAGGGGTCGGGCTGTGCGGACATAGGGGTCGGGCTGTGCGGACATAGGGGGCGGGCTGTGCGGACATAGGGGTCGGGCTGTGCGGACATAGGGGTCGGGCTGTGCGGACATAGGGGTCGGGCTGTGCGGACATAGGGGTCGGGCTGTGCGGACATAGGGGTCGGGCTGTGCGGACATAGGGGTCGAGCTGTGCGGACATAGGGGTCGGGCTGTGCGGACATAGGGGTCGGGCTGTGCGGACATAGGGGTCGGGCTGTGCGGACATAGGGGTCGGGCTGTGCGGACATAGGGGGCGGGCTGTGCGGACATAGGGGGCGGGCTGTGCGGACATAGGGGGCGGGCTGTGCGGACATTGCTGGGGGCGGGCTGTGCGGACATTGCTGGGGGTGGGCTGTGCGGACATGGGGCGGGGGGTGGCGAATTGTGGGTAGCGGGGAGCGGAGACGGCAGTGCCGCCTCCGCTCCATGGTCCCCGGGAGCGAGTTGCGGCTGAGGCAGCGACTCGCTCCATGGCCCCCGGGTAGCGATTTGCGGCTCAGGCAGCGACTCGCAATGGCCTCGCGGCCATTGCTCGCGCTACCTGAGCGGTAAATCGCTAAGGTTGTAGCCGAGCCTGTGGATCGATTTTGGGCCAGCGGCTCGCAATGGCCGCTTCGCGGCCATTGCTCGCCCTGAGCCAGCGACTCGCAATGGCCTCGCGGCCATTGCTCGCGCAGCATTGGGCGCTTCGCGCCCAATGTTAAATTCGTATCCACATGACCACGCCGGAAGTAGCGCGCGGAGGGGCGCTTTTCCGATTCGCGATTATATAATAGATATAAGGAAAAAAATAGAAGAAAAAAAATAGAAGAAAAAAAAAACAGATAGCACTTCCATTTAAATTTTCAGCCCAGGTGCAAATCTAATTGCTGATTACATATATCATATAAAATTTAGCAGCACACTGGTGGAGCCAATTACATGTGGAACAACGATGTTGCTTACTGTTCTTATAGATGTTCTTAGAGAAAAAAATGAAAACTAAAAGTTTTTTTTTTAAAAACTCTGATGGAATATTTTTTTTTCCTTCTGAACCATGGTGGATACCTGATGTGGTATGTTCCTGCTATTGCCACTGTGAAGGAGACCCATATATGGGCCCACCATTCTGCATATGACCCCCACCTTGGATATGGGCCCACCATCCTGGATATGGCCTTCCATATGGCCCCCGAAACAAAACAATTGAGTCCCTCTTGTAGTCAACTACAATCCAAATCTGGAGGTGTTAAGAGGAGCTGCACAAAAACTACAACCATTACTACAAAAAGATGCTCAGCTAATATTTCCGGATCCTCCACTTCTGTGTTTTAGACAACCTCCTAATCTCAAAACCATCATTGTCAGAAGCTCCCTGCCCTCTCCAAAACAACAGGAACATTTCTCTGCAACCAGAATAGGTTCAAAACCTGTCCTTCTATAATGACAACGGACAAGATAAAGATTCCCAACTCACATCAGGACTACAAGATCCCAGGTAACTTCAGCTACATCACAACCAGTGTGGTGTATTTAATTATATGTATTAAATGTGTATGCGGGAATCTGTATGTAGGGGAGACTGGGCAACAACTCAGACCTAGGATGAATTCTCATTGCCATACAGTAAAGGAAAGAAGGACAGATCTGCCTGTGCCTAAACACTTTTGCAGCTCTGATCACACCATAATGGACATTAAAATACTAGTTTTGAAAGGTAATTTCAAATCTCAAAGAATCAGAAAAATCTGGGAATATAAACTAATGTCGACCTTTAACACACTCAGATCAGGAATGAATGTATCACATGGATTTATGTATTTTTACAACAATTAAGAAAATTTCAAATCTTGGACCCTAGTCGAAGGACAATAAACTATCGCACGTGTTAGCTCTGAACTCTGGTATTTACTGCCCAGATGCTTTTCCTCTTCCCCTTCCCAACACATACCACTATGCCCTGCTTATTCAACCCTGTATATGTATATACTGTATATGTGTTTTCTAAAAATGTGCATTATTAAGCCTGAAGAAGAGACCTGAGTTGTCTCGAAAGCTTGCTTTGCTTTTTTTACAATCTTTTAATTTAGCCATTAAAAGGTATCAACCACTGAGGACTCTAAGATTCCAATATATATTTTTTATATACTGGCTACGACTGAAAGTTCATCAAGACTTGGCTTAAGAAGGCATCTTGGAAAATTCTAGAGTAGCTGTGACAATAACTTTACCTGAAACGCATAGAAATGTTAGGTGGGTTTCAAGAAAGGTGGTTAGAGAAAGCAAATCTAAGAGTATTAGTGAAGTGGGCTAAGATTTCTGTGGAATGCTGTGTGTCACATTTGTGCAGATCATAGAGGGTGCTTTATTAGGTATTAAAGATGTCCTTCATACAGAATTATATAATTATTAATTCTGAGACTGTAGTTATCATTAAAAGTTATATTTTGTGTTGAATTTGGTCAAACCTCATGTTATATTACATGTGCAGAGGCTATTTCAAATGTTCTTGATGTATTACAGAAAAACATAAAGTTTGTAACTTTAACATACAAGATTAATAACACTGCTCCTACATATTTTCAAAAGTTGTCAGGTTCAGTTATGAATGAGCCATTCCTTAATGATTTTGACCTCTTCAATTCACATCTGCACAAATTACACAAAAATCTTGGCTTTCATTATTTCAAACTCATTACTTTTTTGCTTGATACACCTTGCAGTCAGATTCACTCAATCTTCACAACTCTATCACAATCTCCCCAGTAATCTGCATGTATTGATGTATTCCATTTTTCTCTATATCTTTTCTCCATAGCTTCAATACATTGGTGAAACTCTTAAGGTACCGTCACACGCCACAATCTCGGCTGGCGATGTGTGGCGATCTAACGTGCTGCTCACATTTTACATGGTCGCCTCAGATCGCAGATGGCGGCATTACACGGTTAGATCACCACACATAACCAGCCGAGATTGCGGCGTGTGACGGTACCTTTACTATGCTCGTCATTCACTGCTCCGCAGTTTGGTAGTGAGATGGATCAATTAAGAATTAATCTTTATGGATATGTTACAGTCAATATATGTTTTGAGGAGATTTTACACCAACTCTCTGCTCTTGAGTTTCCCCAAAAACTAGTTACCATTAATGAAAATGCTACCCATGCTGCTTTTTCATTGCCATGCAAAAAAAGGAGAAACTCAACATCTTGAAGAAGGTTAGGGATCTGAGGCCTAACATAGACTCCTTCCTTTATCCTTGCTTTATTCAACCTTGGAAATTTATCAATGAGATACTTGAATCCTTTTGCATTTTTATCCATTGTCTTTACAAAGTTCTTTATTGGGACAGAATATGATATGCAATATTCGTAACAAATCTTATGGAGTTCAACAGGTGCTGGATGGAGGATACACTCTCTGGCTGAAGTGAATGTTGGAGAGGCCACTCTCTTTTATTGTTGTAATATTCTCTTACACAAATATTCTACTCAAATAGACAACAGTAATACTACCACTCTGGAGGCCAAGCAAGAAGGCAACAACTTTTAAGTTGATAGAGAATGGCCACATATGATGGCCATAGTTCAGGTACCTCAACAGCTGTTTCATGTTGTCATAGCTTTCTTTCATGTGGACTACATAACAAACTGGAATTGAAGGTAGCACATTATATGCAGCAAGATGGCTTTTAGGCTTGTTTTGGATAAATCCATAAATAGCTTTCATTCCTCTGGATTATTACTTAGCTTCAGAGTGTCCATTATAACTAGTGTTACATGCTGCAAGATTAGCCTCCAAATTTAAGAAGTATTGAAAAGATCTTTATGACAGGTGCAGAACCAAGAAATCCAAACATCACCAACTAGGAGATTGTACTGCTGCTAGCCTAAAATCTAAGAGCTCAGGCATACTCTTGGGCAGATTCTAATCTCTCACAAGTTTCTTCACTTACAAAGTGTGGCTAAGTTGAGGTTGCCAAGAGAAACTCTGGGTTGTAGAGAAGATGCTTCATGAAATCAAGCACCTGCTTCTCCCTTACTTGTGTCAGGAAAATATAATAAGCCAAATATGTTTTCACCTATCCTAAGAGCTGGCACTCTGCCCACCCTGCCACTCAGGACTTATAGGCACAAACATATGCTTTAGAAAGTTTTAAATTTAAAGGGCTTCTCATTGAAGCTCAGGACCCCTGGTGGTTACAGCTATCATTGGAGGCAACCAACCTGAGTTATGTTTGCAGAAAGATGAAGAATTGGCCATTTGGTACCTTCTGGTGCTGTGATAAAAGGGATCTTCATCGCCAGTGTGGCACCAATGAAAAGTTATTAATATTAAGGCTCACATAACTCCCACAAAAAATATGACGGGCATACCTTCAGCCTCAAGATTTTGGGACATGCGTAATGCATATTTTTGCTTAGCTGTGTCATACTCTTCTCAGCCTTAAATTAATAACTAGTCAATAGATAACAATAGCCACACCATGTCTCCTATCTATGAAAAGGTAAATTCATAAGGGGAAATATGATGGCAATATCTTTAGTGTGGGACGCTCAACAGAAGAGATATCTCATAATCTGGGATTTCATAATTTTTTGTACCTGCAGGCATCTTGCACAAACAGCCCCATATGGGGTCACCAGTGGGGAGGTGACAGGTGTTCATTAAAAAGTAACCACCACGATTATGTTTTGCCAATACTTCAAGGAATACATTGCTGTATGTTGGATTGTCCACATTTCTTAAGGAGTTTCTCCCTCTATTTCAGTGATCAAGTGTAGTATTTTATTTTTAATTTGGCCTGTTTATTTTATTTAATTGTCTATGCTGTATTATATTGTGTGTAAAATCTTGTGCATTTTTACAAACACTGCATATTCTTTTGGATTAAATATATAAAATGTAATAGTTTTGACCCCCTTGCTTTATAACCTGCACCCTGAATCTCAAATGACCAGTAATGGGTGTCCACTCAGCCTGACCAATTGAGTTTATTGTGAGGCTTGACAGTGATGGTTACTGATATATATACAGGGTGGCCTTTTATATGGATGCACCTAAATAAAATGGGAATGGTTGGTGATATCAACTTCCTGTTTGTTGCACACTAGTATATGGGAGGGGGAAAACTTTTCCAGATGGGTGGTGACCATGGCGGCCATTTTGAAGTCGGCCATTTTGGATCCAACTTTATTTTTTCAATGGGAAGAGGGTTATGTGACACATCAAACATATTGAGAATTTCATAAGAAAAACAATGGTGTGCTCTATTTTAATGTAACTTTATTCTTTCATGAGTTATTTACAATTTTATGACCACTTATAACATTTGTTCAAACTGCTGCCCATTATGTTGGATTGTCAATGCAGCCCTCTTCTCCCACTCTGGACACACTGATAGCAACACCGCAGAATAAATGCTAGCACAGGCTTCCAGTATCCATTGTTTCAGATGCTGCACATCTCGTATCTTCACAGCATATGGTACTGGACATATAACAGATAGAATGTTTGGATACTATAAAGTCCTCTCCTACGACCTTGAAATTCTTTTCCTAATAGGGCGCACTATGCAGAATTAAAAATTAGTAGTGTGATCAGTTGGCATTTTCTATATCACCTGGAATGCAAAGGCATAGATTTCCTCCACCCATGCAACCACTGGGTAACAACATGTTATCACTTCTATAGATCATCTGTTTTGATTTCTGATTTATTTTGCCTGTAGAACAGTGTAATTAACTCTCAATCTAGACACATTTAAAAGGACAAACAAATAATGAATCACTCCAAAGAATTTATGGGCATTTTTGCATTACCGACAATTCATGAAACTGTCAAAATAACCTATGATTCCTATGGGATCACTTTTATTATTCTAAACCACTGTGATGTTTACTTGACAGATAGATTAATTTTATTATTAATCTACGCATATAGCATGGCATTTGGGTTGTGATAGCCTCTATATTGTTTGCTTCTGAATTTAGATATCCAACAAAATTGCCAATTAGTGGGAGGTTTGCTTTATGAGGGTTTGCTCAGTAACAGCCATTCTTCTCTTATTTGATAGTCTGTCACTAGTCACTACAGTTTATATCAAGGAGCTATCATATATATTACTATATCTTCATTTATATATATGTAGTGGTGTATATGGGTCATCTTTGGAAAATTCAAATAAATGGGATCAACAGTAGGTGATGTCAACTAACCCTAAACTTAAGTATGTAAGGAAACTAGAGACCTATTACCCAACCCAAATTAACCTCTTCAGGTCTGACCTATTTTGGGCCATTATTAGTGATGGGCGAGTCCTAAATTACTCGGAATCGCTTGACTCTAGCGAGTCCAAGCCCGGGACTCGCTACTCGTTGCGAGTCTAGCGAGTCCAATGTTAATGAATGGGGAAGCGAGTAATAGCGAGTAATGTGCAATTTACAAATCGCAGATGTGAGAAAATCTCGCCCCCATACAGCACACGGTGCGAGTTTGTAGCACCATGCTACAATAGCTAAATCATGTTTAATAGGCTCCCGCTGTTACTTCCGGGGCCGCCTATTAAGCTCATTACATATTCACTGCACTGTCAAACTAACAGCCAATTACAGGAGCTCACACCTAAGCCCAGTTAAGCCTTTAGATTGTGAAGTCAATCACTGACAGCATGACCTAAAGCAGAGTTCCCAACTCCAGTCCTCATGGCACACCAACAGTGCAGGTTTTCAGGGTTTCCTTAGTATTGCACAGGTGATAATTGAATCACCTGGACTGGGGATGATTCCAATTTCTAAGGAAATCCTGAAAACCTGCACTGTTGGTGTGCCTTGAGGACTGGAGTTTCGGAATCTTGACCTAAAGCACTGCAGCGGAAGCCGCAATGTTCCCCACCCGCATTGGCTGTCCCATGATGCCATCAATATGTTGCCATGACAACAGCAGGAGAAATCGATTCACAATCAGTTTGCTTCATAATTGGACAAGTTAATTTCACTGAAGTGTCATTTACTTGAACCTGGATTGTGTTGTTTAAGCGTTCTCTTTATTTTTTGGAAAAGTGTATATAAATTTGGATCAGTGCATCTATACATACACACACCAAAAAATAATATATGGGCGCAGCACACAAACTTATTCAGCACTTGAATGTGAGAACAGAGGTGGGCTGTTTATTTGCCTTTCTTGATGATGACAGCTTCAAAACGCCTCCAGTATGGAGAAACTAGAAGCCTGCTTTGTTCAGATGTGATTTTGAGCCATGTCACCAGCAGAAATCTATCAATAATTAGAAAGTGATCTTGCCACTTAGGGAAAATTAATATCAACTGCAGTGACTAAAAATTTACAATGAATAAAACAAACAAAAAATACTGAAAGATATATAAATAACACAAGAGTACAGGAGAAAGTGTCACAAGTCAGTGTTAAGGCATGGGGCCTGTCTTAATAATGGACATGCAGGAGTAAGGGCCACTTTACACACACCAACTTATCTGTCCAACTTCTGACCAACTTACTGGTTGCAGTGAAATCATGGATACATTGTTCCATTTGTACACAGCCACAAAATGGAGCAATGTGTCCATGATTTCACTGCAACCAGTAAGTTGGTCAGAAGATGGACAGATAAGTTGGTGTGTGTAAAGTGGCCCTAAGAGGTGGCTAATTCATTAAGAGACACTGGCCACTCATGTTATCACTCTGTGGTCCACTTCAGATATGTTACTCTAATCAGGGATTCAAAAACATTTCTGGTGTAAGTTGCGCCATAATGGCATAACTGTTGAAGAACCTGCTGGGCAGGCTCCCCACGCCCTGTCCAGCCCATGCTCTGCTCACTTTGGCTGATCTGGTTAGGAATAGTGTGAAACATTTTAGTTGCACAAAAATGTTGCAATTTTTCAAAGTTTTTATGCCAGAATGCAGGCGAAAAAATTTGATCAATTGGGGTCATTGTGTTTAAAAGACAGTTTCTACTATCTCATTAAGGCCATTAGGACCCTAGCATGATAGATTATCCATGCACAAGGCTTGGACAAACTATGTAGCCTATTGGAGATATGCTTGGGAATCTGTTAGACAGTAGTGATGAGCGAGCACTAAAATGCTCGGGTGCTCGGTGCTCTGGCCGAGCATCTCAAGATACTCGTGTACTCGGCCGAGCACCGAGCCCAATGTAAGTCAATGAGCGACAGGCTCCGCCCACAGACTTCCGGTTATAAAACGAGTAAATCCGGAAAAGGGTGGGAGGGTGGGCTTTTTCACATCGCCGCAGCATAGAACACCTCGCTGTGGCCCCCAGAGGGATCCTATCAATTAATCTGCTCCCTGTATGGTGCCAGCTAACTGTGTGCACTGAAGGGAGCAGTGTATGTGTCTCAGATCGCTATTTAATACCGAGCAGTCCGAGCATCTCGGGAGTACTCGGTGCTCACCGAGCACCCCGAGTACCGAGATACTCGTGCGAGTACCGAGTCGCACAGAGCATACTCGCTCAACACTATTAGACAGGTAAAAAAAAAATCAGGGGAAACTAAACAAATCTGTCTGAATATTAGAGAAGTTCATACTAGTTATCTTGCGAAATGTTTGCCTTATTAGGTCTATATATTGTAAACCGCAGCGGCACTGTAAGAGGGAGATTACGCATTAAGAATTGCAGTTGAGGAAAGATTTCCTTTATTTTTGTGTAGGTTAACATTTTTCTTCTATGATTAATGTTATCACACCACTCACATCATTTGATTCTGCACCTGCACACACTAATGGAACACACCAAGGGAACAGACATTTCTTTTTTTGCCCTTTTTCATACATGGCTAGGCACCAGGAAGTTGGATAAACTCATACATCTCCTGTATGTGATAACTGATTTTTCATTTGGATGGAAGATGATTTTTTAGTATAGGATCATTGCAGAGCATGTGCCAAAGACGTAGTAGGTAGTTTTTTTTTTTGATCACTGTGTATCCAGTAGTGTTCGTTGTCATGAAATTCTGTTTGAATGTGGTCTGTGAACTTTTCATGTTCAAGGGGTTTTGCATTAGTTACTAACTTTGTTGAGACCTTCTTTTACTAAATTGGTTATCTTTTTTGTTTGAAGTGATTCTCAAAAATGTTTAACAGAACAGTGAAGTTGGAGCATTTTTTCCATTCTATTTTGAACTGTTCATAAGCAATAACTTTGAGCTACAAATGGTAATGGGGACTGATGCATAAAATCTATTAACCCCTTCCTGACCCTTGACGCCACATAGGTGTCATGAAAGTCGGTGTGTTCCCGACCCTTGACGCCTATGTGGCGTCATGAAAAGATCGGGGTCCTACAGCTCCTGTGTGTCACCGGCCACCGGTCACCGGCCCTACATACAGGCGAGGACCTTAGCTAACGTCAGGACCTTAGCTTTGCCAACCCCTTCCCCCCTGCAATCACTGTGATTAGCTGTTGAAATTTCCAACAGCTATTTACAACGATTTTCAGTGTAAACCTATGGAAGGGGCTGTGACAGCCCCTTCCATAGGCTGGAGCACTAGAAGGGGTGGGCATCGCCCCCTCCAGCTCTGATGGAAGCGATCTGATGGGATGATCACTCCCATCAGAGCCGCTCCACAGCTGCCCCGCCGCTGGTAAGTCCTCCTCGCCTCCCCTCCTCCCGCTCCGCTCATCTCTGCCCCTCTTTCTCCTCCTCCTTTTTCTCCTACCCCCTTCCATGCCTCATGCTCCCCCCACTGCCCCACACACCTCTGTGCTCCCCCTGGTGATACTCCGATGGGGCCCGGTCACCGCTTCCCACCATCACCTCTCTGGCTGACAGGAGGAGCTGCCGGACACTGGGCTGCCAGGAGGATGAGGTAAGTATGGATGGATGGGATGGATGGATGAAGGATGGGATGAATGGATGGATGGATGGGATGGATGGATGTGAGGGATGGGGTGAGAATGGATGGATTGGATGGATGGATTGGATGGATGGGGTGAGGTGAGGATAGATGGATTGGATGGGATGTGATGAATGGATGGATGGGATGGATGGATATGATGGATGGGATGGATGGGGTGAGGTGATGATGGATGAATTGGATGGGATGGATAGGATGGATGGGGTGAGGATTTATGGGATGGATTGGATGGATAGGTGGATTGGATGGATGGGTGGATGGAGAGAGAGCCTGGATGGATGGATCTGGTACAACAAGGGATCGAGTGTCGACTTGTTGTAGTCTCTGCGATCATAGTGATGGTGCACGATGATTGTGTACGGTACGGCAGATCATTGCCATACAGGCACCATGAGTCTGGCCCCAGAGACTACAGCAAAGGATCAAGTGTCCTCTTGTTGTAGTCTCTGGGGTCATGGTGATGGTTCACAGTATGGCAATCATCTGCCATACAGTGCACCATCACTATGACCGCACAGACTACAACAAGAGGACGCTTGATCCCTTGTTGGAGCCTCTGGTGTGCAATGATCTGCCATAAAGTGCACAATCACCGTGATCCCAGAGACTACAACAAGGAATCAAGTGTCCTCTTGTTGTAGTCTCTGGGGTAACAGTGATGGTGCACTGTATGGCAATGATCTGCCGTACCGTGCACAATCATTGTTACCCCAGAGACTACAACAAGAGGACACTTGATCCCTTGTTGTAGTCTCTGGGGTCATGGTGATTGTGCACTTTATGGCAATGATCTGCCATACAGTGCACCATGACTATGACATCAGAGACTGCAACAAAAGGACACTTGATTCCTTGCTGCAGTCTCTGGATGTAGCAGAGGTGATTGAGCATCGTGGGACCATCATTTTGGACTGCTTTGGATAATAATAATAAAGATGGAGTCCAAGTTTTGATTGTGTTTTTTTTTCTAATAAAATATTTTTCTCTGTGTGGTGTATTTTTTCACTATTTACTAGAGTTCCTAATGGCCAGGTCTAACACTGGCCCGACATTATGAATCTGGGCTTAGTGCCAGCTGTCAAAATAAAAGCTGGCATTAACCCCTGTATTACCCAGTTTGCCACCGGCACCAGGACATCTGGAAGAGTCTGGGTATAGCGACAGAAAATGGCGCTTCAATGAATGCACCATTTTCTGGGGTGGCTGCGGGCTGAAATTCACACCATGGGGGGCCCAGAATGCTTGGGCCTCTCCATGCTGAGGATTCCAGCCCCCAGCTGCCTAGTTGTACCTGGCTGGACCATAAATATGGCAGAGCCCCACATCGTTTTTTTTCTGTAATTAGGTCTATAAATAAAAAAAAGGGGCTTTGCTGTATTTTTGGTTGCCAGCCAGGTACAACAAGGCAGCTGGGGGTGGGAGGCAGTCGCATAATTTTATTTTTTCAAAAATAAAGGCAAAAATTATCGACCTAAATTTACCACTAACATAAAGCCCAATAGGTCACAAAAAACAATTTCAGAATCGCTAGGATCTGTTGACGTTTCCAGAGTTATTACCTTATAAATGGACACTGGTCAGAATTGCAAAAAAATGGCAAGGTCAGTGAGGTCAAAATACAGTTGTGGCCAAAAGTATTGACACCCAGTTTCACAATCACAAATTCTTTAGTATTATTATCTTCATTTAAATTGTCTTCAATGAAAAAACACAAAAGAGAATGAAGCAAAAAGCAAAACATTGATCATTTCACACAAAACACACAAAAATGGGTCAAACAAAAGTATTGGCACCCTCAGCCTAATACTTGGTTGCACAACCTTTAGCCAAAATAACTGCGATCAACCGCTTCCGGTAACTATCAATGAGTTTCTAACAATGCTCTGCTGGAATTTTAGACCATTCTTCTTTGGCAAGCTGCTCCAGGTCCCTGATATTTTAAGGGTGCCTTCTCCAAATTGCCATTTTTAGATCTCTCCGCAGGTGTTCTATGGGATTCAGGTCTGGACTCATTGCTGGCCACCTTAGAAGTCTCCAGTGCTTTCTCTCAAACCATTTTCTAGTGCTTTTTGAAGTGTGTTTTGGGTCATTGTCCTGCTGGAAGACCCATGACCTCTAAGGGAGACCCAGCTTTCTCACACTGGGCCCTCCATTATGCTGCAAAATTTGTTGGTAGTCTTCAGACTTCAAAATGTCATGCACACGGTCAAGCAGTCCAGTGCCAGAGGCAGCAAAGCAACCCCAAAACATCAGGGAACCTCCGCCATGTTTGACAGTAGGGACCGTGTTCTTATCTTTGAATGCCTCTTTTTTCTCCTGTAAGCTCTATGTTGATGCATTTGCCCAAAAAGCTCTACTTTTGTCTCATCTGACCAGAGAATATTCTTCCAAAACGTTGTAGGCTTTCTCAGGTAAGTTTTGGCAAACTCCAGCCTGGCTTTTTTATGTCTCGGGGTAAGAAGTGAAGAAGTGGGATCTTCCTGGGTATCCTACCATACAGTCCCTTTTCATTCAGACGCCGACGGATAGTACGGGTTGACACTGTTGTACCCTCGGACTGCAGGGCAGCTTGAACTTGTTTGGATGTTAGTCGAGGTTCTTTATCCACCATCCGCATAATCTTGCATTGAAATCTCTCGTCAATTTTTCTTTTCCATCCACATCTAGGGAGGTTAGCCACAGTGCCATGGGCTTTAAACTTCTTGATGACACTGCGCACGGTAGACACAGGAACATTCAGGTCTTTGGAGATGGACTTGTAGCCTTAATTGCTCAGTCACAATTTTGGTTTCCCAAATCCTCAGACAGTTCTTTGGTCTTCTTTCTTTTCTCCATGCTCAATGTGGTACACACAAGGACACAGGACAGAGGTTGAGTCAACTTTAATCCATGTCAACTGCCTACAAGAGTGATTTAGTTATTGCCAACACCTGTTAGGTGCCACAGGTAAGTTACAGGTGCTGTTAATTACTCAAATTAGAGAAGCATCACATGATTTTTCTAACAGTTATTGTCACCCCCTTTTTATGTTTGGTGTGGAATTATATCCAATTTGGCTTTAGGACAATTCTTTTTGTGTTTTTTTCATTGAAGACAAATTAAATGAAGATAATAATACCAAAGGATTTGTGATTGCAATCATTTTCAGGTATTATCTGACAGAATTGCAGGGGTCAATACTTTTGACCACAACTGTAGGCTGGGTCATGAAAGGGTTAATGTCCATTGATTAAAAGAATGTGCAAGGTTCAATACTATTGTCTTTCTTTATAGCGATCAATAAGTTTAGGAACTTTATTTTGTCTGAGGAAAAATGGTGTGTATAGGAAAGATCTAAAGTGCTTCTGCATTGCAGCTGTGACATCAGGTCACGATTATGAGTTGACCTCATAACACCGCTGGAAGTTGGCATGTCGGTATAAAAGTCAGATATGCGCTCCTCCATTGATGCTGCTTATGATTTCAATTGTATTCATGTTTCCAGGATGTGAATACAACTTAATATAGGAAGCAGGAACCGGCTCCATGTTCAACTCTTGGGAGAGAGCAAAATGCCACCCCACTGGAGACAACTCAGATTGTGCCCGGAGGTAAGATGCTCATCTCACCTCATGGTCAAGTGGCTCTGTGTTTTAGAATATAATGGAATTATATAAGCAATGGCAAATAATCACTAATATGTGTTATAGACATACACATGGATCTCAATTAATGGAATATCATCAAAAAGTTAATTTATTTCAGTAATTCAATACATAAAGTGAAATGCATATATTATATAGAGTCATTACAGAGTCATCTATTTCAAGTGTTTATTTCTGTTAATGTTGATAATTATGACTTACAGCTAATAAAGACCCAACAGTAATTATCTAAGAAAATTAAAGTAGCGAGGATGAAGGGTCAAAAATCACACTGCTGTATTCCATGAGATGTCAGAAGTTAAATATATATTGATTTATTAGTCAATGCATTTCAGGGCTCCCTGGCTTCTTCCTCAGGAGAAATCAATATCATATTGCCATGTTTCAGGACATTTCAGGGAGCCCTGAAACACATTGACTAATAAATGAATATTATATTCACCCTCTAATATCTCGTAGAAAATATGGCAGCGTGATTTTTAACCCTTCATCTTCCCTACTTTAATTTTCTAAGATAATGACCTCTGGGTTTTCATTGGCTGTAAGGCATAATCATCAACATTAACAGAAATAAACACTTGAAATAGATCAGTCTGTTTGGAATGACTCTATATAATATATGGGTTCCACTTTATGTATTGAATTACTGAAATAAATTAACTTTTTGATTATACTCTAATTCATTGAGAAGCGCCTGTATGTATCAAAATATTATATGGACTCAGTTATGAGATACATTTCCTATATAAAATAGCTAAATTACATAAACAGCTGATTCACTAATGAGAATATAATTATTCTTCATAATATTAGTGTTAATTATAAGTAGGTAGGAACTTAATTTCCTATAGATTGGGCTCTATTATGCGACATCTACGGTACATTAGATATCTCTTCGGCAGAGCTAAGAACGACATCATTTCAATCATAATTCCTACAATAAGAATATTCATCTGGTCCACTGTTTGCATCCTACGCACTGAGATGCATTACATCTGTATTAGCAGGAGATGATGTCCTCTTTTATTAAGTTAGTGAGTGACAGATCCGTCCATCAGCCTCACATATAAAGATGCATTATTATGCCTATGGGAATTTCACAGACTAAATGTAAAATTCTGAAAATGCTGCAATATTTGTGCAGTGCCTATGTAAATAAAGTACCAAGATTACTAGATATGCATTCATGGGGGTTCAATATTTAATTGCAAATGAGTATACAAATTACAGATGATTGAACCTTTTGAAATTCCAATGCACCAGGTTTGGCAATTTTTCCCACATTGTTTAAAGCACCACCGCACAGTATTTTTTTTCATAGCGTTTTAAATGTGCAGTATATCATAAAAAGTGAGTACACTCATCACATGTTTGTAAATATTTTATTATATCTTTTTATAGGACAACGCAGAAGATATGACACTTTGATACAATGTAAAGTATCAGTACACTTGGTGTGCCCTCTACATAGCAATACACGGTCATTAATGTAAAAAATGCTGAAAACAAAAGTGAGTAATCCCCTAAGTGAAAATGGGCAAATTGTGCCAAAAGTTTTAATTTTTTGTGTGGCCATGGTATTTTTAACTCTATTGGGCATTGAATTCACTAGAGCTTGACTGGACTGGAGGACCATGATGGCATCATGGAGCTGGTGGATATTAAAGACCTTGTGTTTTTCCACCTTCAATTTGAAGATGCCCACAGATGTTCAATAGTGTTTAGGTCTGAAATCATGCTGGACCAGTCCAGCACCTTTCCTCTACTTTATTGAGCAAGGCAGTTGGAGGTGCATTTGGGTTCATCATATTGGAAAACTGCTGTGAACTCCAAATTCTGGAGTGAGGATATCATGCTCTACTTCAGTAGGTCACTGTATATTTTGGCATTAATGGTTCCCTCAATGATCTGTAGCTTCCCACAGCTCATGCAGCCCAAAACCATGAAACTCCCACCCCATGTTTGACTGCAAGCAAGAACTCTCACTTGATTGCCTCCACACATGCTTGACTCTATCTGAAACAAACACGTTTACCTTATTCCCATCACACCACAGGACATCGTTCCAGTAATCCATGCCCTTGGTCTATTTGTCTTCCGCAAACAATTTGTGGGATTTCTCATGCACCATGCTTAGAAGAGGCTTCTTTGTGGATGACAGCCATGCAGACTAGTGATGGGCAAGCAGTAAAATGCTCGGGTGCCCGATGCTCAGGCCAAGCATATTGAAATGTTCGGGTGCTCGACCCGAGCACCGAGCCCAATGTTAACCTATGGGCGACTCGAGCATTTTTCTGGCGGCACCCCCGGCGGTCTGCAGAAAGCCTAAAAATGTCACAGATGTATAAGTATATGACAAGTCACAAATGAATAAGTATGGCCAGGGTCACACTTGAAAAGGTAATTGCAGTTCCCGCATCCGGATTTGAATGCGGGAACCGCAATAACCTTCAGACACATTTAAACCGCAATGCGGTAACCGGATTGCTCTGGATGTGTAATCCGGAGCAATCCAGTTACCGCCCGCTTTGTTCATCCCTGCTGCTGTAGGGATGAACAAAGGGTTAAATAATAAGAATCCATGTGTGCAACATGTCTCCAGGGGTGGTCACCCCCCTAGAGACATGCTGTCCACACAAGACGGCATGTCAGGGCTTAATTTAACTGTTAAAAACTGAGCCGCAATTGTCGTCTTTCTACAATTCATTCTATTAAAACCTGCCGGCTCCTGCATCAGGACAAGTATCCTACGCAAATTGCATAAGCATTTTACAGTACAGCATCCTCAATGAGGAGCTGTCTGTGTTGCTTACGCAATTTGTGTAGGATACTGATCCTGATGCAGGAGCCGGCAGGTTTTAATAGAATGAATTGTAGAAAGCCAACAATTGCGGCTCAGGGGTTAACAGTTAAGTTAACCCCTGACATGCCGTCCTGTGTGGACAGCATGTCAGGGGTTAACAGTTAAGTTAACCCCTGACATGCCGTCCTGTGTGGATAGCATGTCTCTAGGGAGGGTGGTCACATATGCCTTGCGACAGCTCCCATAGGAGCCCATTATAACAAAAAGGCTGCGGCAGAGTAACCGCTGGTAAAACTGCAGCCTGCATGATTTTTCACGCAGGCTGCAAATCCGGAGCCATTAACTGGATTGCATGCAGTGCAATCCGCGTTAACATAATGGGCTCCTATGGGCAGCGGTTCCTGATCCGGTTTTGAGCTTTTTGACAGCTCAAAACCGGATCAGGATTTCAAAAATCTGCCGCAAATGTGCCAGCCTATGACATTGGAACAGCCTGGGGAAGACCCCTGTAAGCATTTCTGACTCCCAGGTCACTGTGAACAATGTTATCTGAGTATTATGCCACTTTTCAGACTCAAATAAAATGTACAAAAACAAAACCAAAATGGATTTTCCTGGGGAAAATGTTAAGGGCTCATACTCACTTGTGAGACAGTGTTGGTGTATTTTTGTTTTTTTTTAAAGATTAAAAAAATAAATAAATATAATGGCGTGTAGTTCCCCGTATAATTTCAAGTCTAGCAAAGGTTAAGCAGACAGCTGGGGCCAATGTTAGAAGCCTGGGAAGGGGGTAATACCCATGGAGCTTCCTAGGCTATTGTGAAATAAAACACAGGCACCCAGTGTAAAGTATTTTATTTGAAATATAGACAGTATTCCTTTATTGTTCTTTATTGTTCTTCACCTCTGTGTCATCACTGGGAGCGTTGGAGAATTCCCCGACATGCAGGCGCAGACATCATTTGCCAGTGCTGCGTGCGGGAGAACTTTTCCACGCTCCCCGTGACGACACAGAGGTAAAGAACAGTAAAGAACAATAAAGGAATACTGTCTTTATTTCAAATAATATACTTTATACTGGGTGTCTGTGCTTTATTTCACTTTTTTGACTATGGAGTTAGTAATGGGGGTATCTTATAGACGCCTCTCCATTACATAGCTGGCCTTGATGTCAGCTGGCATTATAAGGTGACATCAACCCAACCTCATAACCCCGCTGCCACAGCTACAAGGCAGTGTGACAAAGCAAGGCTAAGTGCCAGATTTGGTGCATCCCATGGATGCGCCATTCCTGGGATGGCTGTGGGCTCTTGTTTTTAGCCTCGGAGGGGGCCAATATTCTTGTTCCCTTCCCAGGCTATTAATACTAGCCCCAAGGAATCTGCTTAGCCTTTACTACCTGTTAATAGGGGAAACCCCACCCCATTTTCTTTCATTTTAATAGCCACTAAAGGCTAAATATTCATCTGGGGGCTGATAATAATAGCCTGGGAAGCTCCATGGGTATTACCTACTTCCCAGGCTGCTAACATCGGCCCCAGCTGTCTGCTTAGCCTTGGCTGACTTAAATTTACGGGTAACTCCACGCCATTTTTTTTTTTTTCAAATCTTTATACGCTATACACACTGCAGTCTGCTATATACACTGCCTGTATACAGCTTGATTAGTCCTGAAAAGGACTATTTATTTAGATGGATTGTGATGTGTATACTACCTACTACCTACACTATCTAAGACACACACTAAATCTGTTCCTAGCTCAGCAGGACCTCTACCTACACTAGCTGACTCTGGATCACAGTGACGAGCACAGGACCGTCAGGTCTGATATAGACCTGATGACGCTGTCGGGCAGCCAATCACTTTAATGCCACAACCAACATGGCTGTGGCATTACAGTGTGTGACAGCCAATCCCTGCATGTGGGCTGGCTCTGTAAAGAGCACGAACATGCAGGTAGGGGGAGCCGAGCATGTTCCCAAGCATCTCGCTGGTACTTGGCGAGGCCAAGCATCTCAAGTATTGAGATGCTCAGGTGAGCACCGAGTACCAGCGAGCATGCTTGCCCATTCCAGATGCAGGCCAGTTTGGTGCGTTGTGCAGCGTATGGTCTGAGCGCAGACAAGCTGACCCCACACCCCTTTAACATGTGCAGCAATGCCAGCAGCACAGATATGTCTATTTAAAAAAGACAACCTCTGGTTATAACACTGAATACGTGCAGTCTACATCTTTGCTCGACCATGGTGAGGGCTGTTCTGAGCAGAACTTGTCTTAAAACCAATATAAACTTAACACCACGTTAAACCACTGTATGGTCTTTGCCACTGTGCTGTAGCTCAGTTTAAGAGTGTTGTCAATCTTCTTATAGCCTAGGCCATCTTTATGTATTGTGACAAAATTTTTAGATCTTCAGAGAATTCTTTTCCATGCTATGTTGGACTTCCAGCGACCAGTATGAGAGTGTGTGAGCAATAACACCAAATCATGGTGTATCCTGAGTAAGGAGCGAGGTCAGTTCTGAAACACGTAGAGATATAAACACCGTTATAGATCATTTGTGGTATTTATTCATACGTAGTAGCGCAGATCGTGATATACCGTCCATCTGGATTCCTATATCTCCACTATTGTACACGTGGAAGTGTGGGTCCAGCAGCAGCTATATAAATCAGGACCCGTAGAAGCGGCCGCTGAGTCGCGAAACGGTTGCCGTCGTCCTCGCTCCCGCACCTCCCTCCCCCTCCACTTGCTCCTCCAGAATGTTCCGTTGAAAACCGCAATAAATTATGAAGATCAACTCGGTGAGTGCCACTGTCTTTTTTCTTTTTAACTACATTGTGCACTTACATTAAGTGAGCACCTCCTTTGGTTGAAAACCCTCAGTCAGCAAGGATTTTTTGAATCTGCCTAAGGCTGGGGTCACACACACAGATATCTGGGCAGATATTGTTCACAGATCTCTGGTTGCAGTGAAATCATGGACAGATTGCTCCATTTGTACACAGCCACAAAATGGAACCATGTGTCCATGATTTCACTGCAACCAGAGATCTGCAAACAATATCTGCCCAGATATCTGTGTGTGTGACCCCAGCCTAAGTTGTTTAACACGGGTAGTGCCCAGTTTTTCAAACTCTGTATTGAAAATGTATATACTGGTTGTAGGTGCCACAACTAAGCCAGGTGAGCAGTGAATATCACCACTGTTATAATTTATATTTTTGGAAATAAGACCCCATTGTGCTTCTGTTTGCCCTGTATAGGAAATAACACCAAATTTAACACATCTGCTCCCAGTCACACCAGAGACCTTTTAACACTAATGTGTCACATGACATTAGTATCGAAAATGGCTAACTTGACACAATTTGGCCATATTCACTTAGGGGTGTACTCACTTTTGTTGTCAGTTGTTTAAACAATAATGACTGTAGGTTGAGTTATTTAGAGGGCAGCACAAATTTACACTGTTCTACAAGGTGTACACTGACTACTTTATATTGGTTCAAAGTGTCATATCTTCAGGGTTGTTCCATGAAAACATATCATAAAATATCTACTAAAATGTGACGTGTGTACTCACTTTTGTGAAATACTGTAAGTCCCCTGCTCTCAGTATTATATTCACCTGCCAATGTCTTCACCCTTTTTCGGTGCCACTCCAGTCCCGCAGCGTCATGTTGTGCCTGAAAAATTCTGACTTGACTTGACCTGACGTGTCAGAAGACACGTCTCAAGTGGTCAATGTATCTCTATGAGAGCCAGACTGAGTTCAAAACTAGGCTCTCATAGAGATGTATTAATTTGTGACCTCCAGCTGGAGCTGCCAGCAGGACACAAATCGCCAGAGACCAACCGGAGTAACGCTGGAAACAAATGATGGTGGCGACATGTGAACACAAGGCAAGACACAGGCGACAATTAAAGGGAACCTGTCACCTCTGAAAAGCCACCTAACCTATCAATACATGTCCCTGAACCTTCCTATTACCAATATAACTATCCCTCTCTCTGCTAAATACCTGTTTTAAATGTTCTAAAAAACGTTTTTAAACTTACTCATTAAGATAACGAGATGGTGGCCCGATTCTAACGCATCAGGTATTCTAGAATATGTATGTAGTTGACATACTGTGACTGACACAACTTGTTCAGTCAACGTGAGTGAACTATATATACAGTGAGACCTCACTTAACAACGGGGTTAGGGACCAGAAGGTCCTTCGTTAAGCGTGTCCCGTCGTTAAGCGTGACCCTTAAAGGGCAACCTTAATGATACATGTATTTTTTCACGTTATTGTACTAGTGTTTGCATGCATGCACAGTACTATTCATATTACAGTGTACAGCAGTAATTTTGTTTTATTGACAAAAATATAAATTCTTGCACATACAAATTAAATTGAAAAAAACAAACAGGTACATCAGGAAAATGTACGCAAATAAAATTCAACTTACCCAGCACAGTCTACATTTTAAATTGTAAACAAGACATGAATGGGTCATTCCATGTCAAGTGATCCAAAAATGAATATTTTTTTTCCCTGACGTCCTCAGATTTTTTTAATTTTTTTTCTATATGAAGAACAACTTTAGTTAATTAAAAAATAAGTTTTGAATTTTTTTCTTTATCAGTTAATTTTTTACAGATTTTTAAAGTTTTAAAAAAGTGCGAATTTTGGCCTGGTATGGCTTTACATTTTCTATCATATCTCGGGCTAGAAATAAGATAGAGAAACAAAATAAACACCAATCTACTCAGAACTGTGCAGGCTTTCACCAGATATGTCACAAGAGGATCTTTGTTAAAATTTTACCCATGTGATCGCAAGCACAAAGCTTTAAAACGCATTTCCAAAAAATCGGCGCGCTTTAAATATTTCAAAAACTGCCCATGTGTCTGCTATGCTCGTAGCCACATCTGTACCAAATTTCAAGTTGGGATCTCAATGGGATCATATTTTAAAATATTTTAATATTAATAGCATCAATGGGTCATTCCATATCAAGTGATCTAAATATGAATATTTTTTTTTACCTGATGTCTTTAGATTTTTTTAATTCTTTTTCTCTATGAAGTACAACTTTAATTAATTACAAATTAAAAGTTTAGAATTTTTTTCTTCATCAGTTAATTTTTTACAGATTTTTAAAGTTTAAAAAAAGGGTGAATTTTGGCCTGGTATGGGCTTTACATTTTTTTATCTCAGGCTAGAAATAAGATAATGAAGTGGGAGAGGCATCATTTTACTCAGAACGGTAACAGCTTTCATTTGAGATGTTACCAGACTATGTTTCTTTATATCAAATTCAATCTATTGACGGGCAATTGTGAAAAAATGACTGATTGTGTTCTTGGTTATATTTGTGCAGAGATTCAACTTGGGACCTATCAAATTTATATATTTTTTATTTTATGGTTGTATGAGTTATCACAACTTATTGAATAAAACATTTATATGCAACAAAAAAGAAACACAAAAAACAAATCCCATAAGTGCCAGGATAAATACATCTTAATCATCAGAACACAACGCTCAGCATTTTCAACTTGAAGTATTGAACAAACCAAAAGAAGAAAGGTGATCATATCCTCAAGTTTGATTAAACAAGATTAAAAGAACCAAAAATGTTAACCCCTATTTATACATATAAATTTGTTTTCTATTCTATCACTAAACATGTGATTTATGAAGTGTTTAATAAGAATAGTACAGTAGTCAAATCATCGTTCTATAAATTATGAACTAATCAAACAATTAATAGTATGTTTTTAAAGTGGCATTTTATCAATTTGTCCCTTCTAGTGGGTGAAATGTAATCTTGTCCATAAACGCTTACTAGCAATCGCCATTTCCTTGTGTGTCAAAGAGTATGTCCGGCCTGTCACGGTGTTAGGCTCCGCCTGAGTTAATATCTGATTTTTCTGCACTTTTAAAATGTCTGGCTTTCTTGGATACACAAAGGATGGCCCTGGACCAGAAGGATGCAATAAAGTCAATTCTACTTCTTCATTTTCACAATCTTTGGAAAGTACAGTAGCCAGCCACCAGCGCCAATCATATTCATATTTTTTCAAAAGGATTGCAACAGTGTCTATGATAAAATGCTGTTTCTTGAGAAGTAGCAGCCATTGCTGTGTGGGAAAAATACAGTTAATATTAAGTAAGGAAGATGGGTAATAAAAATAAAGATTTACAGTACACTTGAGATAGAACTGTATTACTATAAAGTGAGTTTTAGGGCTAGCGCGCACAGTTTTTTCTGTCTGCAGATACACGCTGCAGTTTTGGCAGCTTGTTTTTCTACCAAGTTTTTACCACATATGCGCTAGTTTTTTTAATCGCTAGTGAAAAAAATGGCAGTTTTTTTTATATAAATGATAAATGCTGCGTTTATTGCAGCAATTAAAAAGTAGTTCAAGCAGTGATTTACTCACTCTTGAGTGTTTCCAAAAACACTGCATGTGGTGAACCCCATAGAAATCAATGGGGCTGTTTTTCTGAATGATGATCCCTAAGAATAGCACTGTGTGTATTGGCCCTTAATAATAAAAGCATTAAACTATTAATATATTTACTCACCCATATTTTAGTACACAGCTTTGATGGCTTTGTACAGACTATTGTTTGTTCAGGAGTGAAGATGTCCAGACATGTCAGGACATGAAAGGTCTGAACGAGCTGTCTTACTTCCTGAATGCAGTGGGTAGACACTTAACATGATTGACAGAGCTGCTGGCCTATCATCTGCTCTGCATTCACTGTCTATCCCTGTGCTTTCTCAGGTTGAGCCCTAACAAAGCTTTTTCCTATATGTCCTCTCCTGCTTCTAAGCTGTAACATATCAAAGTAATACAGTAATGTCCAAAAATAATGGATTTGATAAATATAGACCCCACGCTTTTAGACCACAGGTTGAACAGATCTGAATTCAAGATTTTTGAATTGACACTATAATAGTTAAATATTTTAAAATATGATCCCATCACGATCCCAACTTGAAATTTGGTACAGATGTGGCTAAGAGCATAAAAGACACATGGGCAGTTTTGGAAAATTTTTATTAAAACGTTTTTTCGGAAATGCGTTTCAAAATGTTGCGTTTGCGTTCGCATGGGTAAAAAATTAAAATTAACAAATATACTCTTGTGACATATCTGGTGAAAGCCTGGACAGTTCTGAGTAGAATGGTGTTTATTTTGTTTCTCTATCTTATTTCTAGCCCAAGATAAAAAAATGTGAAGTCATACCAGGCCAAAATTCACACTTTTTTGAAACTTTAAAAATCTGTAAAAAATTAACTGATGAAGAAAAAAATTCTAAACTTTTAATTTGTAATTAACAAAAGTAGTACTTCATAAAGGAAAAAAAATAAAAAAAATCTAAAGACGTCAGGTAAAAAAAAATATTCATATTTAGATCACTTGATATGGAATGACCCATTGACGCTATTAATAGTAAAATATTTTAAAATATGATCCCATCGCGATCCCAACTTGAAATTTGGTACAGATGTGGCTAAGAGCAAAGCAGACACATGGGCAGTTTTTGAAATATTTAAAGCGCGCCGATTTTTCGGAAATGCGTTTTAAAGTTTTTCACTTGCAATCACATGGGTAAAATATTAACAAAGATCCTCTTGTGACATATCTGGTGAAAGCCTGTATAGTTCTGAGTAGAATGGTGTTTATTTTGTCTCTCTATCTTATTCCTAGCCTTAGTTATGAGGAGAAACGTAAAGGCAGGCAACAGCGAAATTCACACTTTTTCCGAACTTTGAAAATCATTTTAAAAAAAAATAGATTTTTAAAAAAAATTTTCTCTTCACATTTTGCATTGTCTGACATGCTATTATCAAATAACAAAATCTCAAAAGAATTAAAAATATAGAGGTAATAATCATTGGTTCACTTGACATGGAATGACCCGAATGTAGGCTGCTGTTCCCCATAGGGAACTGTTACTGTACTTACCTCTCCCGCGGCTGCACAGCGCAGTCTATGCAGCGGACGGAGAGGTAAGTACATACTGTACAGTACTGTGGTTCCCTATGGGGGAACAGTTCCGCTTCGACTGAAACATCAGGTACATGTGATACAAAAGTGTATCACGAACCGTTAAAGAAATGCTTTATGTTACATTGGCTGAAAAAATAACTCTAACAAGTAGAGTACAGTACGTACACTACAGTATAGTGTACAGTGTACTGGGGCTACTGTTCCCCACAGGGAACTATTACTTACCTCTCCCGCGGCTGCACAGCGCAGTCTGTGCAGCGGCCGGAGAGGTAAGTACGTACTGTACAGTGTACAGTACTGTGGTTCCCTATGGGGAACAGTTCCGCTTCATCAGAAACATCAGGTACATGTGATACAAAAGTGTATCATGAACCATTAAAGAAATACTTTGTTACATTGGCTGAAAATATAACAGTACAGTACAGTACAGTACTGTACTAAACAATTTCAAGATACTGTGCAGTATGTAGTACAAAGCAAAATTATGAAAAATAAAGCTTGTTCACGAAACAGTATGAATTTTACTCTAAAACCCTTCAAATATGACATCTTCATCGGGCCCCTGCGACCAAGCAGTGGTGAAACAGCTGTTAGGGGCGTGCTGCGTGCTGCAGGTCAGGACTCCTTGGGGAACTGCCAGGTCTCATCACATGCGTGTGCTATGGGTGAGTGATTGTTTATCATCTCTTATGTGGACTATGATACCCTTTATACAAAAGTGCACTCTGTTATTATTGTGTATCTGTACCTCACTAGTGCTTGTTATACCCAGGGTGTGACTACCTGCCTGCAGCTTGTGGTGGGTTTCCCTTGTACTTCGTTCATAACGTTTATGTGTGTGCTTTTATATACATTTAATAAAAGTTATATTTTATGTAACCAAACTCCATAGTGGTTCCCACTTAATTAATTGTTGAGAGGAGTGTTACTTTATTCCTAGTATAGACACCTTAAGGATGTAAACATGAGATTATTTATTTATATAAGGTGCATGGTGATTTTGAATATTTATTCCTCTTGGTCAAACCCTTCAAAGTTATTCACAAACCTTTTCAAACATTTCTTCCAAACACCTTGCATACATTTTTCATTCACTTCACGCCACGCGCTGTCAATATTCTTCATGCAGTGAAGAATGTTGTAGTCTTTCCAAAATTCGCGAAGAGTCATTCTGTCGTTCTCCGTTGCCGTTACCGCCTTACCAAAAGTAAGGCGCAAATAATGCGCCTTAAACGCTGCTATAGCCCCCTGATCCATAGGTTGCGGAATTGAAGTCGTATTTTTGGGGAGATAAACAACTTTGACATCACGATGCAGGTCATCGATATGTTGGGGATGTCCTGGAGCATTATCAAGGAGAAGCAGAATCTTGAAAGGAACATTCTTTTCAAGGCAGTATTCTCTGGCAGCAGGAATAAAGCAGGTCAGAAACCAGTCTTCAAATAAAGTCTGAGTCATCCACGCCTTGTTGTTTGCCCGATAGATCACTGGCAGTGTGTGTTTGATCACGTTCTTCAGAGCGCGTGGGTTCTGGGAGCAATAAGTGAAAAAGGGTTTTAATTTATGCCCTGCCACATTTCCGCCTAACAGCAACGTCACACGATCTTTAAAAGCCTTGAACCCAGGCATGTTGGCAGCTTCTTTATGAATGTATGTTCTTTCAGGCATTTTTTTCCAGAACAAACCTGTCTCGTTGACGTTGAAAATTTGTTCTGGTCGATAGCCGCCTTCCTCGATTATCTCATCCAGCACATCCAAAAATTCCTCAGCTGCCTCTGTATCTGCACTTGCTGCTTCACCATGTATGCTTCTGTTGTGTAGGCTAAATCGGCGCTGAAAGCGATGGAACCAACCTTTGCTTGCGCTGAATGTTTCAGTGCACTCTTCTCACTCACGTGCTTTCAGCGTAGCAAAGATGCTAAGTGCCTTGCTCGTTATGATATGGAGACTAAGGGGCATTTTCTTGCTTATTTGGTCGTCAAACCAAATCGCCAGCAGTTTCTCCATTTCATGGATCAGGCCCTTGCGCTGCCTGGTGATAACAGCCTTATATCCCACAGTACTCTTCACTGTCTCCTTCACTTTCTCTTTATCCTTAAGTATCGTTGAAATGGTGGAATGAGAAAGCCCCATGCTACTAGCGATTGCTAAGACTTTCATTCCACCTTCATATTTCTGCATGATCTGCATCTTCGTGTCTAGGTCGATGGATTTTCTAGGCTTCTTAGCAGAAGATCCTGTAGGAGTTGTACTCTTCCTTTTGTCAGCCATGTTGATGGGAGGTGGTAGAGGCTGCCAACTGCCTACAACCAGGCCACTGTACTGTACGTACTACTGTACTGTCCTGTTTTGGGCTCTCTTCAGGGTGGCTCCGGGTCTCAGAACTCAGGTACACTGTACTGGGTCACACTTGTACTGTACTCAGGCCCGGACTGACAGGCGGGAGATTTTGGACTTTTCCCGATGGGCCGGTGGTTCTGGAGTGGGCGGGGCCACAGCGCCCGCTCCTCTAGCCGCAGGACAGCTTTTAAATGATTTTGCAGCGGCCTGGCATACTAGGTCTGGGGAACGGCGCCGGCCGCTACCTCTTCTCACAGACTCACACCAGTAGGAGGGCGGGCAGCCCTGACAGCGGCTCTCAAGGAGAGAGCGTCTGTACAGCACGTTGTTTGTGGGCGTAGAGAGCACACACTCTGCTCTCCTGCCCACGATATGGATCACGGCCACCCCGGCCATTACCAAGTGGGCCAAGTGTACAGGCAGTGGAGCTGGCCTGAAGGCAGCAGTCAGCAGCTGGTGAATTTGTTTCTCAGTCACAGACTGACTCTCCTCACTCCTCCTCACCTGTCTCAGCTGCGGACCCCGGGGCTGCAGATTGCAGTGCGGCACAACAAGCAAAGCTGAGGCAAGATACTTTCACTTTTGTTTGTCTGACCTGAGATGTGTGGGGTGGTGGTGGAACAGGGCAGGCTGCTGTGTGTGTATTTGTGTGTGTGTGAGACAGGCTGCTGTGTGTCTGTGTGTGTGACAGGCTGCTGTGTGTGTATTTGTGTGTCTGTGTGTGAGACAGGCTGCTGTGTGTGTCTATGTGTGAGACAGGCTGCTGTTTGTGTATGTGAGTGTTTGTGAGGACAGGCCGCTGTGTGTGTATGTATGAGTGTGTGTGAGAGACAGGCCGCTGTGTGCGTATGTGTGTGTGTGAGGACAGGCCGCTGTGTGCGTATGTGTGAGTGTGTGTGAGACAGGCCGCTGTGTGTATATTTGTGTGTGTGTGTGTGAGGACAGGCCGCTGTGTGTGTGTGAGACAGGCCGCTGTGTGTGTATTTGTGTGTCTGTGTGTGAGGACAGGCCGCTGTGTGTGTATTTGTGTGTCTCTGTGTGAGGACAGGCCGCTGTGTGTGTGTGAGACAGGCCACTGTGTGTGTATTTGTGTGTGAGGACAGGCCGCTGTGTGTGTATTTGTGGGTCTGTGTTTGAGGACAGGCCGCTGTGTGTGTGAGACAGGCTGCTGTGTGTGTATTTGTGTGTGTGTGTGTGTGTGAGACAGGCTGCTGTGTGTGTATTTGTGTGTCTGTGTTTGAGGACAGGCCGCTGTGTGTATGTGTGTGTTTGTGAGGACAGGCCGCTGTGTGTGTATATGTGAGTGAGTGTGAGAGACAGGCCACTGTGTGTGTATTTGTGTGTCTGTGTGTGAGGACAGGCCGCTGTGTGCGTATGTGTAAGTGTGTGTGAGACAGGCCGCTGTGTGTATATTTGTGTGTGTGAGGACAGGCCGCTGTGTGTGTGAGACAGGCCGCTGTGTGTGTATTTGTGTGTCTGTGTGTGAGGACAGGCTGCTGTGTGTGTATTTGTGTGTATGTGTGTGAGGACAGGCTGCTGTGTGTGTATTTGTGTGTCTGTGTGTGAGGACAGGCCGCTGTGTGTGAATTTGTGTGTCTGTGTGTGAGGACAGGCCGCTGTGTGCGTATGTGTGAGTGTGTGTGTGAGACAGGCCGCCGTGTGTATATTTGTGTGTGTGTGTGTGTGAGGACAGGCCGCTGTGTGTGTGTGAGACAGGCCGCTGTGTGTGTATTTGTGTGTCTGTGTGTGAGGAAAGGCCGCTGTGTGCATATGTGTGTGTGTGAGGACAGGCCGCTGTGTGCGTATGTGTGAGTATGTGAGAGACAGGCTGCTGTGTGTATATTTGTGTGTGTGAGGACAGGCCGCTGTGTGTGTGTGAGACAGGCCGCTGTGTGTGTATTTGTGTGTCTGTGTGTGAGGACAGGCTGCTGTGTGTGTGTGAGACAGGCTGCTGTGTGTGTATTTGTGTGTGTGTGAGACAGGCTGCTGTGTGTGTATTTGTGTGTCTGTGTTTGAGGACAGGCCGCTGTGTGTATGTGTGTGTTTGTGAGGACAGGCTGCTGTGTGTGTATATGTGAGTGTGTGTGAGAGACAGGCCGCTGTGTGCGTATTTGTGTGTCTGTGTGTGAGGACAGGCCACTGTGTGCGTATGTGTGAGTGTGTGTGAGACAGGCCGCTGTGTGTGTATTTGTGTGTGTGAGGACAGGCCGCTGTGTGTGTATGTGTGAGTGTGTGTGACACAGGCCACTGTGTGTATATTTGTGTGTATGTGTATGTGAGGACAGGCCGCTGTGTGTGTGTGAGACAGGCCGCTGTGTGTGTATTTGTGTGTCTGTGTGTGAGGACAGGCCGCTGTGTGCGTATGTGTGAGTGTGTGTGTGAGACAGGCCGCTGTGTGTATATTTGTGTGTCTGTGTGTGAGGACAAGCCGCTGTGTGTGAGACAGGCCGCTGTGTGTGTGTATTTGTGTGTTTGTGTGTGAGGACAGGCTGCTGTGTGTGTATTTGTGTGTCTGTGTTTGAGGACAGGCCGCTGTGTGTGTGTGTGACAGGCCACTGTGTGCGTATGTGTGAGTGTGTGTGAGACAGGCCGCTGTGTGTATATTTGTGTGTTTGTGTGTGAGGACAGGCTGCTGTGCGTGTATTTGTTTGTCTGTGTTTGAGGACAGGCCGCTGTGTGTGTGTGAGACAGGCCGCTGTGTGCGTATGTGTGAGGACAGGCCGCTGTGTGTGTGTGTGTGAGACAGGCCGCTGTGTGTGTATTTGTGTGTGTGTGAGACAGGCCGCTGTGTGTATATTTGTGTGTCTGTGTGTGAGGACAGGCCGATGTGTGTGTGTGTGGGACAGGCCGCTGTGTGTATATTTGTGTGTCTGTGTGTGAGGACAAGCCGATGTGTGTGTGTGAGACAGGCCGCTGTGTGTATATTTATGTGTGTGAGGACAGGCCGCTGTGTGGTGTGTGAGACAGGCCAATGTGTGTGTATTTGTGTGTCTGTGTGTGAGGACAGGCTGCTGTGTGTATTTGTGTGTGTATGTGTGTGAGGACAGGCTGGTGTGTGTGTGTGTGTGAGACAGGCTGTTGTGTGTTTATTTGTGTGTCTGTGTGTGAGGACAGGCTGCTGTTTATGTGTGAGTGTTTATGTGAGGACAGGCCACTGTGTATGTGTGAGTGTGTGTGTGTGTGTGTGTGTGAGGACAGGCCACTGTGTATGTGTGAGTGTGTGTGAGGACAGGCTGCTGTGTGTGTATGTGTGTGTGTGAGACAGGCTGCTGTGTGTATGTGTGAGTGTGTGTGTGAGACAGGCTGCTGCGTGTGTATGTGTGAGGACAGGCTGCTGTGTGTGTGTGTGTGAGAGGACAGGCTGCTGTGTGTATGTGTGAGTGTGTGTGAGGGAATGCTGTTGTGTGTGTATTTGTGTGTCTGTGTGTGAGGACAGGCTGCATGTGTGTGTTTGAGGACAGGCTGTTACACGTGTGTGGGGATCGGGGCAGGTTGCTACTTCGTGTGTGGGGGCCAGGGCAAGCTGCTGCATGTGTGTGTGAGGACTGGCTGCTGTGTGTGGTGGTCAAGGCAGGATGTTGCATGTGTGTGGGGCCGGGGCAGGCTGTTACGTGTGAGTGGGGGCTGAGGCAGGCAGCTACGTGCATGTGGGGGCCGGGTAAGGCAGCTGTGTGTGTGTGGGGCCTGGGGCAGGCTGCTACATGTATGTGTGGGGGAGCCGAGGCAGGCTGCTGCATGTGTGTTTGTGTGGCAGGCTGCTACGTGAGTGTGGGGTCCGGGGCAGACTGCTTCATGTGTGTGGGGGCTGGATCAGGCTGCTACATGTCTGTGGGTGACTGGGTAGGCTGGTGCATGTGTGTGGGGACTGGGGCAGGCTGCTAAGTGTGTATGTGTGTGTGTGAGAGGGCAGGCTGCATGTGCGTATGTGTGTAATCCTCAATATCTGTATTATTCTGTATATATACACTGCACAGTACCACTTCTCCTGTCCTGTATACTGGGTATAGTCCTCAGTATCTGTATTATTCTGTATATATACACTGCACAGTACCACTTCTCCTGTCCTGTATACTGGGTGTAATCTTCAGTATCTGTATTATTCTGTATATATACACTGCACAGTACCACTTCTCCCGTCCTGTATACTGGGTGTAATCCTCGGCATCTGTATTATTCTGTATATATACACTGCACAGTATCACTTCCCCTGTCTTGTATACTGGGTGTAATCCTTGGCATTTGTATTTTTCAGTATATATACACTGCACAGTACCACTTCCTGTCTTGTATACTGGGTGTAATCCTCAGTATCTGTATTATTCAGTATATATACTCTGCACAGCACCACTTCTCCTGTCCTGTATACTGGGTGTAATCCTCAGGATCTATATTATTCCGTATATATACACTGCACAGTACCACTTCTCCTGTCCTGTATACTGGGTGTAATCCTCGGCATCTGTATTTTTCAGTATATATACACTGCACAGTACCACTTCCCCTGTCTTGTATACTGGGTGTAATCCTCGGCATTTGTATTTTTCAGTATATATACACTGCACAGTACCACTTCCCCTGTCTTGTATACTGGGTGTAATCCTCGGCATTTGTATTTTTCTGTATATATACACTGCACAGTACCACCTCTCCTGTCCTGTATATTAGGTGTAATCCTCAGTATCTGTATTATTCTGTATATATACACTGCACAGTACCACTTCTCCTGTCCTGTTGTCAGAGAGGTGGTTTTGAACTTTGATTTTCAGCATTTAAATGTTGCTTAATTTGATTATCCCTAATATGAAGTCATCACTTCTCTTCTGTACAGGTGATGACTTGTCTAACGCTGTGTATCTGACTGCTGGGACCCCACAATCCCGAGAAATGTGGCTTTGTAGATCACCATGTAAATTGGAGCTGTGGTTGATTATTCCCTCTGCTGCACCATTCACATGTTGCTCTTCAAATAACTCCTTTAAGAAAGTGATGAGGCCACGATAACTTAAAGGGAACCTGTCAGATCCATAAAGCCCCCAGACTATCACTACATTCCCTGCACCTTCCTATTACTACTCTGACTATCCCTTTCTGTGCTAAATGTGCCCTATGACTGTGTAATAAAAGCTTTTTATCACTCACTCATTAGTATGATAATGAACAGGGGGGCTACCGTTGCTAGACCCCCTGGGCGTCCTCTCTGTGTCTCATGGCCGCCTCCTGTTTAGTTTATCGTGCTCCGATGGGCGTGATGTAGACATTCAAATGTGCACCCCCCAGCCTGGCTCATCCGCTCTGCAGAATGGCGGGTATGACGCCGAGCGTTGTCATTTCCGGTACTCATCCACAGAGCTGCGCATTGCGCATGCTCTGTGGGGCACATTACGTTAGTTCATCATAGATATCATCACAGATGAGCTGATGTAATGTGTTCCATAGAGTATGCGTACTGTGCAGCCTGAAGTCCGGCCTGCAGAGTACCGGAGATGATGCGTTTGAGTGATAAAAAGCTTTTATTATACAGTCACAGGACACACTTAGCACAGAGAGGGATAGTTATAGAAGTAATAGGAAGATGCAGGGGCAGGTAGTGATAGCCTGGGGGGCTTCATGGAGGTGACAGGTTCCCTTTAAAAGCAAATTTCACTGATTGGGGCTAATGGGTGATATAGTGTGTGGGCTGGTGGGGTTTGTTTTCCAGGGCTGCTTTCTGGTCCCAGTCCGGACCTGACTGTACTGTACTGTTTTGGGCTCTCTTCAGGGTGGCTCCGGGTCTCAGAACTCAGGTACACTGTACTGGGTCACACTTGTACTGTACTGTCCTGTTTTGGGCTCTCTTCAGGGTGGCTCCGGGTCTCAGAACTCAGGTACACTGTACTGGGTCACACTTGTAGTGTACTGTACTGTTTTGGGCTCTCTTCAGGGTGGCTCCGGGTCTCAGAACTCAGGTACACTGTACTGGGTCACACTTGTACTGTACTGTCCTGTTTTGGGCTCTCTTCAGGGTGGCTCAGGGTCTCAGTACTCAGGTACACTGTACAGTGCTGGGTCACACTTGTACTGTACTGTTTTGGGCCCTCTTCAGGGTGGCTCCTGGTCTCAAGACTCAGGTACACTGTACTGTGCAGTACTGTACTGTACTGTACTGTATTCTCCAACAGGAGTCCAGTTATGCTGTCCAGTTGCTGCTCCCATCTGCCCGCATGCTGTGTTCTACAGCTTCCGGCCGCCCATGCTGTACAGTCCAGCACCCTGGGGTGCCGCGTTTAAACGGTGCACAGGAAACGTTTCCTGTGCACCGTTTAAATGCGTCCCCCAGAGCGCTGGAAAGTACAGTGTACAGCATGGGCGGACGTAAGCTGTACAACACAGCATGCGGGCAGATGGGAGCAGCACCCGGACAGCAAAACAGGACTCCGGTTTGCGAATACTGTACGGAGCCACCAGGGAAATCACCTTTCATAATCTCAGGAGACATTCTGGTAAGTGTTGTACAGTACAGTACTGTACTGTACTGTACTGTAGTTAAGAATGGGTGAGACAGGAGGTAACCATGTTTGGAAAGCAGAGATCTCTGTTCCACAATAATAAAGCACCACTTCAGCAGGGATTTTTTGCATGTAATGTGTGACCCTAGCCTCAACACTCCACTGTGCTGCCACTCCCGCGCGAAATCTGTCATAACTTTGATATTCGGTCATATAGCGGTCCGTCTTAACTTTGAAATTTGGTCGTTCTGAAAATACTGACCGTCGTAAGTGCAAGTCGTCGTTAAACACACCCATCGTTAAGCGGGGACTCACTGTATACATATATACAGTGCCTACAAGTAGTATTCAACCCCCTGCAGATTTAGGTGGTTTGATAAGATGCAAATAAGTTAGAGCCTTCAAACTGCGAATGAGAGTAGGATTTATTAACAGAAGCATAAATCTTACAAACCAAAAAGTTATGTTGCTCAGTTGAATTTTAATAAATTTTAAACATAAAAGTGTGGGTCAATTAGTATTCAACCCCTAGGTTTAATATTTTGTGGAATAACCCTTGGAGCGAGCGGGGCAGGATGGAGCGAGCGGGTCAGGATAGATGCAGGAAGCAGGATGGATGCGGGGGGCAGGATGGAAGCAGGGGGGCAGGATGGATGCGGGGGGGAGCAGGATGGAGCCAGGGGAGCAGGATGGTGGCGGGGGAGCAAGATGGGGCTGGGGGGTCAGGAAGGATGTGGGGGGGCAGTATGGATGCAGGGAAGGACAGGATGGATGCAGGAGGCCAGGATGGAGGCAGGGGGGCAGAATGGAGCCAGCAGGGCATGGAGCCAGGGCGGCAGGATGGAGGTGGGGGGCAGGATGAAGCCGGCAGGGCATGGAGCCAGGGGAGCACGATGGAGCCAGGAGGCCGGATGGTCGTGGGGGGCAGGATGGAGCCGGCGGGGCAGGATGGTGGCGGGGGGGCAGGATGGAGCGAGCGGGGCAGGATGGAGCTGGGGGAGCAGGATGGATGCGGCAGGGCAGGATGGATGCGGGGGGGCAGGATGGAGCCGGGGGGTGGGGGCAGTATGGAGTCGGGGCAGGATGGATGCAGGGGGGGGCAGGATGGATTCGGGAGTGGGCAGGATGACTGCGGGGTGTGGGCAGGATGGCTGCGGGGGAGGCAGAATGGCTGCCGTGAGGGGCAGGATGGAGACGGGGGGGCAGGATGGAGACGGGCGAATAGGTTGGCTTCGGGGGTGGGCAGGATGCAGGATGGCTGCAGGGGGTGGGCAGGATGGAGCCAGGGGGGCAGGATGGAGCTGTGGGGGCAGGGTGGCTGCGGGGGTGGGCAGGATTTCTGCGGGGGAGGCAGGATGGCTGTGGGAGGGGGCAGGATGGAGACGGGGGGCAGGATGGCTGCAGGGGTGGGCAGGATGTCTGCAGGAGCGGTGGCAGGATCTCCTTCTGTTCTCACCCATCTTCTGCAGTGTTGCACTGTGTACAGCGGTCATGATGTGACAGTGACGTCACATCAGCCCGCCTTGTCACATGACCGCTATACAGGGAGAAGACGGGTGAGAACAGCGGGAAGCGAGGAGGGAGGTGAGGAGGGAGGCGGCGGGTACCAGTGCTGGCAGTCGCCGAGGCCGTCCGCATGTAGCCTGGCGATAGCGACGCCTATGCGTCGCTGTCGCCAGGTTACAGCTACTGTATAATTTTCTAATTTTGAATGCGTGCGGCTTTTTGCATATGCGGCGCTCATTGGTTGCCGCGGCTGGTGGCAACCAATGAGCGCTTGCGCGCGATTTCAGACAGACATGATTAGGAGATTATATAGTAAATAGGAAGGTGCAGGGACATGTATTGATAGGTTAGGTGGCTTTTTGGTGGTGACAGGTTCCCTTTAAAGCACCGCTCCAGTGGTAAAATAAAAAGCACAAAAATGCTGGAGTAGTGCTTTAATAATGCCAAGATAATGTAGTTATCAGTGTAGGTTTCACAGTACTGTATACTCCATGTTTTATTGTGTTCAACCACTTTATTATTATTATTATTTATTTATATAGCGCCATTATATTCCATGGCGCTTTACATGCTAAAAGGGGCAGACTAGGACAAGTAACATAGTAATACAAGTAACAATAAATGTGGACAATTCGGTCGTACAGATACAAGAGGGGAGAAATCCTGTCCACGAGGGCTCACAGTCTACGAGGGGCGGGTGGGGATACAGTGGGAGGAGGAAGTTCCAGTCGTGAGGCGGTGTGGAGGACTGGGTCTTATTGCAGGTGGTAGGCTTGGCGGAACAGGTGGGTCTTCAGGTTTCTTTTGAAGGTTCCCAGTGTAGGAGAATGTCTGATGTGTTGGGGCAGTGAGTTCCAGAGTATGGGTGAAGCACGGGAGAAGTCCTGTATGCGGTTGTGCGAAGAGGAGATGAGGGGGGAGTAGAGGAGGAGCCCTTGGGAGGATCGCAGGCTGCGCAAGGATAGGTATCGGGAGACCATATCAGAGATGTATGGAGGGGACAGGTTGTGAATGGCTTTGTATGTCATGGTTAATGTTTTAAACCGGGATCTCTGGGAAGCAGGGAGCCAGTGAAAGGCTTGGCAGAGGGGGGAGACAGGGGAGTAGCGGGGGGACAGATGGATTAGGCAGGCAGCGGAGTTCAAGATAGACTGGAGAGGTGCAAGGGAGGTATTGGGGAGGCCGGTGAGCAGGAGGTTGCAGTAGTCGAGGCGGGAGATGATGAGAGCGTGAATAAGGGTTTTAGCAGTGTCGTGGTCAAGGAAAGTGCTGATTCTATAGATGTTTTTGAGCTGGAGTCGGCAGGAGGTGGCGAGGGCCTGGATGTGGGGCTTGAAGGAGAGGGAAGAGTCAAGGATAACCCCGAGGCACTTGGCTTGGGGGACTGGGGAGAGAGAGCAGTGGTTGACGACAATGGATAGGTCAGGTAATGAGGGGGAGCGTCTTGGGGGAAAGACTATGAACTCTGTTTTGTCCTTTTTCAGCTTAAGAAAGCGAGCAGAGAAGAAGGATGAGATGGCGGACAGGCAGTGTGGAATTTTGGATAGAAGGGAGGCGATGTCAGGACCAGACAGGTAGATTTGGGTGTCGTTGGCGTAGAGGTGGTACTGGACGCCATGGGACTCAATGAGTTGCCCTAGGCCGAGAGTGTAGATTGAGAACAGTAACGGTCCAAGAACCGAGCCCTGGGGGACCCCGACAGATAGGGGGTAGGGCGAGGAGGATGTGTGGGAGTGGGTGACGCTGAAGGTCCGGTCCGTTAAGTATGAGGAGATCCAAGAGAGGGCGAGGTCTGTGATGCCAAGAGATTCCAGGATCTGAAGTAGAAGGGAGTGGTCAACAGTGTCGAAGGCAGCGGACAGGTCGAGGAGGAGGAGAACTGAGTAGTGGCGCTTACTTTTGGCAGTCAGTAGGTCGTTGCTGACTTTGGTCAGGGCTGTTTCAGTGGAGTGGAGGGGTCGGAAGCCAGATTGCAGGTGGTCAAAGAGGGAGCAGGAGGAGAGGTGAGAGGACAGCTCAGATTGAACATGCTGTTCAAGTAGTTTAGAGGCGAAAGGGAGGAGAGATATAGGGCGGTAGTTGGAGACAGTTGTGGGGTCAAGGGAGGGTTTTTTGAGGATGGGTGTGATCAAGGCGTGTTTGAAGGCTGAGGGGAAGGTGCCAGTGGTAAGTGATAGGTTGAAAAGATGAATTAGGGCTGGGATGATAACGGAGGTGAGGTTGGGTATGAGGTGGGATGGGAGCGGGTCGTTGGCGCTGGTGGTGAGGTGTGATTTTAACAGGAGTGAGGAGAGCTGGTCTTCAGTTATGGGGGGGAAGCAGTTGATGGAAGGAGAGGGCAGTATAGGTGAAAGGGGAGGCTGTGGGGACAGTGGATCAAAGCTGTCTCTGATTCTGTCAATCTTTTCTTTGAAGAAGGAGGCAAAGTCTTCTGCAGAGATGAGGGGACAGGGAGGGGGAGCAGGCGACCGGAGTAAGGAGTTGAAGGTTTTGAAAAGTTGTTTGGGATTGCGGCACAGGGAGGTTATTAGGGATAAGAAGATGGTTTGTTTGGCGGTGGCAAATGCAGTCTTGAAGGCGATGAGGGACTGTTTGAACAGCGCAAAGTGCTCAGTGGAACGTGATTTTTTCCATCGCCTCTCAGCGACCCTGGATGCCTGTCTCAGGTCTTTAGTGCGGGTGGTGTGCCAGGGTTGCCTGTTAGTGCGTGGAGCGTGGTATGTGAGGGGGGCGGCTAGGTTGAGGGCCTTGGTTAATGTGTTGTTGTAGAGGGTGGTGGCTGTGTCTGTGTCACGTATAGATGTTATGTTGGCGAGAGGGAGAAGGGATTCTGAGAGTGAGTGTAGATCAATGTGTTTTAGGTTTCTGCGGGGATGATCAAGTTTGCGGAGAGGAGGTGTTGTAGTAGGGGAGGTGAGGGAGGAGAGGGAGGAGAAGGTCAGCAGATTGTGATCAGACAGGGGGAGGGTTGAGTTTGTGAGGTTAGTAAGGGAGCAAAGACGGGTAAAGATCAGATCCAGCGTGTGGCCATCTTTGTGGGTGGCAGAGGAGGACCATTGAGAAAGCCCAAAGGAGGAGGTCAGGGAAAGAAGTTGAGAGGCGGTAGGGTGGGCAGCGTCAATAGGGATATTGAAATTGCCCATAATGATGGTGGGGATGTAAGTAGAGAGGAAATGAAGTAGCCAGGTGGTGAAATGGTCAAGTAAGGTGGGAATGGATCCAGGGGGGCGGTAGATGACGGCTAGCTGGAGGTTACTGGGAGAGAAGATGCGGACAGAGTGGGGTTCAAAAGATGGGAGAGTAGCAGAGGGGGGTAATGGAATAGGGGCGAAGGAGCAGGTGTCGGATAGGAGTATGCCGACACCTCCGCCGTGTTTGTCAGAGGGGCGGGGTGTGTGTGGAAAGATTGAATCCGCTGTAGGATAGTGCAGCAGGGGAGGCCATGTCGGAGGGGGTGAGCCAGGTTTCTGTGATGCCCAGGAATGAGAGTTTATTAGAAATAAAGAGTTCATGGATGTCTGGGAGTTTATTACAGACTGAGTGGGCGTGCCACAGTGCGTCTGGCAGGGAGATTAGAGGAGCAGGGGCTGGGTGGATGGGTCTAAGGTTGGTCAGGTTGCGAGGGTGGGTGATGGTGAGGTTATGAGAGTTGGTGATGGGACGGGGGGTGGGGTGTAGGTGACTGTGGAGATGTGGCGGGGGGGGGCCGGGATTAGGGGAAATGTCGCCAGCGAGTAGGAGGAGCGAGCGAGCACAAGTTCGCAGATACCAAACATGTATAGTTTTTATATGTAATTGGGTACAAAAAGTTAAGAAATTTGTAAAAAAAATAATATGGCACATTTGGAGACTTTCTCCACTAACAGTAACATTCGCATTTTTTGGGATCTGGAGCTTTCTAAGAGCTTATTTTGTGCACCCTGAGCCGAAATTTATAGAAATATCATTTTTGGGTAGATGCAATGTTTTAAACACATATTATTGCATTTTATTGCAATGTTGCAGAGACCAAAAAATGTAATTCTGTAGTTTTGTCTTTATTTTTTCATTACACTGTGTATCAATCGGACTAAATTTCTTTAATATTTTGATAGATCAAACATTTCTGAATGAGACACCAATTATGTGTATTTATTTTTATTTTTTTTATAATTTTATCTTCAATGGGGAAAAGGGTGATTTGAACATTTGTTGTTTTTTTAATTTTTTTTTTCATAACGGTATTTAAAAACCTTTCACCACATTTACAGCACAATAGATCATTTTCTGTATACACCGGTGCTCATCCAGCTTCCACAAAACGTTTGTCATGGCAGACACAGGGTCATCAGCTGATTCCTGTCATGACAACCCATCAGCAACCCGCAATCAAATCTTTGGGCCGATGATACGAACATGGAATGGTGTTAGTCCCACCGGCTTGCGTTAAATGCTGCTGTCAGAGATTGACAGCGAGATTTAACTAGTTAACAGTTGTGGCTGGATATACAGCATCTGCTCTATATACCTATATGCTCTATATACTCTGCCCAGTTACACACACAGATAATTATGCAGAGATTGTTCGCAGATCTCTGGTTGCAGTGAAATCATGGACATATTGTTCCATTTTGTGGCCGTGTACAAATGTAACAATGTGTCCATGATTTCACTGCAACCAGAGATCTGCGAACAATCTCTGCACAATTATCTGTGTGTGTCTATCTAGCATTGCTCCCACCCAGCCAGAATCCTGCGCCACACTGATGAGGGGCAACAACCCCGAAACAGCTGTCTGTAGTTGGATACCTAGTCCATGGTAAACCCCTGGCCATATCTTCAAGCTCACAAGGGCTGGATAGTGACTTAAGGGCTACTAATACCCTGGGCTAGGTCCTTCCCTGGTGGGATAACTGTCTGGTGTCCATGTTGTAGCCTCTTAACCGAGGCTCCATGGACTTCATCTGCATATTCAAATTCTAGGGAGCAATGCACCTTGGGTTTCACTGTGTTTGAGTGCTTTAACTGGTGCCCGCAGTGTTATCCTCCACTGGTCTCCACAAGGTCAGTGGGTGCTTTGTGATGTCTGTCTTTCTAGCATTGCTCCCACCCAGCCAGAATCCTGCGCCACACTGATGAGGGGCAACAACCCGAAACAGCTGTCTGTGGTTGGATACCTAGTCCATGGTAAATCCCTGGCCATATCTTCAAGCTCACAAGGGCTGGATAGTGACTTAAGGGCTACTAATAACCTGGACTAGGTCCTTCCCTGGTGGGATAACTGGCTGGTGTCCATGTTGTAGACTCTTAACCGAGGCTCCATGGACTTCATCTGCATATACAATTATCTGTGTGTGTAACTGGGCCTTAATACTGCTCACACGACTGATTTGTAGCTTTCTCTTTTTACTGTGCATAGGCAGCAAGTTGCCAATAAGTGGTGGGGAGATGTGGTTATGCAGTGCTCATGAATATGGAGGATAGCCGTTTGTATATTTTATTTATTATTTGCAAAGGAGGTTGAATAATTTTGACTGGAACAACATACAGTGCTTTGTGAAAGTATTTGGCCGCTTGAACTTTTCAACCTTTTGCCACATTTCAGGCTTCAAACATAAAGATATAAATTCTAATTTTTTTGTGAAGAATCAACAACAAGTGGGACACAATTATGAAGTGGAACGAAATTTATTGGATATTTTAAACTTCTTTAACAAATAAAAAACTGAAAAGTGGGGTGTGCAATATTATTCAGCCCCTTTACTTTCAGTGCAGCAAACTCACTCCAGAAGTTCAGTGAGGATCTCAGAATGATCCAATGTTGTCCTAAATGACTGGTAATGATAAATAGAATCCACCTGTGTGTAATCAAGTCTCAGTATAAATGAACCTGCTCTGTGGCGCTACAAAGTATTAACTCAAGGTGGCCGAATAATATTGCTCGCCCCAATTTTCAGTTTTTTATTTTGTAAAAAAGTTTACAATATCCAAAAAATTTCATTCCACTTCATGATTGTGTCCCAATTGTTTTTGATTCTTTACAAATAAATTAGAATTTATATCTTAATGTTTGAAGCCTGAAATGTGGCAAAAGGTTGAAAGTTCAAGGGGGCCAAATACTTTCACAAGGCACTGTATGTTCAAGAAAGTGTAGGGCTGTAAAGGAGCCAGTGCCATGGGCCCTGGTAGGCAATGGCAAGGCACAGCTGAGGCCTCGGTGCTAATCCTGCCCCAGCAGGCTCCTTGATACAACAGTTCAATTCTTTTGTACTCTCATCAAGGGACAAACTATTCACAAAGTCAATGCAAGTATTTAAGTTTTGTTTATCTAAACAGTTGAACATGAGAGTTGGGGGAGGGCTATTTACAATTACATGTTTGGCTATAGGCTGCTCCCCTCACCCAGCTACCTCCTGACTCACATCCCTCAGCGTCTTCGTTACACACCGTGAACATAAAAAGACTTTTGTTGGTTCTATCTCTACCCCGCTTAGGAATCCTCCACCACGAAATACAATAAATATCAATATGTTTTCAAATCCGTACGTTTTCACAAAAAATTGGCAAAATGTAATGTTCACAGTTTTATAAGAGATGAACACAAAACAATCACAGGGGCGCATAGGTCATATTTGAGTCTTTTCTCCTGTATATTCCGTAAATATTGCAAACAATCTCAGATGGCTTAGGTCATGATTGAGTCTCTCTTCTAGGGACCTCCCTTTAATGTTGCTAACAATATATTGGGAGTCCATTTAACCCCTGCGGTTCCCTCCTCCTCTCTTGGCAGACCACACTCCCCGCTAGCTGCAGCAGCTGCCAAAAGACAGGGACAATTGGAGCACAGTCCATGGGTAAAAGGGGAGGTTCATAGGGTTATGGGACACTATCCCAAAGACACACAGGGCAGTTTATGGGAGCAAAAATGGGGCAGGTAGACCATTGCAACAACAGTCCACAGAGGACAGGAAATCCTGGTAGCATCCATCCCTTCGCAATCCAAAACAGTAAGATGCTCAATGGGCGCAACAAAAAGGGAGGCTAAAAACATAACTATTTACAGTAACATAGTAACATAGTAACATAGTTTTTAAGGTTGAAGGAAAACTTTAAGTCCATCTAGTTCAACCCATAGCCTAACATGTTGATCCAGAGGAAGGCAAAAAAAACCCATGTGGCAACACTAAGCTCCACATTGGGGGAAAAAAATTCCTTCCTGACTCCAGGTACGGCAATCAGACTAGTTCCCTGGATCAACGCCCTATCAAAGAATCTAGTATGTATAACTGGTAATATTATAGTTTTCAAGAAAGGCATCCAGGCCCTTCTTAAATGTTAGTAGTGACTCACTCATTACAACATCATGTGGCAGAGAGTTCCATAGTCTCACTGCTCTTGCAGTAAAGAATCCGCGTCTGTGATTATGATTAAACCTTCTTTCCTCCAGACGTAGAGGATGCCCCCTTGTCCCAGTCTCAGGCCTAAGAGTAAAGAGATCATTAGAAAGGTCTCTGTACTGTCCCCTCATATATTTATACATTATTATAAGATCACCCCTAAGCCTTCGTTTTTCCAAGCTAAATAACCCCAAGTTTAACCTGTCTTGGTATTGCAGACCCCTTAGTCCTCTAATGACTTTTGTCGCTCTTCTCTGGACCCGCTCTAGTTCAGCTATGTCTTTCTTATACACAGGAGACCAGAATTGTACACAGTATTCTAAGTGTGGTCGCACTAGTGACTTGTATAGAGGTAAAATTATGTTCTCCTCATGAGCATCTATGCCTCTTTTAATGCATGCCATTATTTTATTTGCCTTTGCAGCAGCTGCCTGACACTGGCCACTAAATGTGAGTTTGTCATCTACCCATACACCCAGGTCTTTTTCAGTGACAGTTTTGCCCAGTGTTTTACAATTAAGCACATAATTATACCTTTTTTTTCCTCTGCCCAAGTGCATGACTTTACATTTATCCCCATTAAAGCGCATTTGCCATTTAGCAGCCCAAGCTTCTAGTTTACATAAATCCTCCTGTAATATAAAATTGTCCTCCTCTGTATTGATTACCCTGCAGAGTCTAGTGTCATCTGCAAATATTGAGATTCTACTCTGTATGCCCCCTACAAGGTCATTAATAAATATATTAAATAGAAGCGGGCCCAACACTGACCCCTGTGGTACCCCACTGTTAACTGTGACCCATTCTGAGTGTGTTCCATTAATAACCACCCTTTGTTTCCTATCACTAAGCCAGTTCTTAACCCACTTACACATATTTTCCCCTATCCCCATTGCCCTCATTTTATGTATCAACCTTTTGTGTGGCACCGTATCAAAAGCTTTTGAAAAGTCCATATACACCACATCCACTGCATTTCTTTGGTCCAGTCCAGAACTTACTTCTTCATAGAAGCTTATCAGATTAGTTTGACAGGAACGGTCCCTCGTAAAACCATGTTGATAATGGGTCATGAGGTTATTTTTCTTCAGATACTCCAGTATAGCATCTCTTAGAAAACCCTCTAGGATTTTACCCACAGTAGAGGTTAAGCTTACTGGCCTATAATTTCCAAGTTCAGTTTTTGTCCCCTTTTTGAATATTGGCACCACATTTGCTATACGCCAGTCCTGTGGTACAGACCCTGTTATTATGGAATCTTTAAATATTAAAAATAATGGTCTATCTATGACCGTACTTAATTCCTGCAGCACTCTGGGGTGTATCCCATCCGGGCCCGGGGATTTGTCAATTTTAGTGATTTTTAGACGATGCCGTACTTCCTCTTGGGTTAAGCAGGTGACATTTAATTGAGACTTTTTGTTATCACTGATCATATTGTCTGTCATGGGATTTTCTTGTGTAAATACTGTTGAAAAAAAGTCATTTAGCATATTGGCTTTTTCCTCATCCTCATCCACCATTTCACCCAGACTATTTTTAAAGCGAACCTGTCACCCCTCCAGGCATCTAAAGATAACATAGCCACCTTCTGCAGCACTAATTCTGCAGTCTGACAAGGTGTCTATAGCATTTATGCTCCCTTGATTCACTGAAATAAAGACTTTTATCAAATCTGTTTCAAACCAGATCCAAGACCGGGAGGCGGGTTTTCAAGTGTCTGTCTCCTTCCTCTGTGGTGTCAGTCATCCCTCTCTGCTCTCTGTGCACCGCCTCCAGGGCCATCTCCCTGCATTACAGAGCTTTATCAGCTCTGCTACAACATAGAGCTGCTGTTATAAGAGACCCCACAGTAGTAAATCTAGCAGGAGGACCCTGAGCAGACAAAGCAGTGCCTGCTACGTAGCAGCCCTTGAGCTGAGCTGTTTTCACTTTCAGTTTCTTGTACCCAGCAGCATTGCTCCGTCCTCAGCCCCTGATCTAAAGCACAAACTCAACTCTGCTGCACTGCTGACAGCTCAGCTCAAGGCTGCTATGTAGCAGGCAGTGCTTTGTCTGCTAAGGTTCCTCCTGCTAGATTTACTACTGTGGGGTCTCTTATACCAGCAGCTCTATGTTGTAGCAGAGCTGACAAAGCTCTGTAATGCAGGGAGATGGCCCTGGAGGCGGTGCACAGAGAGCAGAGAGGGATGACTGACACCACAGAGGAGGGAGATAGACGCTTGAAAACCCGCCTCCCGGTCTTGGGTCTGGTTTGAAACAGATTTTATATAAGTCTTTATTTCAGTGAATCAAGGGAGCATAAATGCTATAGACACCTTGTCAGAATGCAGCGTTAGTGCTGCAGAAGGTGGCTATGTTATCTTTAGATGCCTGGAGGGGGTGACAGGTTCGCTTTAAAAATAGTCTGGGTGAAATGGTGGATGAGGATGAGGAAAAAGCCAATATGCTAAATGACTTTTTCCTCATCCTCATCCACCATTTCACCCAGACTATTTTTAAAGCGAACCTGTCACCCCCTCCAGGCATCTAAAGATAACATAGCCACCTTCTGCAGCACTAATTCTGCAGTCTGACAAGGTGTCTATAGCATTTATGCTCCCTTGATTCACTGAAATAAAGACTTTTATCAAATCTGTTTCAAACCCGATCCAAGACCGGGAGGCGGGTTTTCAAGTGTCTGTCTCCTTCCTCTGTGGTGTCAGTCATCCCTCTCTGCTCTCTGTGCACCGCCTCCAGGGCCATCTCCCTGCATTACAGAGCTTTATCAGCTCTGCTACAACATAGAGCTGCTGTTATAAGAGACCCCACAGTAGTAAATCTAGCAGGAGGACCCTGAGCAGACAAAGCAGTGCCTGCTACGTAGCAGCCCTTGAGCTGAGCTGTTTTCACTTTCAGTTTCTTGTACCCAGCAGCATTGCTCCGTCCTCAGCCCCTGATCTAAAGCACAAACTCAACTCTGCTGCACTGCTGACAGCTCAGCTCAAGGCTGCTATGTAGCAGCGGCAGTGCTTTGTTGCTAAGGTTCCTCCTGCTAGATTTACTACTGTGGGGTCTCTTATACCAGCAGCTCTATGTTGTAGCAGAGCTGACAAAGCTCTGTAATGCAGGGAGATGGCCCTGGAGGCGGTGCACAGAGAGCAGAGAGGGATGACTGACACCACAGAGGAGGGAGATAGACGCTTGAAAACCCGCCTCCCGGTCTTGGGTCTGGTTTGAAACAGATTTTATATAAGTCTTTATTTCAGTGAATCAAGGGAGCATAAATGCTATAGACACCTTGTCAGAATGCAGCGTTAGTGCTGCAGAAGGTGGCTATGTTATCTTTAGATGCCTGGAGGGGGTGACAGGTTCGCTTTAAAAATAGTCTGGGTGAAATGGTGGATGAGGATGAGGAAAAAGCCAATATGCTAAATGACTTTTTCCTCATCCTCATCCACCATTTCACCCAGACTATTTTTAAAGCGAACCTGTCACCCCCTCCAGGCATCTAAAGATAACATAGCCACCTTCTGCAGCACTAATTCTGCAGTCTGACAAGGTGTCTATAGCATTTATGCTCCCTTGATTCACTGAAATAAAGACTTTTATCAAATCTGTTTCAAACCAGATCCAAGACCGGGAGGCGGGTTTTCAAGTGTCTGTCTCCTTCCTCTGTGGTGTCAGTCATCCCTCTCTGCTCTCTGTGCACCGCCTCCAGGGCCATCTCCCTGCATTACAGAGCTTTATCAGCTCTGCTACAACATAGAGCTGCTGTTATAAGAGACCCCACAGTAGTAAATCTAGCAGGAGGACCCTGAGCAGACAAAGCAGTGCCTGCTACGTAGCAGCCCTTGAGCTGAGCTGTTTTCACTTTCAGTTTCTTGTACCCAGCAGCATTGCTCCGTCCTCAGCCCCTGATCTAAAGCACAAACTCAACTCTGCTGCACTGCTGACAGCTCAGCTCAAGTCTGCTATGTAGCAGGCAGTGCTTTGTCTGCTAAGGTTCCTCCTGCTAGATTTACTACTGTGGGGTCTCTTATACCAGCAGCTCTATGTTGTAGCAGAGCTGACAAAGCTCTGTAATGCAGGGAGATGGCCCTGGAGGCGGTGCACAGAGAGCAGAGAGGGATGACTGACACCACAGAGGAGGGAGATAGACGCTTGAAAACCCGCCTCCCGGTCTTGGGTCTGGTTTGAAACAGATTTTATATAAGTCTTTATTTCAGTGAATCAAGGGAGCATAAATGCTATAGACACCTTGTCAGAATGCAGCGTTAGTGCTGCAGAAGGTGGCTATGTTATCTTTAGATGCCTGGAGGGGGTGACAGGTTCGCTTTAAAGGGTCCAACACCATCATTTTTTAGTTTCTTACTATTTAAGTAGTTAAAAAATATTTTGGGATTCTTTTTACTTTCTCTGGCAATGAGTCTCTCTGTCTCAATCTTTGCTACCTTGATTTGCTTTTTACAAATGTTATTTAATTTTCTGTATTTATTTAATGCCTCATCACTACCTACTTGCTTTAATTCCCTAAATGCTTCTTTTTGTCACACATTACCGCTTTATTTAGCCATAGTGGTTTCCTCCTATTTCTAGCATGCTTATTCCCATAGGGTATATATTGTGCACAGCTCCTATTCAGGATGCTAATAAACATCTCCCATTTGTGTTGTGTACTTTTATGTCTCAGGACATCGCCCCAGTTTATTGCACTAAGATCATCTCTCAACCGTTGGAAATTTGCCTTCCTGAAGTTTAGTGTCCTTGTAGCCCCTCTACTACACGTCTTAGTAAAGGATACTTGAAAGCTTATTAAGTTATGATCACTATTACCCAAGTGACCTCCAACCCGTATATTTGATATGCGGTCCGGCCTGTTAGTTAATATTAGGTCCAGCAGTTCCCCCCTTCTTGTTGGGTCCTGAACCAGTTGTGAAAGGTAATTGTCTCTCATAGTTTTCAAAAACTTATTACCTTACAGTGACCCTCACCATTACCTTCACGGCCAATGCTTCACACTGACCAGACCTCTTGGCATTATACCTAAGGTAAAGGCTTCCAACTGCCTCTCCAACATCAGCACAAGTGCAGCAGGTGTCATACAGCCTTCTCACATTAATGTCCGCCTTACTATGGCTCCATAGCATCCACATAAATGGCCCAGAGAGAGCTCCCTGCACCACCCATACCATTACCATGGCCTGAATATCTGCTAGCAAATCTTGCTGGGGTTCTGCTGAGTTAAAGGAGTCACTGGCCAGGAAATCCTTGCTAGGCATCTGGCGGCAGGACATATCCTGGAGGGGGATGGAGACCACCGGAGGCCCAGCCCATGGGTGGGTCATAGGGTCAGGCATTGTGTCTTTCAATGGTGCTTGCTAGGTGGCTTCCTTATTAAATTGCCCTCTGTTGTTCCAGTTCTGGACCAGGCTGCTGACCGCAGAATTGGCATTGAGGTACACATTGTGGTCAGTCCCCAACTCCATCAAGAAGGCATACTTCTGGTCCTGGTCTATGTGCCAAATTCGGCTATATGTGTATCACTTGGTGGGACTGAATTTGCTGGTCACTCTCCTTCTTTTCCTGGATGATGCTGGCAACCCAGTCAGGATCCTCACAAGAGTAGTAGTATTGCTGGATCCACACAGGTCATGTGGATGGCATGCAGAACCTTGCTCAGCTTAATCACTGCTGCAATATCTTCAGTCATAGGCTTAGCTAAGGACTGCTGTTCATCCCCCTCACATCCATGAGGGAATGGAAGAGGAGGTTCTTCTGCCTTGGTGCAGGGAATCACTGGGGGTGTCAGGGATCCATCTTCCATTGAGGATCTATCCCAGACCATGAAATGGAACCCATGATCCTTCATCAGATCGTCCTCTTCTTCCTCCCAGGGCCACCAGCCACGGGGCCTGCATCCGCAGGACTGCATCACCATCCACCTTCTGTCTTTGCCAAGATTCTGAACTGTGGTTGGAAAAATACTTTTCACTAGCTGGATTGTTGTGTTAAGCTCAGTAAGTTTGGTTGTGGTGAATAGTGGTACTAGCCCAAAATTTATGGTGTCAAGCCAAATTAGTCACGGCCACCATGAATTTCTAGTAAACAGTAAAAAGAAACACAACACAGAGACATTTTTTTTTATTAGAAATAAAACAAAAAACACATTTAGAAACTCCATCTTTATTTGGAAAAAAAACCCCTCAGTCCAACGTAATCCATAAGCAGAGAATTGTCAGCTCTACTTCATTGCTCTGTACAGACAAGCATTTGTATAAAGTGACAAGAAGGCTGAGACTGACAGTGACAGTCAAAGTTCAATCGAGTTCATGGCTGCACTATGAACTTGGGTAACGGAAGTAGAAGTGATCGGGACAGCAAGACTGCAGTACGCACGCCGTGGTATATATGATAATTATGTATGTATATTGTATACATGTATATTGATAATGTTTATTAACTATATGCTTTATTTTACAGCCTCCACACCCCATCCCATAACTATAAAGTCCAAGCTTGGGGTTTGGACGCAAGTGCGTGTTACATTCGGCCCCGAACTCTGACTTTACAAAAAGGTCCGTTTGAGTCTCCTGATCCTGAGCATCAGGAGGTTCGCCCATCACCAGTGGTGAAGGGAGTGAAACAGGCAAGAGCAGGACTAGGTGGATTGGGAAAGAAGAGTTACTGTGTATAGATTCGCTCTTTGTAGAAGACCCATATAAAAAGTTATGTGCTTGCTATCTACTTTACATAGTTTTTTACTAAAACACTGTTTTTAAAGAACTGCTGGTCTCCCTCACTAAGTTGTGCAATTTCTAGTCCTGACCAGCAGGAGTCAACAGCATCATGCGGCCTGCAGGGGCATATTGGCCCAGTAGTACATGTCCCAGCCAGGACCCTCATCTTCATGCAATATGCCAGGGCATAAGAAACTACTAGCATGCCCATGCCCAACTCCCTGCACCATGTTACAGTTGCGCAGTAGGCAGGATTGAGCTTTGCTATTGGAAGATTGAGATAATGTGGGAAAGTTTTGTGTTACATGGATGATGATAATCATAACATGGTCTAAGATGGCATTGACCATGAACTTTAATTTGGTAGTGAGTTTCGCAGGATTGGAAGAAGACCCCGCCCATGGTGGGTATAAAAGACATGAAAGGGCTCAAAGATCCGTCTAACCCTCCAGAGGTTACACCTACCAAAGAGAATGTCGGAGTCTGGAAGTTCCAGCCCACAGTGTGCAGAGTCCAACCCATATGGGCAAAGTGGAAGATGAAGGCACCTTGTGAAATGTGACAGAGGAAAACGGGTGGAGGCGTTAACCAAACAAGATGGTGCCCCAAAAGAAATCTTAAAAAGTGAGCCAAGTGGAGAGAAAGCTGATGTCAGCAGTCTGCTGGAAGCCAGAAAGTGACTGGATGTTGCCCTGGAAGGATGAGAATGAATTTCGGAAGACCAACAGTTAGAAAACCCTTCGCCCTCCATGTGTCTGAAGGCAATTCAGGCAGAGATAGGGCATGAAACAGCAGCTGGAGATGACAGTGAAGCTGTGAAATGCTGTGTGTGAATGAAGAACTGTATGAAAAGTTATGTGCCTGCTATCTACTGTACATAGTTATTGTCAACTGGCTGTTTAGTAAAATACTGTTTTTAAAGAACTGGTGGTCTCCCTCACTGCTTTATAGAAGATTTGGTCTTGGCCAACCAAAGGCAATGTCATCATGCAGCCTGTAAGTACGTATTGCCCCAGTAGCACAAGTTCACACTCCCAGCCATTACATCATCTTCATGTAACATGTTAGGGTGTAAGAGATGACTACCTTGCCTATGGCTACTGCCCCATTCCAAGGTACAGAGGCTCACGCAAAACATTTCCCCTCTAGTCATGTAAATAAAAGTATCAGAAGATAAAATGAGTCTAAAGGGTACTTCACACACTGCAACATCACTAGTGATATCGATGAAACGTCACAGGTTTTGTGACATAAAAGCGACCTCTCCAGCGATGTTGCAGTGTGTGACACGCATCAGCGACCTGGCCCCTGCTGTGAGGTTGCTGATCACTGCAAATCGTTCAGGACCGTTTTTGGTCCTTGGTCTCCCGCTGGTCAGCACACATCGGCGACAACGATCAGTGACCTCCCAGCCAATGCCCAGCGCCGCACATTAGATGTTGGGCACTGGTAACCAGGGTAAACTAAGCAGCGCGCTCTGCTTAGTTACCCAGTGATTACCCTGGTTACCAGCGTCCTCCCGCTTAGTGCAGCCTGTAAGGAGGATGCTGGTAACCAGGGTAAACACTGGGTAGCTAAGCAGAGCGCGATGCTTAGTTACCCAGTGTTTACCCTGGTTACCAGCGATGTCGCTGCTGACTGGTCGCTGGTGAGTCTGCCTGTTTGACAGCTCCCCAGCTACTGCATAGAGACTTTCCAGCGATCCCGGCCAGGTCGGATCGCTGGAAAGTCTCAGCGTGTAATGGGGCCTTAAGACCTCTGAGGCACAAATTGTGCTTCTTCTGTTTTCATAGATGCACTTGTGTCTCACTATGTTTCACTTCAATTGTCACTTTCTCTTTACTGAGATTGGCATCTCTGAAAGTAATCCAGCTATCTTCATGTATGTATTGTAGCAAGATCTTTCAATAAAAGGATTTTCCCTACTTTAAAGGTTATTCTCAGTAAGCCCAGGGTAGTTGTAATAGAATCCTATCTTGTGGAGGAATAGCACCAGTCCTGTGGTACTCCATCTGAGATCAACTTTCAAAGTAGGTGACAACACCTTTAAAGCACCACTCCTTTTTTTTTTTTTTTTAGTGCTGCAGTAGTGTTTTTAATCTAATTTCCCTATCTCTAGTAATATATGCACCCTCTAGTGTCTTCACCTTTTACTTACCCCACTCTGGTCCTCTGGCTCCATCTTGTGATCACAACCTCTGACTGTCTGAAAGTCTAAAGTTATGTCACAATCTTTCAAAGCAAGTCTATAAGAGCAAAAACAAGGCTGTTGTATGATTGCATAGAGTCCAGACCTCTGGCTCAGTCCATGAAACACTGGAGCAGCTGGCAGGTCACAAACAGTAGAAGACTGAATAGAGTGGCACAGATAGAAGGTGAAGTCAGCAGCAGGTGAGTACAAGACTAGGGGCAGGGGGCATAGATTAGAAGCACCACTGCCGTGGTAAAATAAAAATAATATGATGTGAGTGGTGCTTTAAGGATTAGCTATTCAGTAACTTCAGGGCGTATAAATCACTTTAAAGTAATTCTTGTTTTCAGCCCCATTCTATCTTAATACCGTCATATTTTATCTTATTAAACGATATGATGACATACTGATGCGCCAAGTGATTTAAATGCTCTTGGAGTACTCAAATTCACCTTGTTCTTCATTGAATATGAAATGTTATTCATTTGCAATAGATCCTGCCTTGCCACATAAATAATTCTATAAAATATACATTTTTTTCCAGTTTGACTCATTACATATATACTATGTGAATAAGCCACGACCTCTATGCCAAGTTGTCTCATGTATAACACAACTAAAGATGAAATGTCTTACTGAGCTTCAAAACTGGTATACCATCATAACTTGTCGATATACTCGAAGAGCTTGTATTAACAACCATGAAGTCTCCATTACAGAAATACATATAGAAAAGCATGATGCTTGAGAACACTATCAATACATGATTTAGGGCCTGAATGGGAAGGTTTCCTACTGATATGGCTCTTACCTTAATGCATAGCTCTGGCACCTGCAATACTACAATCTTCTGTTTTGCCATTATCTTTTTTGTTTCGTTAATGCGAGCCGTGACAAAAAAGTGTAGAGATGCCTGATCCACGATATTGCTCATGTACTCGCCAGCTCTTATTTGAACATCCACAGTTTTAGCTAATGGAAAACAAATGAAATGGATGAGAAAAAATGCAATTTACATGCTGAAGTGGTCATCTGAATTGAATTTCCGAGTATCACATAGTATATTCTGTACATTCATCTTGTTTGTTGCAAGTAACTGAAAGGTAATTTGAGCACATTCCAGCTCTTCACACTCAATACAACAGCAAGGAAAATATGTGCTCGACTGAAGGATCTACTGTGGCTTTGGCTCTTTCCAGCCTTCAATCATATAATCTGTTGATAATAAAAAGACTTTAATGCAAATCGCCTGAAAGCAGGGTTGGCAACATCACAAAGACGGTAATGTAAAGAGATATGATTTTTCCAAAATGGGAATCCAATTTCCGATTTGTGTTTGATGAACTTGTAAACACATAGTTGAAGTGAAATATATTGTTGTCTTTCTTGACAAATTAATTTTTTTGTGTAACAACTGATGGATGTAAACATACACATTAAAAGTTAAAAGTTATTTTTCTGTTCAATATACTCTACAGTGCCTTGAAAAAGTATTTGTACCCGTGAAGTTATACGCACTTTCTCATGTTACACTTACAAACGTAAAGGTATTTTATTGGGATTGTATCAGATACAGCGCCTTGTGAAAGTATTTGGCCCCTTGAACTTTTCAACCTTTTGCCATATTTCAGGCTTCAAACGTAAAGATATCAATTCTAATTTTTTTGTGAAGAATCAACAACAAGTGGGACACAATCGTGAAGTGGAATGAAATTTATTGGGTATTTTAAACTTTTTTAACAAATAAAAAACTGAAAAGTGGGGCGTGCAATATTATGTGTCCCCCTTGAGTTAATACTTTGTAGCACCACCTTTTACTGTGATTACAGCTACAAGTCACTTGGGGTATATCTATCAGTTTTCAGAGAGACTGAAATGCTTGCGGATTCATCCTTGCAAAATAGCTGGAGCTCAGTGAGGTTGGATGGAGAGCGTTTCTGAACAGCAGTTTTCAACACTTTCCACAGATTCTCGATTGGATTCAGGTCTGGACTGTGACTTGGCCATTCTAACACCTGGATACGTTTATTTTTGAACTATTCCATTGTAGATTTTGCTTTATGTTTGGGATCATTGTCTTGTTGGAAGATAAATCTCCGTCCCAGTCTTAGGTCTTTTGCAGACTTCGACAGGTTTCTTCCAGAATGGTCCTGTATTTGGCTCCGTCCATCTTCCCATCAATTTTACCATCTTCCCTGTCCCTGCTGAAGAAAAGCAAGCCCAAACCATGATGCTACCACCACTATGTTTGACAGTGGGGATGGTGTTTTGAGGGTGACGAGCTGTGTTGCTTTTACGCCCAAACATATTGTTTTGCATTGTAGCCGAAAAGTTCGATTTTGGTTTCATCTGACCAGAGCACCTTATTCCACATGTTTGGTGTGTCTCCCAGTTGGCTTGTGACCAACTTCAAATGAGACTTTTTATGGATATCTTTGAGAAATGGCTTTCTTCTTGCCACTCTTCCATAAAGGCCAGATTTGTGCAGTGTATGACTGATTGTTGTCCTATGGACAGACTCTCTCACCTCAGCTGTAGATCTCTGCAGTTCATCCAGAGTGATCATGGGCCTTTTGGCTGCATCTCTGATGAGTCTTCTCCTTGTTTGAGATGAAAGTTTAGAGGCCCTGGTAGATTTACAGTGGTCTGATACTCCTTCCATTTCAATAAGATCGCTTGCACTGTGCTCCTTGAGATGTTTAAAACTTGGGAAATTTTTTTGTATCCAAATCCGGCTTTAAACTTACCCACAACAGTATCTCAGACCTGCCTCGTGTGTTCCTTGGTCTTCATGATGCTCTCTGCACTTGAAACCAAACTCTGAGACTATCACAGAGCAGGTGCATTTATACGGAGACTTGATTACACATAGGTGGATTCTATTTATCATTACCAGTCATTTAGGAAAATATTGGATCATTCAGAAATCCTCACTGAACTTCTGGAGTGAGTTTGCTGCACTGAAAGTAAAGGGGCCAAACAGTATTGCACGCCCCACTTTTCAGTTTTTTATTTGTTAAAAACGTTTAAAATATCCAAAAAATTTCATTCCACTTCACGATTGTGTCCCACTTGTTGATTCTTCACAAAAAAATTTGAATTTATATCTTTATGTTTAAAGCCTGAAATGTGGCAAAAGGTTGAAAAGTTCAAGGGGGCCAAATACTTTTACAATGCACTGTATATCAATACTAAGTAGCAAGTACTTGTGAAGTTTAATGATGCATGGTTTTCTAAATATTTAAAAAATATAAATATGACAATTGTGATGTGCATTTGTATTCAGCCCCCATGAGTCAATAATTTGTAGGACCATCTTTCACAGCAAATTTTGCAGCAATTCTTTTGGGGTATGTCTTTACAAGCTTTGCACATCTAGCGGCTGAACGTTTTGCCCATTTTTCATGTCAAAGTAGGCCTAGCTCAGTAAGATTGGATGGTGAGTGTCTGTGAACAGCAATTTCCAAGTCTATCCATAGATTCTCGAAGAGATTTAGATGTAGACTGGGACTGGGCCATTCAAATACAAGAGTACAGTTTCATCTAAACAATTCCAATGTAAATATGGCAGCATGTGTAGGGTTGTTGTTCTCTGGATGGTGATTCTACACCCAAGTCTCAAATGGTTTGCAACCTTTCCTCCAGGCTTTCCTCCATGATTGCTCTGTATTTAGACTCATTCATCTGCCCATCAATTATGACTCACTTCCTTGTCCCTGCTGAAAAAAGCCTCCCCACAGCATGATGCTGCCACCACCATGTTTGACAGTGGGGATCGTGTTTTCAGAGAGATGTACACTGTTAATTTTCCATCCAAAATAGTAGATTGCATTTAGCCGAAAAAGTCCTACTTTGGTTTCATGTGACCAGAGCACCTTCTTCCACATGTTAGTTGTGTCCTCTACTTGGCTTTTTTGCAATCTGCAAATGGGATTTTGTATTGCTTTCTTTTATAAATGGCTTTCTTCTTGCCACTATTCCATACAGGCCAGATTTATGGGGTATATGGCTAACTGCCATCAGACACCTGAGGACAGATACCTCCACCTGAGTTGTGGATCTCTGCCGCTATTCCAGAGGTTTTTGGCTTCTTCTCTAATTAGTGCTATTCTTGTTTAGGATATCAGTTTAGGTAAACAATCATATCTTGGTAGGTTTACAGTTATGCCAATCTCCTTCAATTTGTGGATAATGGATTGAACTATGAGATGTGCTCTGTGAGATGTTCAAAGCATGGGCAATTTGTTTTCATAACCTAGCCCTTCAGTAGTCTTCTCCACAACTTAATGTCTGACCTGTTTGATGTTTTCCTTGGTTTTCATTCATGCTGCTTGATCCCTAGTGTTCACAAACAAACCTTTGAGGTCTTCAGAAAACAGCTGTAGTTATACTGAGAATAAATCACACACAGGCAGACTCAATTTACTAATTAGGTGACTTCTGGAGGCAATTGGTCACTCAGGATTTTATTTAGCAATATGAGATTGCAGGGGGCTGAATACAAATGCACGTCACAATTTTCAGACTTATATTTTTACAATATTAAGAAAACTATGTATTACCGTATATACTCGTGTATAAGCCGAGTTTTTCAGCACAAAAAATGTGCTGAAAAGTCCCCCCCTCGGCTTATACACGAGTCACTAACATATTGCGAGTCAAAAAGCACACTTTCGGCACACACATTTCAAAAAGCGGGTGGGAAGAAGCAGGGCACACAGCGCAGACCACCAGGAGCCAGAGCCCGCAAGCTGCGCAGAGCCTCCCGTCGGACCGGCCCCGCCAGGTACTGAGGCTGTGATCCCGGCTGTGATCTCTGTGACAGCCGGGACCTGTGTGCAGCTTCACCAGCCGCACTGCTGGCGGCGTGGGCGGATGCCCTCCCCCTCCTCCAGATGGCCCCCACCTGTCAACCTGTCACTGCCCCCCACCTGTACAACATTACACCCCCCCCCATGCCGGGACCTGTTTGCGGCGGGGGCCGATGCCCTACCCCTCCTCTGGATGGCCCCCACCTCCGATGCCGGGTCTGTGCGGGTTCCTCCGTCGCGCTACTGGCGGCGCCGGCGTTTCCCCCCCCCCTCCTCAGGCCTCCCCATCCCCTGGATGGCCCCCACCTGTCCCTGCCATTCACCCCTCACCCCCGATCCCCGTGACTGATCTCACCGCTCCTCGATCCCGCCGATGTAGCCGCCGATCTGCCTCCTCTCCTCGCAGGAACACCCCTCCTCCAGTGCTGCTCCGCCCAGAGGTAAGTACTTAATGAATGAATGAATGATTGAATAAGTGAGTGGGTTCATGGGTGGATGGATGGGCTCATAGATGGATGGGTGTGAATGGATGGATGTATGGATGTGTGCACGTGTGGTTTGGTGTAGGTGTACGGGTTTGTGGGTGCATGGATTAGTGGATGTGTGGGTGCGTGGATGCGTGGGTGCGTGGGTTAGTGGATGTGTGGATGTGTGGGTGCGTGGGTGTGTGGGTTAGTGGATGCGTGGATGTGTGGATGCATAGGTGCGTGGATTAGTGGATGCGTGGATGTATGGATGTGTGGGTGTGTGGATGCGTGGGTGCGTGGGTTAGTGGATGTGTGGGTGCGAGGATGTGTGGGTGCATAGGTTAGTGGATGCATGGATGTGTGGGTGCGTGGATGCGTGGGTTAGTGGCTGTGTGGGTGCGTGGATGTGTGGGTGCGTGGATGTGTGGGTGCGTGGATGTGTGGGTGCGTGGGTTAGTGGATGTGTGGATGCGTTAATGTGTGGGTGCATGGATGTGTGGGTGCGTGGATGTTTGGGTGCGTGGATGTGTGGGTGCGTGGGTTAGTGGATGCGTGGGTGCGTGGATGAGTGGGTGCGTGGGTTAGCGGATGTGTGGATGCATGGGTGCGTGGATGTGTGGATGCGTGGGTTAGTGGATGTGTGGGTGCGTGGCTTAGTGGATGTGTGGGTGTGTGGATGTGTGGGTGCGTGGGTTAGTTGATGTGTGGGTGCGTGGATGTGTGGGTGTGTGGGTTTGTGGATGTGTGGGTGAGTGGGTTAGTGGATGCGTGGGTTAGTGGATGTGTGGGTGCGTGGATGTGTGGGTGCGTGGGTTAGTGGATGCATGGATGTGTGGGTGCGTGGATGCGTGGGTTAGTGGCTGTGTGGGTGCGTGGATGTGTGGGTGCGTGGATGTGTGGGTGCGTGGATGTGTGGGTGCGTGGGTTAGTGGATGTGTGGATGCGTTAATGTGTGGGTGCATGGATGTGTGGGTGCGTGGATGTTTGGGTGCGTGGATGTGTGGGTGCGTGGGTTAGTGGATGCGTGGGTGCGTGGATGAGTGGGTGCGTGGGTTAGCGGATGTGTGGATGCATGGGTGCGTGGATGTGTGGATGCGTGGGTTAGTGGATGTGTGGGTGCGTGGCTTAGTGGATGTGTGGGTGTGTGGATGTGTGGGTGCGTGGGTTAGTTGATGTGTGGGTGCGTGGATGTGTGGGTGTGGGTTTGTGGATGTGTGGGTGAGTGGGTTAGTGGATGCGTGGGTTAGTGGATGAGTGGGTGCGTGGATGTGTGGGTGCGTGGGTTAGTGGGTGTGTGGGTGCGTGGATGTGTGGGTGCGTAGATGTGTGGGTGTGTGGGTTAGTGGATGCGTGGGTGCGTGGATGTGTGGGTGCGTAGGTTAGTGGATGCATGGATGTGTGGGTGCGTGGATGCGTGGGTGCGTGGGTTAGTGGATGCGTGTGTGCGTGGATGTGTGGGTGCGTGGGTTAGTGGATGCGTGGGTGCGTGGATGAGTGGGTGCGTGGGTTAGCGGATGTGTGGATGCATGGGTGCGTGGATGTGTGGATGCGTGGGTTAGTGGATGTGTGGGTGCGTGGCTTAGTGGATGTGTGGGTGTGTGGATGTGTGGGTGCGTGGGTTAGTTGATGTGTGGGTGCGTGGATGTGTGGGTGTGTGTGGTTTGTGGATGTGTGGGTGAGTGGGTTAGTGGATGCGTGGGTTAGTGGATGTGTGGGTGCGTGGATGTGTGGGTGCGTGGGTTAGTGGGTGTGTAGGTGCGTGGATGTGTGGGTGCGTGGGTGCGTGGATGTGTGGGTGCGTGGATGTGTGGGTGCGTGGGTGTTGGTGTGTGTGGGTTAGTGGATGCGTGGGTGCGAGGATGTGTGGGTGCGTAGGTTAGTGGATGCATGGATGTGTGGGTGCGTGGATGCGTGGGTTAGTGGATGTGTGGGTGCGTGGGTGTGTGGATGTGTGGGTGCGTGGGTTAGTGGCTGTGTGGGTGCGTGGATGTGTGGGTGCGTGGATGTGTGGGTGCGTGGATGTGTGGGTGCGTGGGTTAGTGGATGTGTGGATGCGTGTATGCGTAGGTGCATGGATGTGTGGGTGCATGGATGTGTGGGTGCGTGGATGTGTGGGTGTGTGGGTTAGTGGATGCGTGGGTGCGTGGATGTGTGGGTGCGTGGGTTAGTGGATGTGTGGGTGCGTGGATGTGTGGGTGCGTGGATGTGTGGGTGCGTGGATGTGTGGGTTAGTGGATGCGTGGGTGCGTGGATGTGTGGGTGCATAGGTTAGTGGATGCATGGATGTGTGGGTGCGTGGGTTAGTGGATGTGTGGGTGCGTGGGTGTGTGGATGTGTGGGTGCGTGGGTTAGTGGCTGTGTGGGTGCGTGGATGTGTGGGTGCGTGGATGTGTGGGTGCGTGGATGTGTGGGTGCGTGGGTTAGTGGATGTGTGGATGCGTGTATGCGTAGGTGCGTGGATGTGTGGGTGCATGGATGTGTGGGTGCATGGATGTGTGGGTGCGTGGATGTGTGGGTGCGTGGATGTGTGGGTTAGTGGATGCGTGGGTGCGTGGATGTGTGGGTGCGTGGGTTAGTGGATGTGTGGGTGCGTGGATGTGTGGATGCGTGGGTTAGTGGATGTGTGGGTGTGTGGGTGTGTGGATGTGTGGGTGCGTGGGTTCGTGGATGTGTGGGTGTGTGGATGTGTGGGTTAGTGGATGTGTGGGTTTGTGGATGTGTGGGTGAGTGGGTTAGTGGATGCGTGGGTGCGTGGATGTGTGGGTGCGTGGATGTGTGGGTGCGTGGATGTGTGGGTGCGTGGGTTAGTGGATGTGTGGGTGTGTGGATGTGTGGGTGCGTGGGTTAGTGGATGTGTGGGTGCGTGGATGTGTGGGTGCGTGGGTTAGTGGATGTGTGGATGTGTGGATGCGTGGGTTAGTGGATGTGTGGGTGTGTGGATGTGTGGGTGCGTGGGTTAGTGGATGTGTGTGGGTGTGTGGATGTGTGGGTGCGTGGGTTAGTGGATGTGTGGGTGTGTGGATGTGTGGGTGTGTGGGTGCGTGGATGTGTGGGTTCGTGGGTTAGTGGATGTGTGGGTGCGTGGATGTGTGGGTGCGTGGATGTGTGGGTGCGTGGATGTGTGGGTGCGTGGATGTGTGGGTACGTGGATTCGTGCTTGTGTGGATGGATGTGTGCGTATGTGTGACTGCATGCGTGGATGGGTGCATGAATGGATGAGTACATGCGTGGATGATGGGTGGATGGATGGATGGATGCAACAAGTGATCAAGTGTCCTCTTCTAGTCTCAGGGATCATAGTCATGGTGCACTGTATGACAGATCATTGCCATACAGTGCACCATAACTCTGACCCCAGAGACTGTAGGAAGAGGACACTTGATCCCTTGCTGCAATCTCTGGAGCAGAGGGGTTCGAGCATCGTGGGACCATCGTTGTGGACTACGTCGGAGGCGATCGAGCGTTGTGGGACCTTCGTTATGGTCTACATTGGATCTTTCTAATAAAGATGGAGTCTGAATTTTGTTTGTGTTTTTTTTTTCAAATAAAAATATTTTTCTCTGTGTGTATTTATTGACTACTTACCAGAGATTCCTAATGGCGGGTCTAACATTGGCCCAATATTATGAATCTCGAGCTTAGTGCCAGCTGCCAATAAAAAGCTGGCATTAACCCCTTTATTACCCAGTTAGCCACCGGCACCAGGGCAACAGGAAGAGCGTGGGTACAGCACCAGAAAATGGTGCTTCAATGAATGTGCCATTTTCTTGGGCGGCTGCGGGCTGCAATTCGCAGCATTGGGGGCCCAGAACGCTTGGGCCTCTCCATGCCGTGGATTCCAGCCCCTGGCTGTCTAGTTGTACCTGGCTGGACCAAAAATAGGGCGGAGCCCCACGTCATTTTTTTTCTAGAATTTGTTCTAGAAATAAAAATAAAATGGGCTTCGCTGTATTTTTGGTTGCCAGCCAGGTACAACGAGGCAGCTGGGGGTTGGTGTCAGTCCGTAGCTGCCAAGTTGTACCTGGCTGGACCAAAAATATGGCGAAGCCCCACGTCATTTTTTTTTATTACTTCTACCAATAAAATGACATGGAGCTTTGCCATATTTTGTTGTTGCTGTAACTGGATTGCTCCCCGGTTACAGCCATCCTCCTGCTCCTGGCTGTGCAGTGCGGGTACCGGCCCGGATCCCTCCCCAGTTATGGTACCTGCATCCTCAGACCTCTCAGGCGTGCGGTCCCAGTCCCCCCGCCGTTTCCGTCCATCCTCGGTCTCCCGTGCACCTGTGGTTCCTGTGCAGAAACCTCAGAGGGCCCGGATCCCTCCGCCTCATCTGCACTGTATTGATGGGGTGGCCTGTATCCCTCCGCCCTCCTATAGCGATGGGCGGCATGTATCCCTCCGCCATGCTGTAGTAAGGGGGCGCCTAGTGTCCCTCCACCCTGCATAGGTTATGGTAGACCCCTGTGTCCCGGTCAGCACACACCCAAAAAGTCCCCTGTGGCCAGACATTGACCTAATACAAGGTTTGGACACAGGGGACTTTAATTACAGTGCCTGGCCCTAAGAGGAAGGAGGTGAGGCACCATTGTAGTAATGTACCGTGTGTTTAGTTACAGTAGCATAATAGATCAGGGGAAAGAATAGAGCAGGGAAAGTGCTGGGTTGTCAGGGAAAGTTCAAAATTTTATTCGTATCCATTTTCATTTGTGAAATTTCTCAGTACTGGTAGCTGCTGCATTTCATACCCTAGGCTTATACGCAAGTCAATAACTTTTCCCAGCTTTAGGGGGGTCGGCTTATACACGGGTCGGCTTATACACGAGTATATATGGTATTTCCTGTACATTTCACAAATAATTGCTACTTTGTGTTGGTATATCACATAAAAACCCCATAAATACGGTACATCTTTTGTTTTTATGACATGAAAAAGTTCACGAGGTACAAATACTTTTTCAAAGCACTGAATATACCTAGGCAATGTACTCTTACATATCATGTGATGTAGGCAAAATGGTTTTCTTTTATGTTAAATGCTCCCATCTTTGTTTTCCCTTTAACCTCATAAAGTGACACTGGTTAGAATTGAAAAAAAATGGCCTGGTCAAGATGAAAACAGGCTCTGGGCTGAAGGGGTTAAATTTAAATTCACAATCTGGAATAGCAGTGTTTTGGATGGAATGTATTATTGCTGCATCCAAAATGATGCATTGTACAGTATCAGCATAGTGGATGGGAATTCTAGAAATCCCATGCTCACTGTGCTTTACTCAACAGCAGCGCATTTTCACCTGCAGTGCGGGTCGTTGGGCTTCCACATCTTTATAAACAGCATGTTCATTTATTGTTGCGGATTCAGAAGCAAGCTCCAGTGGGTGAATGCAGATTGTGGTCACAAGGCAGCTTCTTTCTCGCCGAATTCAGCCGTGGCTTCCCTTCAGTCCAGAGGCATTGCGTGTAACACACTGTGCCTCCTGATCTTGTGCACATACCCTCAGAGAGCCAGTGCCTCTGCTACACCAGTTGACAGAGCTAGCAAAGTAGATAGAGCTTAAAGACCCAGCCCAAGGCCTTTAGGAATATTCAGACTGGTCTGGTACCACCTGCGGCATGCTAATCCCTGCACTGCCCTAGGTGATTGACAGGTTTATCTGTCCTGCTTCTGTAGTAACATCTGATTTTTTTCTTTACTAGGTTTGTTTAGAGTACTTTAGTTACTTCTAGTGGCTGAACTTTTCATCAGCACTAGCTCATGTCTTTCATACTTCCTTTTAAGGTAACTTTACACGACGCAACCGTGGAGAGGAATCTGACCGGCAATCTGTTGCCCCAGCACAATCGCCGTGAAATTGCCTCGCAATTGCAGTGTGTAATTGGGGAATTTGGCGGCGATAAATAAGTTTGCGCCTGGTTCCGATTTCACAGCACTGCTCCAAAATCAGAGGCAATCATGAAGGCGACATATCCGGCTTTTGACGTGTGAACGAGTGATAGGGATGTAATCTGCGCCACCTATTGATTTCCCGGAGGCATGCCACAGCGTGCTGGAGTCCGCGCCTCATCTGCGATGATTGTTGGTGGTTACTGTGTTTCCAATGGCTGTCAATGGACACCACGCCATATTTGAACAGCTGTCCATTCACAACCACACAATGGCAATGGCATCATGTATTAGCCAGCCTTCCAGCGCTGTCTGCCCAATCATAACGCTATTGCGTTGTCTAATCAGCGTGTTTGGGGCGCGGTATACACCTGTCTGCCACACCTATGTTCTCGCGGCACTGAACATGTACGCCCACATTCCTTTGGGGATTGCGGCGTGTGAAGCGGCGAGGGAACTCCCCCAGATTGGTTCCGCTGTGGGGTAGGCGATTTCCGGCGTGACACATCGCCTTATGTTGAGGGTGAAATTGCAGCGTGTAAAAGCGCCTTCGGCGATCTCAGGCAACCATGGAAAACGTGCACGCGCACATTAGATTGCCTCCTATCGCCGCCAAAAATTGTGGTGTGTAAAGGTATGTAAAAATGCTATGGAATTAATAGCTCTATTTACATGAATACATATTATTATTATTATTCCCCTCTCCTTTGTGTTACATTGTGGGTACAAAGACCCCATTTGCTCATGACTGAGATACTGAGGACAGTCTCCATTTTATCCGCTCCTGATAGCATCGCTGGTAAGCAAGTTTATGCTCTATGCAGCCATCTATACTTTAGAGTGTCTCCCTATTTAGTTAGTTGCATTTATTAGGTTAGCTTCAGGCTGTTTGTAGATGTTAGTAAGAAATTTATATATGGCATTCAGTGTATATACACCCCTGTTGGCAAATGCCACCTTTCAGGGGTGTTTTCGCATATTCTCCCAAAGCAAACTATCAATAAGAGGAGGACTAAAGGGAGTACTTTGCAATTAAAAATACAAATTTTATTACATACACGTCTAAAAACAGTGACAGACCGTAAAAGACAGTAGGGGTACCCTCCAACTCTTATTAAGGTTAAAAATCACAGTATGGTGCTTATTACATGATAATAGTGCAAATCACATAGTCATATTAGTAGGGGTAACATTGATTTTTACATGCGATATGTTACATCAGATATCCTAGGTGAACACAGTCTAATGTTGGGATCACATACATGTAACAGTATCAATAGTCATTAGTATAAACCTTGGTTGTATCCCAGCCTATATAATTACATCATCCAATACTCCATCCAACACATCACTTAAGATTATATTTTTATACCCCTATATAATGATACCAGAACACATTTCTGCTGATACATTTCTTTTCTTGTGCCCTAGGCACCCAGATGGAAAGAACCCCAGTAAAGAAGGCAGCATGATCTTAATATTTACCCCAACACGTGTTTCGCTAGAGACACCAGTAGCTTCCTCAATCACCCTTTGTCCCCTTGAGGAGCTGGGCTCTGTCTGATGTTCTAATAGAAAACTCACTGTCCCTGCACTAGTACCTCCCACTATGGCCTAGTCCCAAAACCTTTAACTCTTACCCTACTCACTACGTGTTACTAGACAGAACACAGCTTCTTCACAGTACAGTGTACAACATGATACAGACAAACTTTAACTGCTTCTGACTCTACATTCAGCATAACACAATCATACACAACTACACATCACAGTTCACTTAGCACATAACCTTCACAATAACGCATGACATAATACACATCACACTTTACATAGTATATTGGTGTCTTTAAGGGGAAATGTGACAATATGTTCACTTCCTTACAACTGGACCTGCAACAGAGACAGACCTAGGGTCTGAATAGTCCGAAGAGCCATATGACATCGGTGCCCCTAAAGCGAGTGGACACTGGGACAGAGGATACTGAGATCAAGAAGAAAGGGTGACCGAGTTACAGAATGATCTCTGGGAGCGGAGTTAAAGGACTGACTGGAGGAATAAGAGACAGAGTGAGATAAATTCTAGTACAAGATGGAACAGAACATGATAGAAATTGAGTGTCCTGCAAAGGAGTTCCCTAAGTGTCTGTAATGCTAGGGTCACACATAAGCCCCTGGCCCGTTTTTGGCTTCATTTTTGTCTTTTTTTTTTTTTTCAAAGTCCAAAAACTGACAGAAAAACGGATTTTTTAACATGGGACCCTATGGGAAACGCATGCGTTAACGCATGGCACATATAGGCACCTGCGTTAACGCATATGCGTTTTTAATGAAAAAATGACTAAGTCCAAAAACGTTCAGGGGTGCAGGAGGCTCAAAAAGCACCCTATAAAAAACGGATTGGTGATGAAAATCACTTCCAAAAACGGACTTCTATGTGTGACCCCAGCCTAAGCTTGAAGCTAGAATCAGCCATGTTGGCAAAATTCCTTTAAGAAGGAGAAGACATGGAACTGCCTGAGGAAAATACAACTTTCATAAATGTGCTGTGGTGCTAGGTTGGGTAGTGATGGAATGAGGAAGGCTAGTGGAGGCTGGAACAAGTGGAGTGAAGAAACTGTGCATAGAGATATTCGAGAAGACATGTGCCGGCTACCTAATGTAGTTGTTATCAAATTTCTGCTAAGTAAAACTATGTTTTTAAAGAACTTGTAATCTCTCTTGATTAACTGGCTAATATTTGGTTATGGCCAGCGGAAGCCATCAGCATCATGTGGCCTGAAAAGGAGTGTGAACACCTTAATGACAAACCACACATCCAGCAACGACACTCTCTTTCATGTAATGTTGCGGTGCATAGAAGGTGCAGACCTCAAGACTACCACCCGGTCCCATACTACACAGTTTAGAAAAGACAATTTAAGGAGATGTACAGTTGTGCTTAACAGTTTACATACTCCAGCAGATTTTTTGCTTTCTTTGCCGTTTTTCAGAGAGTATGAATAATAATAACACAAAAACTTTTTTTCCACTCATGATTAGTGGTTCGGAGAAGCCATTTATTGTCAAACTACTGTGTTTTCTCTTTTTAAATCATAATGATAACCAAACACATCCAAATAACCCAGTTCTTAAAACCGTGTATTGCCCCCCTCTAAAATCAATGACAGCTTGAAGTCTTTTGTGGTAGTTGTGGATGAGGCTCTTTATCTCACAGGTAGTAAAGCTGCCCATTCTTCTTGGCAAAAAGCCTCTAATTCCTGTAAATTCCTGGGCTTTCTTGCATGAACTGCGTGCATGAGTTCTCCCTAGAGTGGCTCAATCATATTGAGCTCAAGAGACTGAGTGGCCACTCCAGAACCTTCACTTTGTTCTGCTGTAGCCAATGACAGGTCAACTTGGCCTTGTGTTTTCGATCAGTCATGTTGGAACATCCAAGTACGTCCCATGCGCAGCTTCCGGGCTGATGAGTGCAAATGTACCTTCATTATCTGCTAATAATGTGCTGCATTCATCTTTCCTTCAACTGTGACCATGTTTTCTGTGCCTTTGTAGCTCACACATCTCCGCATTATCAGCGATCCACCTCCATGCTTTACAGTAGGAATGGTGTTCCTTTCATCATAGGCCTTGTTGACGCCTCTCCAAATGTAATGTTTATGGTTGTGGCCAAAAAGTTTGATTTTGGTCTTACAACTACAAATGAACTTGTTCAGAAGTTTGGATGATTGTCTCTGTGCTGTTTGACGTATTGTGAGTTAGATACTTTGTGGCATTTGCGCAGTGATGACTTTTTTTCTGGCAACACAACCTTTCCCCCTGACTCACAATCTAGACACGCCAGTGGCTGGATGGAAGATGCAAGAGTCTGTCTGGATCCCAGAAATTCACTCAGCTTTTATGCACACACACTGATTACAAGCAAACAGGTGAGGATGTTACCTTTATCAGCCATTTATACCTATTTGTATGTATTTATACCCATCTGTGCATGTTATCGGGCCAAAATCCCCAGGGTATGTAAAGTTTTGATCAGGGTCATTTGGATGTTTTTGGTTGTCGCTAATATTTAAAAAGAGAAAACACAGTAGTTTGACAATAAATGGCTTCACCCAACCACTAATCATGAGTGGAAAAAAGATTTTGTGTTATCATTCACATTCTCTGAAAAAAAGCCAAGAAAGCAAAAATACTGCCAGGGTATGTAAACTTTTGAGCACAACTGTATATCTCTTTTAAAAAGGTGATTGTAGGGAAACTGCTGTTGGTGGCTTCGTTCAGTGAGCTGTCTTTTAAGAGAAAACACTGTGGAATACTCATTTTCTCTGCAAAGCTCATGCACAGTAAATAAAGAATTGCACAGAGACCATTAAAATCAATGTGCATCTATTTATTTTATTGAATAGTGTTACAGAACTGCATGTTGGAATTTGATAAATATACTGTACACCATCAGCTTTTGCAAGTTGTAGCAAAGCTTTAAAGTAAAGACATTACCCATCAAATGATATACCGTATGTGGCCTCAAAATGTGGTTAAATTGATCTTTCAGCAAGATTTCGCCTAAGCAATTAATATGTGTATGTAGCTTATTTAAAGACAAATCTGGCAATACCTTTACATGGCCAGTGCATTCCTCCATCACTAAGAAATCATTGGTTGAATTGATATGCAAATCAGGTTGAAAAACTATTTGTAGATGTGGAACCTTTGGTACTCTGACCTCCTTCTGCTTGACTGATGACTCCTTTACCTGAAGTCACACAGCATAGAGGCTGTCAATCAAGCTGAAGGAGAAGGTGCTGGGTGGGTAATAGAGCTGGAGAGACATAGGTTTTACATGTACAGTATCTATTTGCATATTCATTCAAATTACCTCTTCAGAGAGAAAAAGGTCTTTTACTCAAGTGCCATCTTCTTGATGTTGCAATCTTAAAAGTTAACATCGACCCTTTAACGAGCCTCTCCATATGACTTAGGATAAAAGCCAAACCAGAATCTCAATTTGCAGACAGTGTTTTGGAGTACTGGCCCTCATCACTGCAAAGTATGAGATCGGATTTGGCTAGGTGAGAGGCTTAAGACTGGGATCTAAGGGTTAACATCTTTCCTTATGGAGAATGATATGCCTTACCTCTTAGATCTGAGTCTTAAGTCACTCACTTAGTCAAATCAGATCTCATAGCAATAGCTCAAAACATTATGCCTGCAAATTGAGATTCTGGTTTGGATTTTATCCTAAGTCGTATGGCAAGGGTGATATTGGACTCCTCTTGCATAGAGCTACATGCACATTTAAATAGTTTGGGGGTGTGTGAATCCTGCTGACAGATTCCCTTTAATAGACTTAATAGGTAGTAGTCCTCTGGAACTCCTACTTAGGGCGCAATCAGACGGCTATGTAACACGAACGAGGATCGCATCGCAATGGTTGGACCTGCCGGTGGCTCTCCCGACCCAAATGTGACTTCATGTATTTTATGCATGTTAGGGGGTAAGGAGAGCAGCAGGCCAGTCCAAGCATTCCGAAGCGATCGTCATTCATGTTATACGGCTGACTGTGGCCTTATTGGTAGAAGAAGGTTAAGAAGTTAAAACTTAACATTTAATCGATTATTCTAAAAAGACAAGATTGTCCCACAAACTATACACATAATAACAGTGCCCAAGTGTCACACTATTAAAAAGCTCCGTTACCATACTAGGAGCTGTTCCTCATTTAAAGGTATTACCCACGGGGCTCAGTCTGCCCCTTCATCACAATCCACCTTCAAATCTTTATGCTAGTTATAAATGGACTGGTGTTATCCTTTACACCCCACAATAACATGCATTATTCCTGCATATGAAAATCCTGTAAGCCCGCTTCCCCTCTATAAAGGAAAGATCTCACCGGCTTCTTCTCATCAGGGCAGGTTTCATTTAGAGTCACTTTCCTCCAGGGGGTCCTTCTACTAGTGACAGCCTGGTTTGGAACTCTCAAAGTATTCTATATGTCACCACCATGTTCCACTCCCTACGCGTTTCGGACTTATGATCCTCATCAGGGGATGTGTGGTTTTGGTATTCAGTGGGGTCCTAAGTATAGGTGCCCCCTATGATGGTACATGCCTCTGTGAAGTAAGACATTAAATATAATTTCCTCTTAGTTGTGTCATTTGGTGCGAAGCACCACAATCTACATATATAGTTTCAGTCCCCCTTTGGTGCCATTGCCCCCTGGGTACTTACCCAGCACAGCTTGGTGGTCTGAGTGTGGAGGACGCCGCCGCGGCCATGCCGCAGCTTTTATGACCGTATTTCCCGGTCACGCGGCGTCCCCCGCCCCCGGAAGTGACGCGCGTATCCTCCCGCAACGTCACTTCCGGTCCGGCGCTTATGTGGAACGCAAGCATGCGTTCCACACCTCATTCCCGGCCTATTTCCAGTGATGGGTGGTGTCTAGGGCTTATTGATTCCTCCCCCGGATTATGAGGTCATTAGAAGGGGCAGGTTCTTTGTCAGATCCTATTCCCCCTTGTAAAGGGGCGTTTATCTCCATATAAACGCTCCCCTTTTTTACCAAAGTAAGGCAAAAGTCTTAGTTTCCTACCATTTATGTTTTATCTACATCTTTTGGAACAACAATTAGTTACTTTGACATTCATTTAGAGTCCCCTCAGAGCGGAGCTCGTTACATGATCTTGATGGTTTGTTTTGCATGATCACATTTAACCAAAGCAGGGCAGATATATACCACACATTATGTATTACGGACACAGGCTGGAATATGATGTTTCCTTTTTAAAGTTTTGGGGGGGGGGGGGGGGGCGGGCATCGCGTTTCATCCAGTGAGATTTTAGAATAAGGGAAATAGTAAGGCTAGGACAGATTATAAATAGATAGTGATAGATTATGTGCCCTCTATATTCTCCTACACTCTTCCCTCTGTCCCTACCTTGCTGCGGAGGTTGGCACCCTAAAGTACCCCCTCCCCGCCCATGGCGCCCCCGCTCCTCGTCGGCTCTCCCTCCTATTCTCTCCCTTTACTATCTTGTCTCAAGAAATGGAGAGAAGGAAAGTGCCTCATTCATTCCCTTCGGGGCCACTGTGTTCAAGGTATAGATCCAAAAAACCTCTTTTCTGAGGACCTTATTGTCCCAATCCCCTCCCCTCATGGGTGGTGGGACATGGTCAATGCCTATGAACATTAAGCAATTTTCGTCTCCCCCATGAAAGGTGTTGATATGCCTAGCTACTGGTTTATCACGTTTGTTGCGGATATCGCTCCGATGTTCCCCTATTCTTTTCCTTAGCTCTCTGGTTGTTTTCCCCACGTACTCTAGGTTACATGGACATCTCGCTTTGTATATCACTCCCCTCGTCCCACAATTTATGAATGATCTTATATCATATGTACGATGGGTTGCACTACTCTCAAAGCTTTTTGTAGTTATGACCTGACTACAGCTCATGCAATGTCCACACCTATAGCTCCCCTTCACAGTACTTTTTATCCAGTTTTTATCTTGAGCCAGTAAATGGCTGTGTACCAGTCTGTCTCTCAGAGATCTTGGTTTCTTATATGTGATATTTGGACCATTAGTTAGAAGTGGACTTAGTTCTGGGTCCATTTGTAAAATTGGCCAATGCTTGGCCATAATTTCTCTGATTTTATCTGCCCCACTTGAGTAAGTAGTGATCATGCGTATCTTATTTGTCTCCTCACCCCTATCACTCTGTTTTGTTGTAAGAAGTTTTGTTCTCTCCATAACCTTGACCTCTTTCCATGCCCGTTTAATCACTCTTTTTGGGTATCCCCTTTCAGTCAAACGCTCTGTCAGATCCTCTATCTGAGTGTGAAAACTGGCCTCCGTAGAGCAGTTTCTTCTCATCCTTATCATTTGACTTTTAGGGATCCCTCTCTTCTGACTATTGGGATGTCCACTCTCCCATCTCAACAGTGAGTTTGTGGCGGTCTGTTTTCGATATGTACAGGTCTGTAATCTTCCTATATTGTCCCTCTCAATTAGGACATCAAGGAAGGGAAGTCTCTCTTTCTGTACCTCAAACGTAAATCTTAGACCTAGGTCATTGTTGTTTAGGCTTTCTACTACATCTCTGAAACTTTCCTCCGACCCCCTCCAAATAACAAACACGTCATCTATGAATCTAGTCCACAAGATGATTCTCTCCGTGTCAATTGTGGTTTTCTCACCAAAAACAACGGTTTCCTCCCACCAGCCCAGGAGCAAATTAGCATATGAAGGGGCCATGGAATTCCCCATAGCAGTGCCCCTGAGCTGGTGGAGGTACTTACCGTTGAAGGTGAACACATTCTTGGTCAGACAAAAGCCCAGTAGATCCATGACAAAATCATTATGTTTATCACACTGTCTCCCTCTACTCCTCAGATAGTATTTCACCGCTTCCAACCCCTTCTCATGTGGAATTGACGAGTAGAGGGCCTCCACATCAATGCTGCATAGCAGCATATCCTCCTCTAACACCACATCCTCAATCCTCCTCAGGAGGTCAGTTGTATCTCTTAGGTAGGAGTTCAGAGTGATCACAAATGGTCTCAAGATTTTGTCGATGTAGACGCCTAGGTTTTGTGTTATGCTGCTTATTCCCGAAACAATTGGTCTACCCTTCATCGGGTTAGTACCCTTGTGTAGTTTCGGGAGGCAGTAAAACGTCGCCATCACTGGATGATCCGGTAATAGAAAGTCATATTCCTTCTTATCTATAACATTTTCAGAAAGACCTCTATCTAGAAGGCATCTCAGTTCCCTTTTAAAGTCCTTCATAGGACTACATCTCAGGGTTTCATAATTACCTTTATCCTCCAGAATAACACTGCACATCTCAATGTATCTGTCTCTATCCATTATCACCACATTGCCGCCCTTATCAGACGGCTTGATGACAATGGATTGATCTTTTTCAAGTTCACAGACACACGCCATCTCCTCTTTACTGAGATTGTGCCTACCGCCCCTTAGGTTGTTCAAACCACCAATTTCTTCTGAGACCAAATTGACGAATACGTCAACTGCACTCAGATCACCTGTTGGTGGTGGCATCCTCGAGCTTTTATTCCTCAGGTCGGTAAATGGTCCCTCCCCTGTTATAGTGTGGTCAGTCTGCCCTAGATGGAAGAGGGTTCTAATATCTTCCAAGAGGTCATCGGGGACCCCTAAATTTTTACTGGTTTTTTTGTCCTCTTTTATGAAATGTTTTTTCCACCTCAATTTTCTCGCAAATAAATTGAGGTCCTTGATTGTTTCAAATATACTGAGATCAGTAGTGGGGACAAATGATAGTCCTTTACTCAACACCTTCACCTCAGTGTCTGTCAAGTTTTTAGAGGACAAATTTACAACCTGTAATTTTGTTATACTATTGGGGTTTGTGTGGGTGCTGCCGGTCCTGGGCGGTTTCTTAGGTGGTATCCTGGGTCTAAAAAACCTGCCCCTGGTCCTGGTCTAGGGTTATTATTCGGTTGATTCCGGTTTTCACCCCTTCCTCTCCCTCTACCCTTCTTTTTCTTATTTCTATTACCAGTTTTTCCGGCTCCCCTTCCCTCTGCCTCTGATGTGTCTGTCCCTGTTGAATAATCCTCAGGTCCTGTGTCAGGTTGGCCACTGGGTGTCCCTTTAGGTGTATACACATACGCTCTATTATTTTTGAAATCCTGCAAGTCCCTCAGGTAGAATTTATGTTTTCTTTCCTTGAGATGGTATTGAAATTTCTCCAGGGTACTCTGCAAAATAGTCTCTTTTGAGGCAAATTCTGCTTCCCCTGAGAATTTCCTAGTGATTTCTTTTTGTTCTTTGAGGTTCTCATCCAGTTTCCCCAACTGTTTTTTCTCCTCCTCCAGCAGTAATTTCATTAGTCTAATTGAGCTCTCAGTTGCCTCTTTCTCCCATTTTGTGGCCAACTCTGGATTTTTATACCTATAACCCGGTGTAAGAGTAATTCTTAGGTACCTGGGGACTATCCCTTCCCTTATGTAACTCTCTAGGGACTGAACTTCCCACCAGGAGATAATCCTGTCCTTATAGATTTTGGTCAATTCTTTAAATGCTCCTGTCAGGGTGGTGGAGTACTTTTTTTGCACAAACTCCCTCTCTGAAAAGACCTCTTTTGCCTCTGCAACCCACTGTTCCGTGTTGAAATCACCTGATAGGAAACCAGCCATTTGCCTCTCTTATTAATTATACAGTTATATAGCAGGTTATGGGTTCTCCCTAGTGACTGTTCAAGTCACACCTGGGGAGATAGTTTCATCAGATAACTAAAGCAATATAAGGAGGTTAAGAAGTTAAAACTTAACATTTAATCGATTATTCTAAAAAGACAAGATTGTCCCACAAACTATACACATAATAACAGTGCCCAAGTGTCACACTATTAAAAAGCTCCGTTACCATACTAGGAGCTGTTCCTCATTTAAAGGTATTACCCACGGGGCTCAGTCTGCCCCTTCATCACAATCCACCTTCAAATCTTTATGCTAGTTATAAATGGACTGGTGTTATCCTTTACACCCCACAATAACATGCATTATTCCTGCATATGAAAATCCTGTAAGCCCGCTTCCCCTCTATAAAGGAAAGATCTCACCGGCTTCTTCTCATCAGGGCAGGTTTCATTTAGAGTCACTTTCCTCCAGGGGGTCCTTCTACTAGTGACAGCCTGGTTTGGAACTCTCAAAGTATTCTATATGTCACCACCATGTTCCACTCCCTACGCGTTTCGGACTTATGATCCTCATCAGGGGATGTGTGGTTTTGGTATTCAGTGGGGTCCTAAGTATAGGTGCCCCCTATGATGGTACATGCCTCTGTGAAGTAAGACATTAAATATCATTTCCTCTTAGTTGTGTCATTTGGTGCGAAGCACCACAATCTACATATATAGTTTCAGTCCCCCTTTGGTGCCATTGCCCCCTGGGTACTTACCCAGCACAGCTTGGTGGTCTGAGTGTGGAGGACGCCGCCGCGGCCATGCCGCAGCTTTTATGACCGTATTTCCCGGTCACGCGGCGTCCCCCGCCCCCGGAAGTGACGCGCGTATCCTCCCGCAACGTCACTTCCGGTCCGGCGCTTATGTGGAACGCAAGCATGCGTTCCACACCTCATTCCCGGCCTATTTCCAGTGATGGGTGGTGTCTAGGGCTTATTGATTCCTCCCCCGGATTATGAGGTCATTAGAAGGGGCAGGTTCTTTGTCAGATCCTATTCCCCCTTGTAAAGGGGCGTTTATCTCCATATAAACGCTCCCCTTTTTTACCAAAGTAAGGCAAAAGTCTTAGTTTCCTACCATTTATGTTTTATCTACATCTTTTGGAACAACAATTAGTTACTTTGACATTCATTTAGAGTCCCCTCAGAGCGGAGCTCGTTACATGATCTTGATGGTTTGTTTTGCATGATCACATTTAACCAAAGCAGGGCAGATATATACCACACATTATGTATTACGGACACAGGCTGGAATATGATGTTTCCTTTTTAAAGTTTTGGGGGGGGGGGGGGGCGGGCATCGCGTTTCATCCAGTGAGATTTTAGACACACACTCAGACCACCAAGCTGTGCTGGGTAAGTACCCAGGGGGCAATGGCACCAAAGGGGGACTGAAACTATATATGTAGATTGTGGTGCTTCGCACCAAATGACACAACTAAGAGGAAATTATATTTAATGTCTTACTTCACAGAGGCATGTACCATCATAGGGGGCACCTATACTTAGGACCCCACTGAATACCAAAACCACACATCCCCTGATGAGGATCATAAGTCCGAAACGCGTAGGGAGTGGAACATGGTGGTGACATATAGAATACTTTGAGAGTTCCAAACCAGGCTGTCACTAGTAGAAGGACCCCCTGGAGGAAAGTGACTCTTAAGGTCCTGTCACACGCGTCAATGTCGTCAGCGATCTGATCGCTGACGACATTGACGGCTGATTGCTGGTGAGCTGTCACACAGACAGACTCACCAGCGATCAATTGACCAGTGACATCATGGAAACGATTTAAATATCGTTTCCACGATGTCCTGCTCCCGCTGCCAGCCTGCTGGAAGCGGGAGCAGCCTGGTCTCCAAGGTACACTGCGGGTAACTAGGCAGCGCGCGCTGCCTAGATACCCGACGTGTACCTTAGTTACCAGCCTCCTCCGCTCACCCGGTGAGCGGAGGAGGCTGGTAACTAAGGTACACAGTCGGGTATCTAGGCAGCGCGCGCTGCCTAGTTACCCGACGTGTACCTTAGTTACCAGCCTCCTCCGCTCACCGGGTGAGCGGAGGAGGCTGGTAACTAAGGTACACGTCGGGTATCTAGGCAGCGCGCGCTGCCTAGTTACCCGCAGTGTACCTTGGATACCAGCTCCCAGCGCTTCTGAGAGGCGCTGGGAGCTGGAATATCGCTACTCCCGGTGTCACACGCAGCGATGCTGCGTGTCCACCGGGCGACAATCGCCAGGTTTTAGGACTGATTCTAAAACCTGGCGATCATCAACCAGCGATTTATCGCTGGTTGATTCACTATGTCACACGCGTCAATATCGCTGCAACGTCACGTGCAGCCGATATCGTGCAGGCGATATTGACGCGTGTGACAGGCCCTTAAATGAAACCTGCCCTGATGAGAAGAAGCCGGTGAGATCTTTCCTTTATAGAGGGGAAGCGGGCTTACAGGATTTTCATATGCAGGAATAATGCATGTTATTGTGGGGTGTAAAGGATAACACCAGTCCATTTATAACTAGCATAAAGATTTGAAGGTGGATTGTGATGAAGGGGCAGACTGAGCCCCGTGGGTAATACCTTTAAATGAGGAACAGCTCCTAGTATGGTAACGGAGCTTTTTAATAGTGTGACACTTGGGCACTGTTATTATGTGTATAGTTTGTGGGACAATCTTGTCTTTTTAGAATAATCGATTAAATGTTAAGTTTTAACTTCTTAACCTCCTTATATTGCTTTAGTTATCTGATGAAACTATCTCCCCAGGTGTGACTTGAACAGTCACTAGGGAGAACCCATAACCTGCTATATAACCTTATTGGTAGAAGGAAGTTCCCATGATCCTTGGTGTAAAAAAAAGATGTAAACTGTGTGCAGAATTATTAGGCAAGTTGTATTTTAGAGAATTATTTTTATTATTGATCAACAACTATGTTCTCAATTAACCCAAAAGACTCATAAATATCAAAGCTTAATATTTTTGGAAGTTGGAGTGGGTTTGTTTTTAGATTTAGCTATCTTAGGAGGATATCTGTTTGTGCAGGTAACTATTACTGTGCAGAATTATTAAGCAGTGTAATAAAAACCAAATATATTCCCATCTCACTTGTTTATTTTCACCAGGTAAACCAATATAACTGCACAAAATTTAGAAATAAACATTTCTTGCATGGAGAAACAAAACCCCAAAAAATTAGTGAACAACATAGCCATCTTTCTTTATGATGACACTCAACAGCCTTCCATCCATAGATTCTGTCAGTTGTTTGATCTGTTTAAGATCAACATTGCGTGCAGCAGCCACCACAGCCTCCCACACACTGTTCTGAGAGGTGTACTGTTTCCCCTCCCTGTAGATCTCACTTTTTAGGAGGGACCACAGGTTCTCTATGGGGTTCAGATCAGGTGAAAAAGGGGGCCATGTCATTATTTTTTCTTCTTTTAGACCTTTACTAGCCAGCCACGCTGTGGAGTAGTTGGATGCATGTAATGGAGCATTGTCCTGCATGAAAATCATGTTTTTCTTGAACGATACCGACTTCTTCCTGTATCTTTGATTATACCAGCCCATACCAGTACCCCACCTCCACCTTGCTGGCGTCAGAGTCGGAGTGGAGCGCTCTGCCCTTTACTGATCCAGCCACTGGCCCATCCATCTGACCCATCAAGAGTCACTCTCATTTCATCAGTCCATAAAACCTTTGAAAAATCAGTCTTAAGATATTTCTTGGCCCAGCCTTGATGTTTTATCTCATGTTTCTTGTTCAAAGGTGGTCGTTTTTCAGCCTTACTTATCTTGGCCATGTCCCTGAGTATCGCACACCTTGTGTCTTTTGATGCTCCAGCACCGTTGCAGCTCTGAAATATTGCAAAACTGGTGGCAAATGGCATCTTGGCAGCTTCACGCTTGATTTTCCTCAATTCATGGGCAGTTATTTTGCGCCTTTTTTGCTCAACACGCTTCTTGTGACCCTGTTGGCTATTTACTATGAAACGCTTGATTCTTCGGTGATCACTGCTGCATCCCTCTGCAAGACATCTCCCAATTTTGGACTTTGCAGAGCCTGTCAAACCTCTCTTCTGACCCATTTTGCCTAAGGAAAGGCATTTGCCTAATAATTAAGCACACCTTATATAGGGTGTTGATGTCATTACACCACACCCATCCTCATTACAGAGATGCAAATCACCTGATTTACTTAATTGGTAGTTGGCTCTCACGTCTATACAGCTTGGAGAAGGACAACATGTATAAAAAGTATCATGTGATCAAAAAACTAATTTGTCTAATAATTCTGCACACAGTGTACGTCACTTTGCAATTATTTTTGTGGAAGTCAAGGAGACATCAAAGCCGGGATGCTCTATTATATCTTGTCTGTAGATCAGATATTATTGTCAAGATGACAAGTTCCCTTTAAATGCTCTTGTAGAATTAGTTGATTCAATAATTTGGTTCTTGTTTGCTGTTCAGAAGCTATGGTAAGTGACAATTCTTTATTTATCAAATATATACTTATACTTACCATAGAACCATAGAGATGAAATCTATGTGTCTGTATGTATTAAGTATTGTAATCTCATATTACTGTCCCATTAATGCATCAGTATAATCTACGTACAAGAAAAACAAACTGATATTTATTCATCAGACTTTGCTCAGCAATTGATCAGAGTGTGGTCTTAAGGTACCTTCACACGTGTCAATATTGCTAGGCAATTTCACTGGCAATTTGCCTGGTTGCAGTGAAATCATGGACAAATTGTTCCATTTTGTTGCCGTGTACAAATGGAACAATGTGTCCATGATTTCACTGCAACAAGTAAGTTGCAAGTGAAATTGCATGCAATGTTGCGACGTGTAAAGGTACCCTTAGGGCCGCTTTACACACACCAACTTCTGTGACCAACTTCTGAACAGATCTCTGGTTGCGGTGAAATCATGGACACATTGCTCCATTTTGTGGCTGTGTACAAATGGAACAATGTGTCCATGATTTCACTGCAACCAGAGATCTGTGTGTAAAGCGGCCCTCAAGGTACCGTCACACAGGGACATATCGCCGGCGATGTTGCCGGCAACCGAGGGGCGTGGCCAGGTTGCGGCGACATCGCCGGCGAATTGCCGCGTGTGACAGGGCGATAATCAGGCGATGAATCGTCTGAGTCACATTGCCAGGTTTCCCAACCATGTTGGGAAACCTGGCGATGTTGCTCAGGCGATTCTGCCTGATCGCCCTGTGTAACGCGGCAACCCGCAATGTTACGGGCGATTCCGCCTATCTACAACATTGCGGGTTATCGCTCGCTGGGTTGCTGGGCAACCCAGCAAGCGATAGCCGCGGCAACTAGCCGGCGACATCGCCGGTAAGTTGCTCAGTCTGACATCTCACCGGCGATGTTGTCAGGGATGCGCGCTCCCGCGATCCCCGGCAATATCGCCGGCGATGTGTGTATATATTTTTTATAGACTCCGTATAAAGTGGTCTTTGCCACAAGTGAATCATTTCCTTTTCCATGCCAACTCAGACCAGAGGTAATTTTTTGGCATTTTTTTGCTATGTACATAGTCTTTGGTGAGGCAGTTTGTCTCACTCACTGCTCGCGGGATATCACTTGTTTAAGCTTTCACATGTAACTGAAGTGTTATGTTTGATCATATATAATCAGATCAGAACGACTATTGTTTATTTTATGAATTCCTAATGTTTTTGTCTGATACTGCAATTTTTGTGTTCGTTACAGATAAGTTTTGAGAAAGGTTCCGGTAGGAACCGAAACGTCAATGACAATTAACTTGTTGAATTTTGATAAATATTCTTTGGATTCACTTGGAATGACTAAATTAACACGTCACTTGATTGCAATTTTGACTGATTTTTTCTAAACTTGTTGTGTGTGCCGAAGTTTTTCTAGTGATTTAATATATTTTTACTTCAGAGCACCACCATTAGGTGTGCAACACGTTCATCTTTGATTATTAATAGCTGGCAATACTGTTATACACCATATTAACCCTTCATATGCTGCTCCATATGGTCACCATGTCTCTAGGGAGGATGGACACTCCCTGGAGACATGGTGCCCACATATTATATTAACATTATCCCTTTGTTTATCCTCGCAGCCACAGGGATGAACAAAGAATCCTGCAACCGGATTGCACATTATGAGCAATCCGGTTACTGGATCCGGGTTTAAAGACACATTTTGAAGTCAAGATGTGTCTGAAGGCTCATGCGATTACTGCATCCGGATCTGGATGCGGTAATCGCAATGAGCCTTCTAAATGTGACCCTAGCCATAGTCCTGCATTGCCAATTTTGATCAAATGCTCCCCCCAAAATCAAACATGTCTCTTTGAAAATCACGGTCATGTGAATGACCCCATAGACCATCACAGGTATGTGTGGTCTCCGTAAAAAGCATTGTTAGCACCCATACGAGAACATCGGACCTAAGTCATAGTTCATTGCCAATATGAATCAACTTTAGCAACGTGACAGCACATTGAGTTAAAATTTAGTTTAGCCAATTTATCAAGCAAGTTGTAGTTTAATACAATACACATGAAAGGACAGATGAGCCCATCAGTTCATGTGAGGCTGATAAATGATTTTAGGTCTAGAGTATTGTTTAGCATGGAAGTTGCTGACACTTTCTAATTTAACCATGCCTAAAGCTTAACACTCAAGTCAGGACCCTGGGGAGTCAGGACCATGCATAAGATGTTTGTAGTGAAATCTGTATATAGAGTCTTGTGAATTTTAATAAACAGATTGTAAAATTAGACATTTTAAGTGCAATTTTTAAGATGAAACACATCTATCTATTATAATATAGTAATGAACATATTGTGCTACCTAGGCCCAAAAGGAGATCCAACCACTGTGACCTCAACAATAAGAGGAAACAATTGTAACCCCATACCAGCTCTGATCTGACCACATAGTCAGGTTGTCATAATCAATGGCTATCCATCCATAATATCAATATAAGGATGTGCCTGGTACATCAAAGCAAGAGATGTTTTAATCTTGCTCTCTTCATCGAACGAATAATAAGAGTTCTGAAAACAATGATTAAATGATATCATTATTTTACAGTAGTAGCTTGTATATTTATTACATTATTGTTACTTATTGCATTCACGTTTCTTTTTTCTTTTTTGTGTAATTTGTATTGAGTTCTCACACTTGCTCGGCATATTATTGATAGTTTACCTGATTTATAGTAACTCACTGAAGTTAAATGATTGATACATGCTAGGATTTGCTATAAACCCAACAAGACCTGCCAGTAACCTTCTCTCCCTGAGGTAATCAAGAAAGGGATTTTCTATGACAGAGATTGAGGGTCACAAGGGGTGAGCATTATTTTATCCATCTGAGAAGAATGTCAGATGCTGTTTAGTCGAAATATATTGCTTACTATGCAATAAAAAATGATTATGGAATCGTCCTAAAATAAATCCTTTGAATTTATGTCTAGAGGTCATCTTAATGAGTAAGAATGTTATTAATAATTCTAAATTGTAATTCTTTGTCATTAGATGCTTGCAAGGTTGTAAATGAATGAGTTACTCGGAAGCAAAGACTCTCCCTGTAGTAACGGCCTAATGTTTCTACATCTGTCAAATATAAAATTAGCAACAGTTCTCAAATTAAACAATTTCCAGTGATTTATATTAATTCAAAAGTACAATGCATATTATATAAAGGGTATTCCCAAAATGTTCAATTAATTATTCCCAATCCTCAGAATAGGGGATAGCTTAATTATAGCTGGAGGGGCAATTGATGTGACCCCTTCATTATTCTGAGGTCAGGTCAATGCACTTCATGAACCAGGCTTGGCAGAACCTTCTCTTGAATGGTGTGGAGGTAACCTTTATTCCGTTCATTGTCTATGGGACTGATGGAAATAGTTGAACACTGTACTCCACTTTCGTAGTCAATGAAAGGAGCAAAGGTCAATCATGCACACCCCAGCTTCATTCGAGAGGGGGTTCTGTAGAATCTAGAGCCCAGATTTAGGGATCGTAGAAGTCCCAGTGGTTATATCCTCAAAAAACAGTAATTTTTTCCTATCCATTGGATAGTAAATATACTATATAATTGTTTAAGGTGTTTGTCTGAAGCCAAAATCGTGCGCCAGACAGAGGCTGCTCATTGGTGGCCACCAGAGGCGGCCACCAATGAGCGCAGACTATGCAAATAGGCGCGCAAATTCAAAACCTGGCGACAGCGACAGACAGTGCTTTTTTCTTTTCGACGGTATGGTGTGCCAGAAAATGTGAGCTGGGGGAGGTTGTTGGGGGCTGCAGGAGGGAGCAGGAGCATATTATATGGTCCTGCGCCCCCGGTGATGGCACATGCCCACAATGTTAGATATGGCCTCCATGCTGCTGCCATAGTAAAATAACAGACTCTATACTTACCTCCTGGCTCCTCCTCCAGTGCTGATCTCCTAGTGTCTCTCCAGTCTCCCGGCTGCTGCTTTGATTGCACGCAGAGATGATGTCACTCTCTGCTGTGCCGATCACGTGACCGCACAGAACCAGGAAGTGGAGGAGCTCTGCAGCATCATCTCTGCCCAATCACAGCAGCACGAGGGAAACCGGGAGATCAGCGCTGGAGTAGGGAAGAATAGAGCAGCATGGGGGAAATATCTAACACAGGGGGGCATGTGCCACACATAGGGGACGTGTGCCCTCCATTGGGGACGTGTTGCCTGCATAGGGAACGTGTCCCCTGCATAGGGGACGTGTGCCATGGATAGGGGATGTCTGCAACGCATAGGGGACGTGTGCCATGCATAGGGGACGTGTCACATGCATAGGGGACATGTGCCATGCATAGGGGATGTGTGCCGTACATATTGGACATGTGCCATGCATAGTGGACGTGTGCCATTCATAGGGGACGTGTGCCATGCATAGGTGACGTGTGCCACTCATAGGAGATGTGTGCCATGCATAGGGGATGTGTGCCATGCATAATGGACATGTGCCATGCATAGGGGACGTGTGCCATGCATAGGGGACATGTACCAAGCATAGGGGATGTGTGCCATGCATAGGGGACATGTGCCCTGCATAGGGAATGTGTGCCCTGCATAGGTGACGTGTGCCAAGCATAGGGGACGTGTGCCACGCAAAGGGGATGTGTGCTAAGCATAGGGGACGTGTGCCACGCATAGGGGGCGTGTGCTACGCATAGGGGACGTGTGCCATGCGTAATGGACGTTTGCCATGCATAGGGGATTTGTGCCAAGCATAGGGGATGTGTTCCACGCATAGAGGATGTGTGCCACGCATAGGGCATGTGTGCCACGCATAGGGGATGTGTGCCATGCATAGGGGATGTGTGCCATGCATAATGGACATGTGTCATGCATAATGGACGTGTGCCATGCATAGGGGATGTGTGCCATGCATAGGGGACATGTGCCATGCATAATGGATGTGTGCAATGCATAATGGACATGTGCCATGCATAATGGACATGTGCCATGCATACTGGACGTGTGCCATGCATAGGGGACGTGTGCCATGCATAGGGGACGTGTGCCATGCAAAGGGGACGTGTGTCATGCATAGGGAACGTCTACCATGCATAGGCAACGTGTGTCATGCATAATGGAAGTTTGCCATGCATAATGGACCTGTGCCATGCATAGGAGATGTGTGCCATGCACAGTGGTCATGTGCCATGCATAATGGACGTGTGCAATGCATAATGGACGTGTGCCATGCATAATGAACGTGTGCCATGCATAATGGACGTGTGCCATGCATAGGGGACGTGTGCCATGCATAGGAGACTTGTGCCATGCATAGGTGACGTGTGCCATGCATAGGCAGGGCCGCACTGTCCAATGGTCAACATGAGCCTTTAGACTCAGGCGGCAAGGAGGCGGGGAGCCGCAGAGTAGAAGGGGGCGGCACCTGCACCATGCAGCCGGCTCCCTGTGTGATGTGTGCTGGCTGCATAAGGTGAAATCACCAGCGGCGGCTACTGACAGCACGCCCCCTCCACGCTCTTCACTCGCGGCCACCGACAGCAACCCTACCCCACCCACCCGCGGCCGCCGACAGCAATCTTCCCCTCGCTCCTCACCTGCGGCCGCTGATAGCAACCTCACCCCCCAGTCCTCACCTATGCTCAGGCGGCAGAGAGCCTTTCTGCACCCCTGTGCATAGGGGAAATGAATCTGAAATGCGTACTGGCAAATATGTTTTTTACAAAAAAAGCACTTGTGACGCATCAGCAACGCTATATTGCCGTGACAGAGACGACAGCGCTACACTCACATAGCGGGCGGGAAAGCCGACTTCACTGTCGGCTTTCCCGTCCCGCTGTTTGAAATGAACAGCGATGTGAAAACGATGCACCAGCGATCCCGGCCAGGTCGTATCGGTATCGCTGGTGCGTCGTTATGTGTGACGGGGGCTCTATACTTACAGGACCTCTGATGATGTCACCACAATCATGGCTGGAGCAAGATCACATGGCTGTGACATCACCAGAGGTCCTTAAGCTAAACGCACACAGCATCAGGAGCCAGGTACTGCAGACCACTTACACCCACACACCCTACACTCACCCTGCACTCACACTCACCCACCACTCACACTTACCCTGCACTCAAATCACACTTACCCTGCACTCACGTCACACTCTGCCCTACATTCATGTCACACTCTGTCCTGCACTCACATCACACTCTGTCCTGCACTTACGTCACACTTAGCCCTGCACTCACGTCACACTCACCTTGCACTCACCTCACACTTAGCCCTACACTCACTTTGCACTCACCGCACACTTAGCCCTGCACTCACCTTGCACTCACATCACACTGTCTCTAATGCAAAACATGCGTCGCTAATTGTTCGAGGCTGGCTGGGCGCAACCAATCAGCAACGCGGGATTTCCATTACAGCAAAACAGGCACAGTCCGCCTGGTCTCTCGGCCCCCCTCCGCTCGGTCTCCTGCCCGCTGCTCACCCACTCCACGCTCCCTCCCGGCCGCCGCTCCATGCTCCATCTGCCCGCTGCTCACCCCGCCATTCTTATTGTTCTTTTCGTGGCATATAATCCAGAAATTCAAAGGCCGCAGGGGGTGGGGTTGGAGCTACCCAAGGGTGCGTCATAATGGCTGTGAACAAGGGCATGCCCACCACATCAGGGCTATGCACTTGGACACGCCTACTATGATGACCCCTGTTAACTCCGCCTCCTGAGGCCTTAAAATTGTTGACGTCTATTCTGGAGGAAGAAGAAGAAGACATGCTAGGGTGAGAGGCGGCTGTACAGAAGCCTGGAGCAGGTCAGAACTGAGGGGGCCACAGCTCCACACTCGCACAACCGCACCGCCATACACCCGCACTGCCGTACACCTGCAGCGCCGCACACCCACATATTCTAGAATACCCGACGCGTTAGAATCGGGCCACCATCTAGTAAATTAATATTTGAGAATAACATAACTTAAAATAATATTTAGGTCACATTACTTACTAGATAATGGCTCCAAAGTCGCTTGGAGGGTCTTGTTCTTGAATTCTGCCTTCTGCACGCCAGTATAAAACACAACGTGTCCTGTTAGGAAGGCTGACACTGTATAAAGATTAGAACTTTGGTTCTTGAAAGTTAAAGTGACTTTGAAGTCACTGCCAAATATTGCATTATCCTCTTGAAATTCCATTGTAGTGTCAAAGCCAGAGCGAAACTGTTCCTCATCTCGGAATTCTTTTTTGACACCATACATGAGTGCAGCCTCGAGTGCCAATCTCTCTTCTTCAGTACCTGTTAAAGTAGAAAAGAGCAATCAAAATTAAGGAAAGTAAAAATATAGCAAAAAAATCATTCTGCTATGTCATGCAAATTCAGCTCTGCTACATTTGTATATTTGATATATCTTTTACCTAAAGGGGTACTCTTGGCTACTTAGCAAAAACACTAGCAGAAGTTCTTTAGCATCTCTGGGACTTCTGCTAGAACAAAATTAAGAAATCGGTTTGATGTGTGTTCCTTGTCGCTTATGCCAAAGGCAAAATCTACTTATTGTGCTTGCAAATTATTTGATTAGCCCTCATATATGTAAACTTGCTATAGTTCCAATGCTTTGATATTACATTTTTTCATAAAGCAAACTTTTGAAGAACACACTTAAAATCTTGCAAATTCAACTCAGCAATTCCTGAACATACAGCATATCTATCACCAGTAAGCGCAACAAAAGGACAGTGACTGGGAAGTCAAACCCACTATAATTACATCCACCCCCTATACTATTATTTGAATAGAGTAAGGCTAGGGTGACACTGGGCAGCGCTGCCCATAGATCTACTGTATAAGGCTTCAGGACCTCAGACAGCGACGCACATACTATACCAATAGCGATAGTATGCGCGCCGCTCTGAGGAGCCCGGCGCTTCCATTCATAAAACTGTACAACAGCTGACAGGAGTCAGCTGTTGTACATAACAGATTACAGCATTATATGCCCACCTGAGTGGGTGGAAGGTCTCTAGGGGGACTGGGCTCCCCATAGAGACATTAAAGAAACATTTATTTATTAAATTTACACTTTCACTAAACACAGAGCACTTTGCTTATCCTGGCGGCAGCCGGGATAAGCAAAGTACATGCGGGAACCGCATTGCTCAGGATTACACATCCTGAGCAATCCGGTTCCCGCATTGCAGATTACAGAATCGCTCCGAAAACTGCAGCCTGCATGATTTTTCACGCAGGCTGCAGAGCCGGAGACGGAAACCGGATTGCTTGTGAAGCAATCTGGTTTTTATCATAGGCTTCTATGAGGAGCGTTTCCTGATCCATTTTTGAGCTTTTTTAAAAGCTCAAAACCGGATCAGGTTTAAAAAAAAAAAAACCTGATGTGTGATTCTAGCCTATGACGCCTACCATGTTGCCTGTTGCCACACACATAAAATTGCTCTTGTAATGGTGCATCATTCATGCTGTCTTTAAAGGGAATCTGTCAGGTTAAAAATCTATATGTAACTGATATAATTTTCTGATTCCTTTCTCTAAGCTCTCTTTATTAATGTATTTCTATTATTTATGCTGCCCTCCTATACTGTGTAAATGTCAAAATAAAAGATTCATTCCATCTATCAATCACAGTGAGTGATCACTAAGTTCTTGGCTGCACACTCTCCAAGGAATGAATTTTCATGCATCACTGCACTGCCCTGCCCTCCTATGGTTTGTATGCTGTGTGTGGTCAGCTCTCTAGGCACAGGGACTCATTGCAGACAGAGAAGAAAGGATGTCGGAGGAGGTGGGTTGTCTTAGCAGATGCGTATCGGACTTCTTCATTGTGTCTATCTGAGGCATGTGTACACTGTGTGCTCTGAGATATTTCTTTTTGTTTATGTGAACATTTGATATTTGTTCAGCAGATACACATATTACATGTGTGAAGGAAAACAAATTTTCATACAAACAGAAATCTCACAGACAGCACAGGCTAGTGATGTTACTACAAGAGTTGTAGCAGAAAAAAGCTCAGCCTTCTCAACCCCTCCCCAGCAGCCTTTTGAAACCTGAGATTCAGTGTAACTTCAGCACAGAGGGGAGGGGAAAACAATACCAGCTTGGATAGGCATGGTTATTTAAATAACATTTACATGCTGTAGGGATGAGCGAGTATACTCGAACTATTCGGTATTTGCCGAATAGTACGGTAATCGGACTTTGCATTAATCCACGAGTTTCCTTGTAATTACTCGCTAGGGGTAACAAGTACAATGTAAGTCAATGGGAAATGCAAGTAATTTATCTGCTGGACCCTTTACAGCAGTCTGGGGGCTGAGGAAAAGGCTGAAATGTCCCACATGATTGTTTAAAAGCCGGTGGTAAAAAGCCGGCGGCTTTAAAACAATCACTCAGTCCGATACTTGCTCCCCTGCCGCCTCCCTGCCTTACTCTCCACTCCCCGATGCCCCTCTCCCGCTCCCCTGCAGCCTCTCCACCTGATCCTAAGTTAGGACCGGGCAGGCAGCGCAGCACAAGGGAGCGGGGAGCGATGGATCCAGGCGGGAAAGCCGGCGGTGAAAAGACTTCACCGCCGGCTTTCCCGTGTGGTGCTGTGCTCCCCGCTCCCTGATGCACGCTCCCCACTCCCTGATGCTGCGCTCCCCACCTGGTCATAACTTAGGATTGGGTGGGGAGCATGCAAAAGGGAGCAGGGATGGGAAAGCCGGTGGTAAAGTCTTTTCATCACCGGTTTTCCCACTGGTTATTTCAAATGAGCAGTTGATGCATCAGCTGATGCTGATCAGCTGTTCATTTGAACTAGCCACGGTGCCCTGACAGGGTTCATGTGAGTTCATACTTGACATCATGAACTCACATGAACTTTCCCACAGCCACCCAGCGCGCAGCTCAGCTACATCTCTGGTAAAGATTCTCTACCAGAGATGCAGCTGAGCTAAAGAAGAAGACTCAGTTGGACTACGTCGAACAGAAGATTATTTTTTTAATAAAGATGGAGTCACTAAGTGTGTTTTTGTTTTTTTTCCTAATAAAAGATTTTTTCTCTATTGCGTTTTTTTTAACTTTTCACTAGAAATTCATAGCGGTTATGTCTAATATTGGAGTGACCCATGAATTTCGGGCTTAGGGCCAGCTGATAATACAAAGCTGGCCCTAACCCCATTACTATCCAGTGAACCAGCGCACCAGGGCCCTGCATGAGCTGGATACAACACCAGAAAATGGCTGGACGCCATTTTCTGGGGTGGCTGCGGACTACAATTCGCAGTGGGAGGGGGGGCCCAGAATACCCCCTAAAAATAGCTCACTTCAGAGCTAAAGACACTCAAGAAAGTAATTTTTCACATCTGTTTTTGGGGTGACAGGCAGCCTGCCTTGTTCTGCACACATTACAAAAAGGTGGTGTGCCCAACGCAAAGCAGGAGTAGTCCAAACATTTCCTACTGCTTGCTACAAACCTCGCACCTGGCCATTTAACCCACTGGTGATTCCGCTGTCCACATTACCACACCTAAAAAGGCGGTTATTGCCCAACTCAAAGCACCAGTAGTCCGAACATCTTCTACTGCCTGCTACAAACCTCGCACGAGGCCATTTAACCCACTGGTGCTTCTGTCCACATTACAAAAATGCAGTTTGCCCAACGCAAAGCAGCAGCAATCCAAACATTTCCTACTTCCTGCAAAAAACATCACACCAGGCCATTTAACCCGCTGGTGCTCCTGCTGTCCACATTACAAAAAGGCGGTTTTGACAAACGCAAAGCAGCAGTAGTCCAAACATTTCCTACTGCCTGCTACAAACCTTGCACCAGGCCATTTAACCTAATGGTGCTTCTGCTGTTCACATTACCACACTTAAAAAGACAGTTATTGCCCAACTCAAAGCAGCAGTAGTCCGAACATTTCCTACTGCTTGTACAAAGCTTGCACCAGGCCACTTAACCCGCTGGTGCTTCTGCTGTCCACATTACAAAAAGGCAGTTTGCCCAATGCAAAGCAGCAGTAGTCCAAACATTTCCTACTGCCTGCTACAAAGCTTGCACCAGGCCATTTTTCCCACTATTTTGGCTGTTAGTGTGATAGCTAGGTTGGCTTGTGTCAACCACGTCTGAAAATCTGTCAACAATACCCAAAATGCCAAAAAAGTGTGTTGTTTAGGGACGAGGATGTGGTGGTGTCAGTGGTGTGCGAGAAGGCATTGAGTCGGTGTCAAGTCAGAAGAAAAAGCATGCATCCACTATGTTTCAAGAAATATTTCCTGGTCTGGAACTTAAATGTGTGTGGAAGCCAGAAGACCAAGAGCAGATTCTGTCTTGGATAGCATACACGGCCTCTACCAATTTGTCAAGCAGCAACAAATCTTCCACAACCAAACAGTCTAATGTTGATACACAGAAGGCTGGCCCATCCAGTCCTGAAACTGGTTCTCCTTCCTCCCGCCATTATCAGTCACAGGAGACATGACCCCAAGCTTGGCCACTCCGAGGATCTGTTTAATATGTATCGTTTGGTTGGCTCTGGCCTATCACCGTGCAGCATCAAAGAGGGACATGAGGAGGTGTCGGGCCTTGATGCTCAAGTATTTGAGGACCTACAGCCAGCAGAAAGCCACTTGGAGGAATGTAATTTACTGTCTTCAGAGCTGGAAGCTGATGATGATGAGACACAGTTGCCATGAGGTCAGCCTACAATGTCAACTGGGAAGGAGGATGAGATGGAAGATGAGGTGGTCGATGATGAGTCCACTGATCCGACCTGGACCATTGCATGCATATCCATGACAGTAACACAGAGGAAGATGGATATGTAGCACCAACACAGGCACCAAGGGGTCGTCGTGGTTTGCCCAGAGTGACAACTGGGTCAACTTTTCCCAAGACCACACCCACTGTGGGCCAAGTCAGGGCAAGAGGGCATTCAGCTGCTGTGTGGAATTTTTTTTCTGAAAGTCCTTCAGATAAAAACATTGTAGTCTGTAGCATCTTCCATAACAATGTGTGCAGATGCCAGGGCAAAGTCAACCTGAGCACTACCAGTATGCAAACCACATGACAACCAAGCACCCCAGTAGGTGGGTGGAACACCAGGGTACCAAATCTGCATCTGCGGGTCAAACCACTGCCATGTCATCTGGGCTATGTCCTTCAGAATCTGCAGTTCAGGAAGTTGACTCTCATACCTCCTGCCAACAAGCTGCAGCTTCTCACTCACAACAAACATTAACCACATCCACTTCCTTGCCGTCAATTGTCTGTGCTTGAGAACTTGGAAAGAAAGCATAAATACCCAGCTACGCAACCACAGGCACAAATACTAAACTCCCACATTGCCAAATTGCAAGCTGTGGAGATGTTGTCACTTAGGCTTGAGGGAAAACAGTGTTTCCATGAGCTCTTGGCTTTTGCTGCCCCACGATAGTGTTCCCAGCCACAACTATTTTGCCCAGTGTGCTGTCCCTGCGTTACACAAGCACGTGTTAAACAATATGAACTGTGCTCTCAACAACGCTGTAACCAGAAAAGTCCACCTAACAACAGACACCTGGACAAGTTGTTGTAGACAAGGTTGATACATATCTCTCACAGCACACTGGGTGAACCTGGTGGAGGGTGGGACAAAAAATAGCGGGCCCAACTTCTGTCAGGTTTTCTACCTCTTCATATTCCACTTCCTCTCTCCCCTCCTCCTACTCTTCATCCTTCGCAGAATTACTCTCCCCATCACCGCCAAGCTGGGACCTGTGCTGCAACGCATCGGCAAAGTGGCAACATGCTCTTCTGAAGCTGATCTGTTTAGATTAGAAACCACACACTGCAGCAGAGCTGTGACAAGCTTTAAAACAACAGATCGATCAGTGGATCTCCCCGCTGCACTTCCAACCTGGTCTGGTCGTCTGTGATAATGGGCGTAACCTGGTGGCGGCTTTAAAGGGCGGCAAGCTAGTACACGTGCCATGTATGGCTCATGTGCTGAACCTATTTGTTCAGAAATTTCTGAAAACTTACCCTGACTTTCCGTAGCTCCTTGAGAATGTGCTCCGTATTAACACCCATTTTTGCCATTCCTCTTCCGCTTTTGCTGCTCTTACAGCTCTACAAAAGCGCTTGAATTTGCCAAGTCACCGACTCATTTGCAACCTGCTCACGCAGTGGAACTCTACCTATCATATGTTGGCGAGACTTAGCAAGCCACAGAGGGCAGTAGCTGAATACCAGCATCAACATGCCCATCAGATTGAGAGTCAGCCACCACACATAACAACTCTCGAGTGGGTGTGGATCGCTGACATTTGTGAGGTTCTTGAGAACTTTGAATACTGAACCAACCTTGTGAGCGGTGATCAGGCTATTATCAGTGTAACCATCCCGCTGCTGTGTCTCTTGAAACAAACACTGCATAATCTCAAAGATGAAGCTTTGAGTAGCCAGCATGTTGGTATGGAGCCAGATTTACGAATGGGTGATACTACCCAGCCCAGCCAATATTCTGAGGCAACATTGGGTGATGCGGAGGAAGATGAGGAGGATGAAGATGGAGAGGACTTGTTTTTCTGTGGTACAGAGGGGACTTCTAATGCTACAGAGGGGACTCCCAACCCAAGCTTCACATCTGTCAAGGCTGGATGGGCTGGAGAGTAGGAGGCGAGTCAGTGTGAGGAGAGGATGGGTACTGGGTCCTACTGTTACGGACACCAAAGATTTGGCTTTTGCCAGCTTGGCCCACATGGCACAGTTCATGTGCAGCTGTCTGTGGCAAGACCATGGCATGATACACATTTTATCCAACAACCTATGCTGGTTGGCCTCCTTTCTCTCCTTTTGAAGTCACCAAACAGTTTTACCTTCAAGAATCCTTCAAGAGGGTTGTTGTAGATCAGTTGCTGAAATCATTACCCTCAGACAATGTTGGTGGCAAAGGTATCAGCTCTTTTCAACACCAAGGGATAATGGGGATAGACACAAAAACCAGGTCCAACAGAGGTGGGGGGAAATGGGGTGAAAATGTACAGAAATTGGGCAATTTTCAATAAACCAGCAAAATACCAAGGGCTATCTGTGCCTGTAACAATGCCAAGGAAGGAGAAGTTGCAGACCATGGTCACGTTACTTAAGTGACCATACGTGTGTCCTTTATGACACTTCAGTTCCCTTTAATTACTGGCTGTCCAAGCTGTACACTTGGCCTGACCTCTCCTTATATACCTTGGAGGTGCTTGCCTGCCCAGCTACTACTGTGATGTCAGAGCATGTTTTTAGTTCTGCTGGGTCAATCATCACTGATAGGCAACACGCCTCTCAACAGAAAATGTAGACAGACTTACTCTGACTAAATTCAACAAGGAATGGATATCTCAACAGTTTTGTAATCCCTCCAGATGACAGCAAGTGAACCTAAATTCTCAAAAATGCGGATTTTTCATGCAACTTATTAAGGAAAAAATGGATAGCGGCACTCACCGGTGGTGGTTTTCAGCTCCAATTATTTATTCATCCTGAAGGAATGACATGTGCACGGGGAGAGGGAGTAGGAGACGGCGGAAAACAGTAAGCCGTTTCACGGTATTACCGCTTCCATGGGTCCTGTGCATCAGAACTCGAGGAAGTGGTAATACCGCGAAACGGCCTGCCGTCGTCCGCTGCCTCATACTCCCTCTCCCTGCGCATTCCTTGAGGATGAATAAATAATCGGAGCTGAAAACCACCATCGGTGAGTGCCGCTTTTCATTTCTTCATTAATAATAATGCATTTACAGCTCACCTTAGCATGCCACACTGGTCCCGGTGCTATACAATTGATAACTGGGCTGAACCTAAAAATTGGCAGCACGGGCTGAAAAAGTGGTGCCGTGTTTTAGTGCCCAACAACGTTCTCTTTTCATTCTTCATGCTACTGCTGTTAACATCAACCCCTTCCCATAAAAACCCGTTTCCTTGCTTTGTTAACGAAGACTCAGCCCATAGGGCTAATTTTTACAAACTCTATGCACATTGTGCAGTGGACAAACAAAGGACAGTATTCCTACTACAGTCTAGCTAATATTTGTGATTGGAGACTCTTGGGATGGTGTCTTCCTGCGTCAACCTTCACTCAGCCCATAGGGCTAATTTTTACAAACCCTAGGCACATTGTTCAGTGGACAAACTAGGTTAGGACAGTATTCCAACTCCAGCCTAAGTAGTATTTGTGACTGGTGACCCTTGGGATGGTGGCTTCCTTCGTCAATCATGACTCAACCCATAGGGCTAATTTTTACAAATCCTATGCACATTATCTAGGACAGAATTCCTACTCCAGCCAAAGTAAGTAGTATTTGTGATTGGAGGCCCTTGGGATGGTGGATTCCTGCGTCAATCATGACTCAGCCCCTAGGGCTAATTTTTACAAACTCTATGCACATTGTGCAGTGGACAAACTAGTCTAGGAGAGTATTCCTACTCCAGCTTAACTAACTAGTATTTTTGATTGGAGGCCATTGGGATGGTGTCTTCCTGTGCCAACCTTCACTCAGCCTATAGGGCTAATATTACAAACCCTATGCATTTTGTGCATTGGACAAACCTGGAGTATACAATTAGTAAAAGACTTTTCCAGCTGTTCATACTATCTGTGTACCTGAGACTTTATAATAAGATGAATTCACATGAGGAAATAAGTCTGTACACTACAAATGCATAGTTACAAAATGGAAACAATTTTTATTTGTAGGCAAGAGCATAAAGTGAAATAGTGCACTAGCGATAGGGCAAATCCGGATATAGACCGGAGACTCTGATGCAGAGCCACGCCCCCTGAGGAAGCGAGACCCGCAAAACGGTTGTAGGGGCTGGCTTCCACTGGCTCAGCATCTCCCCAAATGGGTAACTATTGGGGACTTTATCTACAAAGACTAACACATGGTTAATATCTAATAACCTGGTTTTGGTGCAGGCTTTCTCTAATGGTAATGTTAATTGATTAACACTGCAGTAGACTTATGAATAAGGGGTGTATGTGATCTATACACTATTCATATCTAACATTGGGTTTTCCGATGCATACTAAAAAGTATGTTTAGAGTTGTAATACACACCATTCATGTAATGCTGTTAAGTTAGTTGGTCTATGTATTACCTGCCTGCAACCTGGACAATATAACCTCTATACTTTTTGTGATTGTCATTGTAATTGTACTATGCTGAGCTTTGTAAACGTCTGATCTTACTCCAGGATCCATGTAATTTACCCACTGAAAAAATGTCACTAGTGCACTATTTCACTTTATGCTCTTGCCTACAAATAAAAATTGTTTCAATTTTGTAACTATGGATTTGTAGTGTACAGAATTATTTCCTCTTATGAATTGATCTTATTATAAAGTCTCAGGTACACAGCTAGTATGAACAGCTGGAAAAGTCTTTTGCTAATTGTATTATCTGTGTCTCTCACAGCTGCCAGCAACAAGTCAGGTGTGGACTTCAAAGCTCGCGAGAAATCATGGCAACTACGACTTAACAAGGTTTTCAGCAAGGATCCTGGTCCTGTTTTACCCGGTGGTGGATCAGAGTGTCAGGAAAACATCATACAATTAAAAGCACTCCTACATAGGAGGATGTGCATCTGGTGGAACAGACCCTTTTTAGAAAGATATCTTAACAAAGATCTAATCCCTCGTGGACAGGTATTTCCCATCCTTTGATGCCCCTGATGATGAGTTTAAAAATAAGTGGGAAGAGATTGCGAGTTCGTATTCCCAGAAATTTATGCTATTGCTTGAACAACATGACAGCAAAAAATTATCTGAAATGGAAAAAGACATAGAAACCCTTCAAACTACTTTGAAAGAAACTCTATCAAAGGAAGCATTAGCCAAACTGAACTCAGACCTGGAGTCTGATTTTCAGAAGTGGGAAAAAAACATCTCTGATATAAAAACAAAAAAATTTCAAAGGGATTTTAACGACCGCAAGACTAACAACATGTATAGGTGGAATTGAAAAAAACCAAGTCAGGGACTTGATAGATCAGCTCAACCATAATGACAGAAATATTCAGCTGACATATGAGTGCAGTGGGGAGATGGTTGAGTTCCTGGTTATCAGTATTGAGAAAGATTCTCATAACTACCTACAAACAGATATCTACAGGAAACCAACCGCAATGAACTCCCTACTGCACGCATCGTCAAGCCATTATTCACCCACTATAAAAGCCATCCCAGTGGGGCAGTTCCTGAGGGCCAGGCGGATCTGCTCAATGGACCAGAAGTTGGAGACACAGGCCAAAGAACTAGAGGAGAGATTCCAGTCTAGAGGTTATAGCCGTCGTATTATTAAAAAGGGCTACAGGAGGGCAAAGTACTCCAAAAGAAGAGATTTACTAACGACCACCGTTAGGGATGAGAGGAAGAAGGATTTATCTGCTTCATCTCAACCTATAATGGTGAATGGAGCTCAATAAGGGAGATATTCTGCAAATATTGGCCGATACTAGAATCAGATTCGGTATTGACCAAATATCTACCTGATTTTCCATCTCTGACCACGAGAAGAAGCAAAAACCTTAAAGACCTATTGATGGATAGCCATTATACCCCCCAAAGGTCGAACCCCTTCGGAGTAAGTCAGATCCCCAGGGGTTGTTACCCTTGTGGGGACTGTATTGCATGTGTAAACATATGTAGGGCAACCACCTTTCAATCAGCGGACGGTACAAAATAATTTAGCATCCATGATCATATCACGTGTAACTCTAGTAATGTGATCTATTATGCAACATGTGGTTGCTCAAAAATATACATTGGACTCACATCTAGACCTTTGAAATTACGTACTAGAGAACACGTGAGAGATATCATAGCAGCCAAAGAATGTACCAATGATAAAGAACTAAAAACTATACCTCGCCATTATAAGACATGCCACAACTCTAATCCAAACTCCTTTAAGGTTAAAGGGATTGAAGTGATACATATGGGAGCAAGGGTTGGAAATTACAACAAGCGATTGGCACAAGGCGAATGTTACTGGATAAGTACCTTGGGCACTCTTGCACCAGTGGGGCTTAATGAAGCTTTTAGCTTGGCATCTTATCTTTAAAAACATCTCCTAATAGATGAAATCGTATAACCTTGGTTAGAGAATGTATATTAACTCTGGATTGGCAGTGTTCCACCTATTGCTAGTAACCATCTGGTAACTAATTGTACAAATCTATACTGTGTGATGTTTCGTGGCTCTTTTTTCCACCATTGCTATAAGTATTTTAATATGTTTAGCAATCGATGTTGAACATTTTTAACTTTTCACTTTTATTTTCAGTGGGAAAAAAAACAGTGATCCTGTATCTCTGTGAAGCACTGGGGATGAGCGAGTACCGTAGTATTCGGAATTGCTATACCCTCAACGAGTAGGTCCCGGTGCTCGTTGCGAGTATAGCGATTCCGAGTACTACTGTAAAACTCCTGTAAAAGAGAAGAAAAGTGGTTACAAAAAAAAAAAAATCTGATACTCACCTTAACCGACGGCTCCACCGGGGCTGGCTGATGGACATCTATGCATGGAAAAGGACCTTTCACTCTCCCAGCCAATCAGATGGCTGGGAGAGATCTGGCCAATCAGATGCTGCCACGTCACAATCACGTGATCGCTAGCGGCCACCTAACTGGCCAGATGGCAAGGTCCTCGGTGGAACCTCGTGTAGCCGAATAGTAGCGAGTAGACTCGCTCATCCCTATGAAGCACCTTATCCAGAACCATAAACAGGGATAATTGCCATCTAAAAATCTATAACCACTCTGGAATATAATCCTTGTTTTTCTGTAATGTGTGATGATGACACCTTAGGGTGACTCTGTAAAATGGTGAATCAGAAATGTACATGGACCTTGTTATAATTGTATAGATAATTTTTACTGCCTCTCCATCTGTGTAGTGCATGCCAATGTTTGCCAACCGTCTAACCTGCGGTGTTGGCACCGAACCACAAGGATCATGACTGTACCACCAACCACTAGGCCGGTGGGGTGGCTAGTCGGTTAATTATCCTGGACTCGGTGTGGTTGCCGTGGTGATGGTGATGTTGGCGTTAGTGTGCCTGTAATCACTGATGGAGAACATGACGGAGGCACAGCTATTCTATTGGCTGAGCTGCCCCATGTGACTGGCTGCATCACAATGATGCAGAGATGATGTGGCAATTTCCTATAAGTTAGATTGCCCCTCATGACCCGCAGCATCATGGAACAAGTGATCATGATGCTGTGGCACACTATTGGTGGAAACCTGACATGTGATAGGGCAAACCCGGATATAGACCGGAGACTCTGATGCAGAGCCATGCCCCCTGAGGAAGCGAGACCCAAGAAATGGTCGTAGGGGCTGGCGTCCACTAGCTCAGCATCTCCCCAAATGGCTAACTATTGGGGACTTTATCCACAAAGACTAACACATGGTTGCTATCTAATGACCCGGGTTTTGGTGCAGGCTTTCTCTAATTGTAATGTTAATAGATTAACACTGCAGTAGACTAATGAATAAGGGGTGAATGTGATCTATACACTATTCATATCTAACATTGGGTTCTCTGATGCATACTGAAATATATGTTTAGAGTTGTAATACACACCATTCATGTAATGCTGTTAAGTTAGTTGGTCTATGTATAGAGAATTACCTGCCTGCAACCTGGACAATATAACCTCTATACTTTTTGTGATTGTCATTGTAATTGTAATATGCTGAGCTTTGTAAACGCCTGATCCTATTCCAGGATCCATGTAATTTACCCACTGAAAAAATGTCGCTAGTGCACTATTTCACTTTATGCTCTTGCCTAAAAATAAAAATTGTTTCAATTTTGTAACTATGGATTTGTAGTGTACAGACTTATTTCCTCTTGTGAATTAAACCTGGAGTATACAGTGGTCCTACCAAACTAATATTTGTCATTGGAGGCCCTTGTCACAACTTGTGCCACATTGTGACTGAGATAGGGGATACATATTCAAGTTGAAATCTACTGTCACTCACCTTATTTAGTAGAAAAACATGCCTGGCTTGTGTCACATTGTGACTGAGATAGGGGATACATATTAATTTGAAAGCTACTGTCAATCACCCTATTTGGCAGAAAAACATGCCTGGCTTGTGCCACATTGTGACTGAGATAGGGGATACATATTCAATTGAAATCTACTGTCAGTCACTCTATTTGGCAGAAAAACAGGCCTGCCTTGTGCCACATTTTGAAAGGAAAAAACAAAAAGGTTGCGCCACGCTGATCCCACACATAAAATAAGGGTTAATCAGGGATACACTCACCTGGCACTGTTGTGCACCGCACAACAGGGAATGGAATACAAGGTGAGTGTAAATTCGGTCAGTTGTTCTTGAGGCGGCCTTCCACTTGGCTCCGTGTGATGAGGCTCCAAGGTCAGGGCGACCGTGTCCACCGGGCCTGGACACTTAATCCCAAGGGAGTCAGCTCTATTGCATGTTCAGCAAGGTCTCTCCTCCAGCAGCTCTCATACCACACCCCGAAGGGAGGAGGGTAATAATGAGAAGGAAAAATAGTATGGACGTGAGCGCTAGAAAAGACCAGGGAACTGAAAATTAAGAGAATTACCTCTAGGTTTATTAAAAAGTGGGTATAGCGAGCCCTCAGCCACAACGCGTTTCGACAAACGTCTTTCTCCACTTGAGAAAGACGTTTGTCGAAACGCGTTGTGGCTGAGGGCTCGCTATACCCACTTTTTAATAAACTTAGAGGTAATTCTCTTAATTTTCAGTTCCCTGGTCTTTTCTAGCGCTCACGTCCATACTATTATTCCTTCTCATTGTGCCACATTTTGACTGTGATAGGGGATACATATTCAATCGAAATTTACACTCACTGTTGATGACCGTTTGATGGCCTTCAGAAACCTGACTTGAGGACCACAATTACTACAGTATCCATCGTAGGTAATGTTTGTCAAGGGAGGCCATTGTCATGGTATCCTCATGCATCTATGACACAGACCTCAAGAGTCATTTTTGGAAATACGATGTACATTCTGCAGTGGACCAAGTAAGCGCTGCGGAATATGTTGGCGCTATATAAATAAAGATTACACTGGTCAACAGCATTTTTGGTGCCAAAGATATTTCATTGAATTTAGGGTAACTTTGGGGTGCTGATTCTGAATATGTCATTAGTTTTGCCAGATTGGCTCAAGTTTTTGAGATTTTTCGTAAAATGTGTAAAAAAAAAGACGTTTTTTGCTACACACGCATTAACTTTATTGATATTGTCATGAATACAATAAATTTAACAAAGTAAATGTTGATTTTAGTTTATTTTAACTAGTTTTAGAAAGTAATCTTCAAAAATGAACAAGACATGAAAGATAGACATTTAATCGCTGGAAAAGCGCTTTTTATATGATTTCCTTCTATGTGAGCTATTGGGGCAGTCACGCTGTAGATTCCAGCAGTAATCAGCCATCATATGTCTGTCCCATCTGTCTTGGTACCTTTCCTCCATCACCATAATATCCTGATGAAATCTCTCCCTTGTTCTTCGCTAAAATCTCCAAGGTTTTCTGGAAATCTGTCCAAGTGACTGTGAAGATAATGCAATTTAATGCTCATGTGTACACCCAGATTTCTAAATCTCAATAGCATGTTTTGTACCAGTTCTTCATAATTGTCTGCCTTTTGATTTCCCAAGAAGTTCTTCACTACCAACACAAAACTACACCATGCAGCAGCTTCAATGTCATTCATTTCCTTAGGAAAATTTGAATCTTTAATGAGTTTTCCGAATTTGAGGACCATCAAAGATTCCTGCCTTCAGTTTTTCGCTACTAAGACCAGGGAAAGATCTGCAGATGTACATGAAGCAATTACCATCTTTGTCTAATGCCTTGACGAACTGCTTCATTAATCCTAACTTTATGTGAAGTGGTGGTAGAATGATTTTTTCCCTGTCCACCAAAGGTTCGTTCACTATGTTTGATGCTCCTACTGTCAAGGTGTCCCTTGGAGGCCAATTCAGTTTCTCCCAGTGCTGATGTTTTGCTCTACTATCCCACATGCAGATGAAGCAAGGATACTTTGTGTATCCACTTTGCTGTCCAAGTAAAAAGTTGACCATTTTTAAATCAACACATATCAGCCACGAATGTTCATGGTAGCACAGTTTCTCCAAGACCATTTTGACATTTTGGTATTGTTCTGCAAGTTTAGTTGAGTGAGCTACTGGAAGAGATGCACACTGATTGCCATTGTTCAACAAAACACATTTCAAACTCCTTTTAGAACTATCTATGAAAAGCCTCCAGTCTACAGGACGATATACTTGTAAACCCATTTGCAGCATCAGGCCAGGAATATCCTTACAATATACAAGTAGGTCATCTTCACAGAAAAATGGAAGAAGTGCTTCTTCTCTGGTCCTGTAAGATGTAATTTTAGTTCCAGGCGTCAGACAATTTTTTTCACTTAGCCTTGAAGCTAAAAGTTCGGATGCACTTTTTGAGAGGTTGAGGTCTCTTATTAGATCGTTGAGCTCTCCTTGGGTAAATTGCATAGGTGTTCTGAAACTTCCTTCATATTCTAGTTCACTTCCAGAACTAATGCTTAGCTCCATACCCTGCATTTCATCATCATCATCAGGTGGGGGAAGGTCAGGTAACATGGTAAACACAGGTACAGGCACATCTTCACAATGAGGGACAGGCCTTCTTGCAGATTCCATGTTAGGATACTCCCATTTTCGTTTCTTATGCTTATTGAATCCTTGTACTTGCACTGCACAGAAATAACAGTCATCATGATGATTTTTTTGCTCTCTCCACACCATTGGAACACCAAATTTGAAGCTTGTTCTTTGTCCTTTGCTCCATTTTCGTAATAATTCGATACATGCTTTGCACACTATGTGTGGTGCCCAAAACTTGTCTTGGTCCCCAAGCATAACCCCAAAATAGGCAAAATACACTTTTTTAACGAAGTCTGTTATGTTTCTTCTATGTTTTGTCAGTGTATATTCACCACAAATGTAACAGAATGAGTCTGGATCGTTAAGACAACTTCTTCTTGATGAGTTCATGCTTTTCACTGGAAAACAGACAACAACATAAAGTTAGTGCAAAAATCAAGCTATGAACAAACTTTTAGAACACTAATTAACACAAAACTATATTGAGAACTGCTCAGTTCAAGTACTAATCCAAAGAAATTAATGAGATGATGCGTCGCATTTACCAACAAGTGCTATAAATAAGATACCAAAAATCTCAAAAACTTGAGCCAATCTGGCAAAACTGATAGCATATTCAGAATCAGCACCCCAAAAATACCCCAAATTCATTAAAATATTTTGGGCATCAGAAAAAAAAATTTTTTTTGTTGACCTGTGTTATTATTATAATATCAAGAAGTCTTCTCTTCCTGTATAATATCGGGAATATTGTCAATTAAAATCTCTCAGCCATTTGTAGAAGCTTATCCCACCCATCCTGGAGGTGGTTACCATATATCCTTTGTCTATTGGCTTGCACAAGTGATATATTTGATCTCGTCATCCAGTTGACTAGTGCTGCTTTATTTTTCCGGTTCACAGAGTTCAGACAAACCTGAGAATTGCAGGCCGTACTCACTGCTACCTTCTATTACTCCATGTCGCTTGTACCTTTCCCATGTAGTCTCTGCCCTTTAATGAGTTAAATAATAGAGTGAGGGCCCTACAATATGTATAAGTGAGAGCACTCTCAAATGTACACAAGAGGGACCTCCAAAATTTCTAGAGAAGGGCACTTCCAAACGTATGTTACAGATCCACATGAGGGCTCTCACTTAACTCTCTTGCCTACTGCAGGCCCTCTAAATATTTGAATGTAGGGCTTCAGAATCACATGGCGGTGGAGGAGGAGGGAGAAGGAGGAGAAGGAGGAGGAGGAGAAGGAGGGTGAAGCCCAACGCTACAATGAACACATTGTAAACTGCTAGGGAATGTGTATTCCACTATTGCAGTATCAATGAGGGAGGGAGGGACCGCCCAAATGTCTAAGTAAGAGCATTTCCAACAAAACGTACATTACAGAGCCATCTCTGGGCCCTCAGCTATTTCATTTTTCCTGCCTACTGCAAGACCTCTGAACATTTGAATTTAAGGCTGCAAAACGTCATGGAGGTGGAGGAGGAGGAGGGTGAAGCCTGACGCTACAATGGGCACATTGTAATTTGCTATGGAATATGTATTCCACTATTACAGTGTCAATGAGGGAGGGACTGCCCAAATGTCTAAGTAAGAGCAGTCCCTCCAAAATGTATGTTACAGGACCTCCTGAGGCCTCTGAGGTCAAAGATCAACAAACCTACTGGTACATTGTAGCTGGCCTTGTAAAGTGCTGGGGAATAGCTAACTAAAAATGATGTATGACAGAGGGACCTGTATAAAGGTACTGTCACACGTGGCGATGTTGCCCGCGACATCGCCGAAAAGTGACGTAACAGCGATGTCGCGGGCGATATCACAAGTGCTGGTCGCAGGTTGACAGGTTTATGAACATGTTCATAAACCTGTCAACCTGTGACCAGCGATTAAGCTGGATCGCGCCGTCTGACACTGTTGGCGGTGCGATCCAGCCTATATCGCAGTGTGCTGAGGATCGCTCGCTGGGCTGAGCCCAGCCCAGCGAGCGACGGCTCCGCCCACATCGCCGCCGCGTCACCGGCAACGTCGTGCCGTGTGACAGCTGGCCTGCGATGTCGGAAGCGAGCGTGTACCTGCACATCGCTTCCGACATCGCAGGCCAGAATCGCCACGTGAGACACCACCTTAAGGCAGTACCCTCCCAATTGTAAAAGGCGAAAAAAAAGCCAGATCAGAACGCTAGAAGTGATTTTTTTGTGTCTCTGGTTTATTTAGCCTTGCATACAGATATTATGCAGGAAAAACGTTTTCTGAACCTTTTTGGCCTGTTAAATGTAATTTAGGTTAGATTTGGTAGTTGTTTTTGTGTATCTGTAACAGTGGTGTAATCCTGCGACCAAGCTATTCCCACAAACCATATGTGAGTCAGGAATGCATGCAGGCATATTCTCCAGGCTCTTCCCATTCTGTTTCATCACTTCCCCACCCATTTCAGCCTTTTCCTCAGGCCCCCAGAACCCATTGTAGGGTCCAGCAGAAAATTACTCGTGTTTCCCTTTGACTTACATTGTACTCACTATTCGGAACGAATACAGGATTATTAGAAAGTACTCATAACGAGTATAGCGATTACAAATATTACAGTACTCGCTCATCACTAGTCACAACCTCTATAAACTGAAAGTGTCGGCACATGAGAATCTATCTTACTTCTAAGGGACTTCTGAATATAGTTACCGTAAAACTCTAATATCTATGAATGAAGGGAGCTGCACATGTGCTGCCACTTTCACATTCATATCAGGGACTGTATTAGGCAGTATGGAAAATAAAGGACCCACTTTTTGGAGATAAGTGGAAGTACCAGCATTGAGATTTACATCCATCAAACATTTATGGCATATTTTATAAATGTTGAATTAACATAAAAAAAGTTCTCCCAGAAAAATATTTGCCTAGGAATCGGCATGAGATTGGAGAAATTATAAAAGACTTTTTCTTTATGTGTAATTGGGCTACTAATAATTATTGGTGGGGCATGCTTCTTAGGTACCATTACACACAGAGATATATTGCTTGCAACTTACTGGTTGCAGTGAAATCATGGACACATTGTTCCATTCTGTATAGGGCAACAAAATGGAACAATGTGTCCATAACTTCACTGCAACCAGTGAGTTTCAAGCAATATATCTCTGTGTGTAACGGTACCTTAAGGAAATCCTCCTTTATTTTACATGAAAGGAGGCATTACCAGTGTAAGGCTACTTTCACATAACGATTTGAAGGGAGCCGATGCTGTCCGATATAAATCGGACAGCATCGGCTCCCTTCTGATGCCTGGAATCGGGTGCCAAATAGGCATCCGATTCCGGCATTAAATCGCTCCCTGCGGGGTGAAAAAAAGAAAAAAAAAATGTTATTCTCACCTCTCCACGAGCCCCCGCCGTCTTCCGCCATCTTCTTGGAGGCTCCCGGTGGCTCCCACAGGCTGCCGGTGTCAGCAGAGTTCTTCCTCTGCTGTTCAGGACCTGCGGTGATGTCACAGTCACGTCACAGCGGGTTCACCATGGTAACCCGCGGTCACATGACTGTGACATTACCGCAGGTCCTATAAGGCAGAGGAAGCCCTCTGCTGACACCGGCAGCCTGCGGGAGCCACCGGGAACCTCCAAGAAGATGGCGGAAGACGGCGGGGGCTCGTGGAGAGGTGAGAATAACCTTTTTTTTTTTTATTTAACCCTTGTGCTCCTAGTTAGGAGCAGTTTTACTGTACTGAGCATGCTCAGTACAGTAAAACGGGGTCCGAGGAGACATCAGATGTTTCCTCGGACCCTTCTCCATAGGGCCCCATGTTATAGGGATCAGACCTAATCGGATGTGCACTAAATGCCATCCGATTTGGTCCGATCCGATTCTGTCAGATTTTATTTTCGGTGCAAAAATCGGAGCAGGCTCTGATTTTTGCACCAATAATAAAATCGGACAGAATTGGATCGGACCAAATCGGATGGCATTTAGTGCACATCCGATTCGGTCCGATGCCCATAGGGCTGCATGGAGGCCAAATTCGGATCCGATGCTGTCCGATTTTGATCGGACAGCATCGGAAATGCAAAATCCGTGATGTGAAAGCAGCCTAATACTGTGTAACACAGAACAGCAGAAGTGAAGTTTGTCTCATTATAACCACATTTACAGCTGTAGATCTCACAGCTCTTCTGTATTGCAACATTTATTGCCTGTGAGACTGAAGGTGAATTCCTCTGAGATGACAGTTACAGATATGTGCTCGGTGCTAGGACCATTACTCTTCTCAATCTACACTCTCGGCCTAGGGAAAGTCATTGAGTGCCATGGCCTCCAGTACCACCTCTACGCCAATGACACCGAAATCTATCTGTCTGGACCTGACATCGCCTCCGTACTATCCAAAATTCCGCAGTGCCTCTCCGCCATCTCTTCCTTCTTCTCTGCTTGCTTCCTTAAGCTGAACATGGACAAAATCGAATTCATAGTCTTCCCCCCAAGCCACTCAACCTCACTACCTGGCCTATCCATCGACATCAACGACTGCTCTCTCTCCCCAGTCCCCCACGCCAAGTGCCTCGGGGTTATCCTTGATTCTACTCTCTCCTTCAAGCCCTACATCCAAGCCCTGGCCACCTCCTGCCGACTCCAACTCAAAAACATCTCTCAGCTCTGCACTTTCCTTGACCACGACACCGCTAAAACCCTTATTCACGCTCTCATCATCTCCCGCCTCGACTACTGCAACCTCCTGCTCACCGGCCTCCCCGCTACCTTCGTTTCACCTATCCAATCTATCCTGAACTCCGCTGCCCGCCTAATCCATCTGTCTCCCCGCTACTCCCCTGTCTCCCCCCTCTGCCAAGCCCTTCACTGGCTCCCTGCTTCCCAGAGATCCCGGTTTAAAACACTAACCATGACATAAAAAGCCATACACAACCTGTCCCCTCCATACATCTCCAACATGGTCTCCCGATACCTACCCTCACACAACCTGCGATTCTCCCAAGAGCTCCTCCTCTATTCCCCCTTCATCTCTTCTTCGCACAACCGCATACAGGACTTCTCCCGTGCATCACCCATACTCTGGAATTCGCTGCCCCACCACATCAGGCATTCCCCTACCCTGGGAACCTTCAAAAGAGGCCTGAAAACCAACCTCTTCCGCCAAGCCTACAACCTGCAATGAGACCCGGACCACCGCACCGCCTCACGACCGACACCTCCCCCTCCTACTGTATCCCCACCCGCCCCTCATAGACTGTGAGCCCTCGCGGACATTATCTTCTCCCCTATTGTATGTGTACGTTAGAATTGACCACAACCATTGTTACTTGTATTGTTACTATGTTACTTGTCCTAGTCTGCCCTCTTAACATGTAAAGCACCATGGAGTATTATGGCGCTATATAAATAAATAATAATAATAATATGTTTAATGCTGTACTGTGTCAGGTATACTGATACAAAGCTATGCACCGAGATCAGGATAGCAGGAAGCTGCCATTACATATTCGCTGATAACACCCCCTAATTAAAAAAAAAAAAAAAAAAGGAAAAATAAAACCTCTGGAGGCAAATTCTCATGCACATCTTTGTACGCAGGTCTGGCATTCGGGGTAGGTGAGGCAAACTAGGCAATTCCCAGGGCCCCCCACTCCATTAGGGGGCTCCATAGTGATTTCAACAGTTCTGCATTATTACTACAGTTTCTGATGTTGAGAGTGAAGAAGAACCTTTGTTGGCATCACAGGTATGTGCCCATGCATGATGTCATCACAGATATTGTGCCATGTGGGAGTTTATAGGGACTGAAGCAGATGAGACAAATTGGTAAGTATTCTATAGTTTTGTGTGTGTTGTTTATAAACTCATGATTGAATATGTTGGCATTGTTCCAGTAAATTAAGTATTTCTCCCAGAAATGTATTGCAATTACACATTTTTTATAAACAAAGGCATTTTGGACATATTTCACTAAAAAAAAAACAAAATAGGCAAGGCAAAATTGTAGGCAACTTCCAAAATATTTGGTAAACAATTTTGCTTGAAGTATGTGAAACACACTGCTTCTTTGTGTGACATCATGGGAAAATCTAAAGAAATCAGCCAAGATATCAGGAAGAGAATTGTGGACTTGCATAATTGTGGTTCACCTTTGGGTGGAATTTCCAGTTACCTGAAGGTGCCTTGTTCATCTGTACAAACAATTATACGCAAGTACAAACAAAATGGGAATTTCCTGCCATAATACCGCTCAGGAAGGAGATGGGATTCTGTGTCCCAGAGATGAAGATGCTTTGGTCCAATATGTGCATATCAACCCAAGAACAAAAGCAAAAGACCTATTGAAAATAATGGCGGAAGCTGGTAAGAATTTCCATTATCCACGGAGAAATGAGAACTGTATCAATATGGGTTGAAAGGCCGCTCTAGCAGGAAGAAGCCATTACTCCAGAAGAAACTTTAAAAAATCCAGATTAATTTTTGCAAATGCAAACAGTACCAAAAACCTAAATTTTTGGAAACATGTCCTGTGGTCTGAAGAAACTAAAATGTAACTGTTTGGCCATAATGGTCATCGTTATGTTTGGAAGAAAAGGGAAGAAACTTGGAAGACTAAGAACACCATGCCACCTGTGAAACATGTTGGTGGCAGCATCCTGTGGTGGGGTTGTTTTGCTGCAGGAGGGACAATGGCACTTCACATAATAGATGGCATCATGAGGAACGAAGATTATGTCGCAATACTGAAGCAACATCTCAAGACATCCGCCGGGAAGTGGGAAGTTAAAGCTAGGGCAGAAATGGGTCTTCCATATGGACAATGACCTGAAGCATAATGCCAAATTGGTTACAAAGTGGTTTAAGGATTACCAAGTCAATGGTTTGGAGTGACTATGACAAAGCTCTGATCTCAATCCTATTGAAAATTCATGGGCAAAGCCGAAAAGGCAGATGCGAGCAAGGCGACCTACAAACATGGGCAAAGCCGAAAAGGCAGATGCGAGCAAGGCGACCTACAAACATGGTTAAGTTACATAAGTTCTGTTAGGAGGAATAAACCCACATTCCTACCAATTATTGTGAGAAGCTTGTGGAAGGATATCCAAAACGTTTGACCAAAGTCATAAAATTTAAAGTGAACGTGTCACGTCCTTTGGACGTTATAAACACTGCCTAGCACCTTAAAGATAGTGTAATTAGGGTTCTGATGACCCCTTTATACCCCCAGACTGGCCCCTGATTACGTCATGAAAAAACTTTCAGTGTGGCTCATGCCCTATGGAACTCAGTCTTGTGGGATGTGGCTCACTTGAGTACAGGCCACCCCGCTACCTGTAAAACCTGCCCTGTGCCTGTAATATGTGCCCTCTTGTGGTCAGTGAATGTATTTGCGCCTGCGCAGTGCAGCAGGTAACTGTGCTCTATTAAAGCCGTAGTGACCAAAGTCTTGCTAGATTTTTGAATTCTCACGAGACTTTGTGTGGCTGAAATAGACCACAGCGACCACTGCACAGGCGTGAATGCTGTCACTGACAACAGGAGGGGTGGCATATTACAGGCACAGGGGAGAGTTTTTACAGGCGGTGGAGTGGTCCAGACTCAAATGAGCCCTATCCCACAAGACCGAGTATCATAGGGTGCGAGATACATTCAAAGTTATTTTATGAAATAATCAGGGGCCAGTCTGGGGCACAAAGTGGTCACCAGAACCCTAATTACACTATGTTTACAAGCTGGGTAGTGTTTATAACGCCAAAAGGGGTTTACAGGTTCACTTTAAAGGCAATGATACCAAATAGTGAGGAAAAGTATGTAATTGTCTTAAAACAGGAGACATTTATTAAGATTTTATGTGAGAGAGTGAGAAAAACATGCAGATGTGTCTTTTTATATGGTGTATGTAAACTTTTGGTTTCAAATGTAATGTATATGTTGGGCTGCTTGGCAGCAGGCTTATTAATCCTCTAAAATAATAATTCCCTGCTGATATAAACTTGTTTGTATCAAAACTACAGCAAGCAGCCCTGAATGTGACAAATCACTGGAATTAGAGTATCTGTCTATACATTTTGCTGCTATCAGATTAGGTGGCAAAAGACTGAGTACTGGTTCTGTTAAGGTTAATAAAGCAATTTCTATATTGATTAAATATTTAGGGCTATTCCAAAATGCCCCCTAATGCTACTCTAAAGGATGCAGATACATGTCAGGGAGGAGGATGGTGTCTCTTTTGCAATACATCTTGTTGAATGACTGTTTCTTTAATACGTCTCCTTTCTTTCTCCAAGCAGATACAATAGCGATGATACACACTACACGGCTTAGTGTTTATTAGGGCCTGGGATTGTGTGTGACACTTTCTTCTTTCCTGTTGGATGTCATTGCTCCAGTCTCTTGTTAACTGCTTGGTTTTCATTCTACAACCTTTCCTCACATCCATCCTCTTGGGATCCGGTAACTAAGCAACCGCACAGTACTCACACTACAAATCTCCCAGGGATTGCATGGCAAATAGCCCTCCCATTAAATATTGAAAAACCTTAATGGTGATCACTGACATGCTTTCTTTCACTAGACTTTTTTCCATTTTCCTTTCCTTTTTACTTCCAGCCCCAAACTGCAATATATGCTAAAATATTTACTGTACCATTCATTAACATGTTCTTTCATACATACACTGGCTACATCTCAATGATTCCAGCAGCGTTTGTTCTGAATTCATTTTAGTAAGAATATGTTTTGTCACATGAGTTGCATTTTGGGCTTTTGGAAAAAGCAGTTTTTCATCTAAAAGGCCAGATAAATAACAAAAGCCACTGTATAGACAACAGCACTCCGCACAAAGAAAATGCTGTATCAGCACTAAGTGGCTCCGTGTGCCCGGACAATGGTAGTTATAATTAATGTATTCATTAAAATATTAGAATAAACAATGACATTGATTATCTGTTAATGTTTGCTTTGTGATATATTACTCTGAATGATTGAGGAAACCATACATTATTTATGGGAAACCAATATATATTGGAGGAAGCCCACCGCCCTTAGAGACCAGTAGTGGTCTTCCACTGAATTATTAAACATTGGTTTCTGTGCATCTGGCATATATCCAAATTAAATCATTACATGGCTTTGGAAGTACCTGATAGTTGGGATATTTTAAACCTTGCTAAAGAAACCTGTAGACACGGTTTCAATGTTTTCAGTATGCAAGCTTATATTGCAATTAATTCCTTGGATTTGACCACTTCTTCTACCCTGTGAAAGTCCTATTCTTCCTAAGCCAGCAGCTTCCAATTAGAGTTCCTTGTAACCTTCCTACCTTCCTTGTCGTGTCTTACGATTTGCCCAGAATCTGCACAACCTTAGATATGGGGTAGCTATAAGGGGATCTGAAAGGTGGAACATTTAATGGAGGTTTAGATGTACAGTTGTGGCCAAAAGTATTGACACCCCTGCAATTCTGTCAGATAATACTCAGTTTCTTCCTGAAAATGATTGCAATTACTAATTCTTTGGTATTATTATCTTCATTTAATTTGTCTTCAACCTCTGTCCTGTGTCCTTGACCACATTGAGCATGGAGAAAAGAAAGAAGACCAAAGAACTATCTGAGGACGTGAGAAACCAAATCGTGAGGAAGCATGAGCAATCTCAAGTCCATCTCCAAAGACCTGAATGTTCCTGTGTCTACCGTGCGCAGTGTCATCAAGAAGTTTAAAGCCCATGGCACTGTGGCTAACCTCCCTAGATGTGGACGGAAAAGAAAAATTGACCAGAGATTTCAACGCAAGATTGTGCAGATGGTGGATAAAGAACCTCGACTAACATCCAAACAAGTTCAAGCTGCCCTGCAGGGTACAACAGTGTCAACCCGTACTATCCGTCGGCATCTGAATGAAAAGGACCCCACTTCTTACCCCGAGACATTAAAACGCCAGGCTGGAGTTTGCCAAAATTTTCCTGAGAAAGCCTAAAGCGTTTTGGAAGAATGCTCTCTGGTCAGATGAGACAAAAGTAGAGCTTTTTGGGCAAAGGCATCAACATATAGTTTACAGGAGAAAGAAAGAGGCATTCAAAGAAAAGAACACGGTCCCTACAGTCAAACATGGCGGAGGTTCCCTGATGTTTTGGGGTTGCTTTGCTGACTCTGGCACTGAACTGCTTGACCGTGTGTATGGCATTATGAAGTCTGAAGACTACCAACAAATTTTGCAGCATAATGTAGGGCCCAGTGTGAGAAAGCTGAGTCTCCCTCAGAGGTCATGGGTCTTCCAGCAGGACAATGACCCAAAACACACTTCAAAAAGCACTAGAAAATGGTTTGAGAGAAAACACTGGAGACTTCTAAGGTGGCCAGCAATGAGTCCAGACCTGAATTCCATAGAACACCTGTGGAGAGATCTAAAAATGGCAGTTTGGAGAAGACACCCTTCAAATATCAGGGACCTGGAGCAGTTTGCCAAAGAAGAATGGTCTAAAATTCCAGCAGAGCATTGTAAGAAACTCATTGATGGTTACCGGAAGCAGTTGATCGCAGTTATTTTGGCTAAAGATTGTGCAACCAAGTATTAGGCTGAGGGTGCCAATACTTTTGTCTGGCCCATTTTTGGAGTTTGGTGTGAAATGATCAATGTTTTGCTTTTTGCTTCTTTCTCTTTTGGGTTTTTTCATTGAAGACAAATTGAATGAGGATGGTGGTGCCAGGGAATCTGTGATTGCAGTTGTTTTCAGGAGGAGGCTGAGTGTTGTGTGGCAGAATTGCAGGGGTGTCGGTACTTTTGGCTACAACTGTATATGTACCATTGTACTGTAAAGCGCTGCGGAATATGTTGGCGCTATACAAATAAAGTTTTATTATTTTATTATTATTATTAGAGGGATATATTACTATATATTACTAAGGGTCATTATCACGTGGGAGCACAAATAAGGGACATTACTATGTAGGGTGTTAAGCAGAGTTATTACTGTCTTGGAGAACAAATGGGGTACACTACTATATTATATGTACTAAGAGCATAATTAGTATTACTATTATTATTATTATTATTATTATGGTGATACTGTACTTGGGACTGCATGCAATATCTACTACATTGGCAAAAAGAGTAATATGCCTTATTATGCTACATTTATTTGATGTATGAACAGCTATCTGGCCAGGTCTTTTGTTTTTTTTAGGGTATGGCAGAGAAGAAAGGGGATGGGTCCAAAAAAAAAAAAGGGGTGAAGTCTGCAAAGAAGACTTGGTTTATCCTAAAAACAATGGCAGCACTGCATTTAGAAATATCTCTGATGGCAGTTCTGAAAAGTTGGCACGTATGGTAATAATATGTCAGATAGATGGGCCTCCCACCCACATTATTGTATAAGGACATTACGGGAACAAACAAAGACATATTGAAATTCAATGTCAACATGCCAATAAGCAGAATAATAAATGTAGACAGCAGATGAATCTGAATACAAAATCATGGATTATTTTCATCATGTTTTTATGTTCATCTGTCATTCAAGTGTTGTGTCATTTTCCACTATGTTGAATATGTCAAGCTTCAGTTCACAGTTGTAGAAATTGTTATACATGTATGTATGCAGATCCTTACCAGCCTATATATTTAAATTTTACATGTACAAGAGGGTCAAGGTCCTACAGGGCATATATGGCAGCCTTAGACCAAGATGCTTCTAACCACTGATAAGATATTCCATTTACATTCCAGAAAGTGAAAATTAATATCTTCAAAACCAAAGACAAGTAAAAAGGTATCTCTAAATTGAAATAAAATCATTGAACAGTCACAACATGCTCACAATATCAAATATCACCTTGTGAAAAGTTCTGAAAATGTGTAATTACCTTCTGAAAACTTGTAAAGGTCAGTTATGTCAAGTGCTCCATTTCCTCCTACTTCTTTGGTTAATATTTTCTGTCCCACATGAGTTTTGTCAACATACTGAACCTCTCTTGTTCCATCTTTCAGTACCTTGGAATATATAATGTCACTATTCACCTGCAAAGACAAAATTAGTATTGGTTTAGCTTGCCCACATTAATATTTCACAAATGCATTTGCTAGTAAAGGGATTGTCCCATGTTTGAAAATCATGGACCCCATGCCCAATTTATTCTAAGGCAAACAAACCGAACTTTACTAATCACTGAGGTCAGCCTTTATAGACAAAGCACCCGACTCAGAGCCACTGAGCTCACTGATTGGCTGCTATTGTATGTTAATTGACATCACCAATAGAGATGAGCGGACCCATGGATGTTTAAGTTCTGCAGCCAGACTTTAGTTAAAGGTGCAATTTGATACCTGGACTTAACCCGAACTTGACCCAGGACCCCAAACACCATATAAGTAAATAGGAACCCGAACGTTGGTGCTGTAAAATGGTGGTAAAATGGTCATAGTAAGGATATGGTGCTGTAAAAGGAAACAAAATGAGGGCAATTGTCCTGTTAACAAATATAGATAAGGAATTAATAAAATATCAGACTGGGAGGGTCTATGATTATTTTGCCCGTCCCTGCCTAAATATATCAGTCCACAGCCACCCCAGAAGTGGCAAATCCCATAAGATGCATCAATTCTTTTGCTTTGCCTGGCTCTTACCAATAGCCATAATTCTGTCACACCTAAGAGAGCGAATGCCTGGCATGTGGGCAAATAGAAGTGGTACATTAGGAAAGATGTAAAGGATGGCCCTGGTGATAGGGAGAGGGGTCACCACCAGACTCACCTGTAGCTAATCCTTGCACTCCCTAGCATCCCAAGATGGGTTCTCCCCCGATGTGTGATCTCCCACATGGCTTGACCTTGGCTGACTGTGCACTTCCCCAGACAGTGCTGAGTGGCCCGCCCGGATTGGGGGCGTTACCAATAGGCTGCTCAGACACTATATGTATCACCTGGATGTGAGTGGCAGAGGCCTAGTGGAGTCCATGTGTCTGCATTCACCACCAGCCCCCTCCTTATTAGCATGGCTGGTTGCCTGGTTGCCACAAACCGCCCCCATGTTATGGGTTGCAGGGGGCTGTGCACCGGTGTCTTGACGCATGTGTCACCTCCTGGGGAATCTGCAGCCATCTGCTAGATGCAAGGGGTAGAAAAAAAGTGACCATTTTTGGTGAGTTTTTTCAATATAATATTTAGTACCTATTCGGTGATTTTTGTTTAAAGCTAAATTATACATGTGTTATACATGTGGCTAGGTACTCGTGAGTGTAAGGGCCCTTGACGGTGGGTCACGAGCGTGGCGCCATAATACCAACTGACACCTTACAACATTATCTTTAGTGTCAACCTGCATCTTTTTATCTTTTGCAGTTGAGGTTGTTTTCCTCTAGGGGGCGTCTGTCACAGTGATGCATGTCCTCAGTGCTGAGTGGCCCGCCCGGATTGGGGGCGTTACCAATAGGCTGCCCAGACACTATATGTATCACCTGGATGTGAGTGGCAGAGGTCTAGTGGAGTCCATGTGTCTGCATTCACCACCAGCCCCCTCCTTGTTAGCATGGCTGGTCGCCTGGTTGCCACAAACCGCCCCCATGTTATGGGTTGCAGGGGGCTGTGCACCGGTGTCTTGACGCATGTGTCACCTCCTGGGGGAATCTGCAGCCATCTGCTAGATGCAAGGGGTAGAAAAAAAGCGACCATTTTTGGTGAGTTACTTCCCCAGACTAGTGCACAGGCCAGCAAGACACTAGTCTTATTACTTATATTAAGACAACATGAGGAGGGGGATACCCGAGAGTCAGATACAACAAAACAACTCCAACTCTTCTCCAGAGTGGGGATCCACTGCATCCTCTGGAAAAGTAACCATAGCTTTTACCAGGAACAACTCCTTCACAGGTCAGCATAGAATGAACTATAGCTGACATAGGAGAGAGTAAAGAATGGGTTATATGTAACGGGAGGGAGTGTCAACAGTGATATTAAAGATATGAGTGAATATTGTGGCGATTTTCTCATTGAGCATGTTGGGGGACACTTAAATAGTAGCGGGGCTGAGGCAAACATGCACGTTTTTACAGTAAAAATAAAGTCCATTTGATTTATTACACATAATAAACCTCATACATAATACAGTCCATTAACATCAGTGGAACATTCATGACATTTAGTCTGTTCCAATGGCAGGTATGTCCACATAGCATTATTTACACAGTCCGTTACAGTGTCTCAGTGAAGGCATCACAACCCACACACAGACCTCTCAGTCCAGCAATCCTGAGAGCATAGAGAAATACTCCAGGCTCCCCACACATCACTGGTCTCCTCACCGTGTGCCTTCCAGGCATTTCGTCTCAGGTGCCCTCTAGGACAATGGCGACTCCAAACACTGAGCGAGACCCAGTCTTCATAGGAGCTACCAGAGCTATCCCAAGTAGGGATGGGCGAATCTACTCGCTAGGACTCGTTACTCGGCGAGTAGTAAGGGACTCGCAGGACTCGGTACTCTGCGAGTTTCCCAGCGTTTACTCGCACGAGTCCAATGCAAATCAATGGCAAACGCTGACAAAACTAGGATTGCCATTGTTTACATTAGACTCGGCTACTGTGCCAGTGATAGCAGGGAAACTCGCAAAGTAACTGCTGTTACATTGCGAGCCGAGTCCAGCTGTCTTCTCTGTGCAGCTCCAGGGTCCTAGAGCCCGCCTGCTCACAGAGATGATGTAGCAGAGCTGAGATTGTTCTCAGTCTGCTCATTCCCTGTGCATAGACATCTATATCTATGCACAGGGGATGTAGCAGAGAGGACATCGCGTTTTGGACTACGTCGGACGGAAGAGGATTTTTTTAATTAAAGATGGAGTCCCTAATGGCTTTTTTTTTTATTTCTAATAAAAATTTTTCTCTGTGTTGTGTTTTTTTTAAAACAAACCCACTTGCAGGGTTTGATTGGCTCGCACTAGGGGTAAAAGCAGAGTTATTAGCTTTAGTGTGTTTCTAAAATTAAAAAATGTGAAAGTGGTTTTCTTATGGCTGCCTATATGTGGGTAGAGGGCTGAACTGCCCAAACCAGTGTCTTCAAATGAAGTTCGGGTCATGTTTTGGTCCCAATCAGACCTTTGTAAAGAGTCTGGTTGAACCACCAGAACCTGAAACTTCCATGGGTCCACTCATCTCTAATTACAACTACATGTTGATCAAAGCAAGATAGAAAAGAAACCTTGACTCCTTCAGCACCAAATTAAATGAAATAAGCTCTTGCTCAGGATAAACAACAAGTGGATTAAAACAAGGATCTGCAATCAAATAAACTTATTTTAAATACAATACTGTTCGGCATTACAAAAGTATGTCACTCCCAACAGGACCGAGTGGCCCTATGAGAGTGACACTAAGCAGGACATACTCATTTAGTACAGTGTTGGCCAAAAGTATTGACACCCCTGCAATTCTGTCAGATAATACTCAGTTTCTCCCTGAAAATGATTGCAATCACAAATTCTTTGGTATTATTATCTTCATTTAATTTGTCTTCAATGAAAAAAACACAAAAAGAATTGTCCTAAAGCCAAATTGGATATAATTCCACACCAAACATAAATAGGGGTGGACAAAAGTATTGGTACTGTTAGAAAAATCATGTGATGCTCGTCTAATTTGTGTAATTAACAGCACCTGTAACTTACCTGTGGCACCTAACAGGTGTTGGCAATAACTAAATCACACTTGCAGCCAGTTGACATGGATTAAAGTTGACTCAACCTCTGTCCTTGTGTGTACCACATTGAGCATGGAGAAAAGAAAGAAGACCAAAGAACTGTCTGAGGACTTGAGAAACCAAATTGTGAGGAAGCATGAGCAATCTGAAGGCTACAAGTCCATCTCCAAAGACCTGAATTTTCCTGTGTCTACCGTGCGCAGTGTCATCAAGAAGTTTAAAGCCCATGGCACTGTGGCTAACTTCCCTAGATGTGGATGGAAAAGAAAAATTGACGAGAGATTTCAACGCAAGATTGTGCGGATGGTGGATAAAGAACCTCGACTAACATCCAAACAAGTTCAAGCTGCCCTGCAGTCCGAGGGTACAACAGTGTCAACCCGTACTATCCGTCGGCGTCTGAATGAAAAGGAACTGTATAACAGGAGACCCAGGAAGACCCCACTTCTTACCCCGAGACAAAAAAAAGCCAGGCTGGAGTTTACCAAAACTTACCTGAGAAAGCCTAAAACGTTTTGGAAGAATGTTCTCTCTTTTTGGGCAAAGGCATCAACATAGAATTTACAGGAGAAAAAAAAGAGGCATTCAAAGAAAAGAACACGGTCCCTACAGTCAAACATGGCGGAGGTTCCCTGATGTTTTGGGGTTGCTTTGCTGCTTCTGGCACTGGACTGCTTGACCGTGTGCATGGCATTATGAAGTCTGAAGACTACCAACAAATTTTGCAGCATAATGTAGGGCCCAGTGTGAGAAAGCTGGGTCTCCCTCAGAGGCCATGGGTCTTCCAGCAGGACAATGACCCAAAACACACTTCAAAAAGCACTAGAAAATGGTTTGAGAGAAAGAACTGGAGACTTCTAAGGTGGCCAGCAATGAGTCCAGACCTGAATCCCATAGAACACCTGTGGAGTAGTGATGGGCGAATCCTAAATTACTCGGAATCGCTTGACTCTAGCGAGTCCGAGCACAGGACTCGCTACTCGTTGCGAGTCTAGCGAGTCCAATGTTAATGAATGGGGAAGCGAGTAATAGCGAGTAGTGTGAGATTTACAAATCGCAGATGTGTCTCGGAAGCTTCAGCCTGAAGCAATCCTAGTTTTGCCATTTATTTGCATTGGACTCGTTTACTTTGCAAGTAATCGCTGGGAAACTCGCACAGATAAGAGTCCTGTCTGCTCAGTGTGCTGGCTGCCAGCTCCAGGGTCCTAGAGCCCGCCTGCTGCCTGAGATTGTTCTCAGTCTGCTCATTCCCTGTGCATAGACATCTATATCTATGACTCTGACTCTGACTCTGAGACTCTGACTCTGACTCTGAGACTCTGACTCTGAGACTCTGACTCTGACTCTGAGACTCTGACTCTGAGACTATGACTCTGAGACTATGACTCTGAGACTCTGAGTCTGACTCTGAGACTCTGACTCTGAGACTCTGACTCTGAGTCAGACTCTGAGACTCTGAGACTCTGACTCTGAAATTCATGAAATAATTAAAAAAAAATGCATGGAGCTCCGCACAATTTCTATGTCTAGCCAGGTACAGCTAAGCAGCTGGGGGCTGGAATCCGCAGCGCAGGGATGCCCAAGCTTTCTGGGCACCCCCCACTGCAAATTTCAGCCCGCAGCCGCCCCAGAAGATGGCGCGTTCATTGAAGCGCCATCCTCTGGCGCTGAACCCCGCTCTTCCAGCGGCCCTGGTGACGGTGGCACGCTGGGTAATAAAGGGGTTAATACCAGCTTTGTTATACAAGCTGGTATTAAGCCCGAGATTCTTAATGTCAGGCCACGTTTGACCCGGCCACTAAGAATCTCCAATAAAGGGTTAAAAAAACACAAACGCAGAGAAAATTTTTTATTTGAAATTAAAAAAAAAGCCATTAGGGACTCCTCTTTCGTCCGACGTAGTCCAAAACGCGATGTCCTCTCTGCTACATCCCCTGTGCATAGATATAGATGTCTATGCACAGGGAATGAGCAGACTGAGAACAATCTCAGCTCTGCTACATCATCTCTGTGAGCAGGTGGGCTCTAGGACCCTGGTGCTGCACAGAGAAGACAGCTGGACTCGGCTCGCAATGTAACAGCAGTTACTTTGCGAGTTTCCCTGCTATCACTGGCATAGTAGCCGAGTCTAATGCAAACAATGGCAATCCTAGTTTTGTCAGCGTTTGCCATTGATTTGCATTGGACTTGTGCGAGTAAACGCTGGGAAACTCGCAGAGTACCGAGTCCTGCGAGTCCCTTACTACTCGCCGAGTAACGAGTCCTAGCGAGTAGATTCGCCCATCCCTACTGTGGAGAGATCTAAAAATGTCAGTTTGGAGAAGGCACCCTTCAAATATCAGGGACCTGGAGCAGTTTGCCAAAGAAGAATGGTCTAAAATTCCAGCAGAGCATTGTAAGAAACTCATTGATGGTTACCGGAAGTGGTTGATCGCAGTTATTTTGGATAAAGGTTGCGCAACCAAGTATTAGGCTGAGGGTGGCAATACTTTTGTCTGGCCCATTTTTCGAGTTTTTTGTGAAATGATCAATGTTTTGCTTTTTGTCTCCTTCACTTTTGTGTTTTTTCATTGAAGACAAATTAAATGAAGATAATAATACCAAAGAATTTGTGATTGCAATCATTTTCAGGAAGAAACTGAGTATTATCTGACAGAATTACAGGGGTGAAAATATTTTTGGCCACAACTGTAGCTGTGTCCAGTGGGCAGGAGATTGGAAACCCACGATAAACTGTTCAGTCAACAGCTTGATTTCATCTCGTGCACTGTCGGGGTCTACCTGCTTCATGGCCCTCAGCGCCTCTTGGAGATTTAATGCATAGTCCTTGTATACTGTCCTGCACCTGTTGTTTGCACCCATAAAACCCAATGTTAATTTCCGCTACAGTACGGGTGTCAAAGCCTTCTTTCAACCTGGCTAAGATTTGTTTAACAGTTTTTTTGTCAGTGTCCAGCCAGGACTTCACCTCTCTTTGAGCTGCACCAGTCCATTGTCCTATTAAAATTGTAACATTCTGGCTCTCAATCAGGGAATACACTTCAAACAAACTTTTTAGTCTCTCCTGAAGTCGTTCAGGGTGTTGGATTCCCCTGAGTATAGCGGTAGCTCCCAGAATATACAGCATTGAGAACGGCATTACTGGCGCTGCAACTACGCCTACGGCCAAGGCTTCTACTTGGGCCGTGACCACTGGGGCTGCGGCGGCGGCAGAGGGCTACGACCGGGACCACCGCAGGTTGCCCACCCTGCAGATTGGACATCTTTCTCCTCCTTGTGAACCACAGCCAGACTCTCAGTCTCTGTTGGCTTATCAGTCCACCGCTCCGCAGGTGGGGGATCGAGCATATAAGTGATTTCCGTGTCAGGGCTTCTTGCGTCCCGCCGGCTGATATCAAAGAGGGGGGCAGCGTTTCTCTTCGTGCCCTTTCTAAGGTTCCGCCTACAAAGGCACACCCCTTCGGCTTCCCACGCGCAGTGATACAGCAATAGTGATAGTTTCACATTTCAATAAAGTGTATGGCACACAGTACCCATTGACACCGGGCATGAAATCCTGTTCATGATGCCAGGAATCTGATGTGCCTCAGGGCCGTGGGGTACCGAGTTTTAATACTTCTGGGGAGTCATAGGGGTCGAGACCCGACTCCGTGACCATGGGCATCAAATGAAAGTTTGGGTTTTGGTTTTGAGGATAGGAGTCATGACGCCAACCGTGATGTTCGGCTATTAATGGCCGATGCTGCGGTGTGGGACCCTTGGGGATGATGGAATCGCAGCAGAGATGGTACCGCTTCCCACAGGTGTAGCAGTTCCCCATGGCTACTGGTAAAATCTATGATGATGGTAGGCAGGACTGGGGGCGCGCAATATCCGACAGACACACAGTACGTAGTCACCTTTACTGGTAGTTGCAGGTTGAAACCAGGGTACTGTTCACAGGAGATATTAGGAATCCAGGTGGCCTGGAAGCAAGTTGGAGATCTCCTCACCCTGTGAGTTCTGACGCCTCACTGCTGCGCATCTCTTTGCTGGTCCTCGCTGCCTGTAGCTATGCTGCGACCCTCTCGTCCTGCTGGAAAGTCTCTCACCAGTATGGCAGGCAGCTTGAGCCCTTCCCGGGCACCACTCCTCTGGCCACTGTCCCTGAGCTCTCCAATGTTGCTGTGCCTCCAGGTGCTTTGCTGTGGCCGGGAGACGTGAAGTCTCCCGTCCTTTGGTTTTGGCTACTGGGTCTGTAGTACCATCACAACCTCGGACCCCGGTGTCCGTTTCTGGCACTCTGCTCTGGGGTGAGCTGGGTAACTGGCTCCACTGCCCACGCCTGCTTCTCTCCTTCCTCAGACCCTCTCCTACTGGTCTCTCACGCTTGCTGTTCCTTCACTCTCTCCTCTGCCTGGGATGAACTTAGCTCTGCACCAGTCCGCAGGTTATCTTTACAGTCCTCCTAGGAATTGCACTAACTAACCCTGCCCTCACACCAGAATTTATAGGGGAGCTCACCTGAACCCGGGTGCTGAGCTTCCCCTTCTGGTCTGGAGTCAGGTAAGGTGTTTCATGCTACGGGCTTACCTGGTGTGAATACCCCTTCTTGCTTCCAAGCATGACATCACCCCCTGAGGGAGGCGATGCCATTGTGGCAACCAGACTCTGGGGTGCCGCATTTGGTCTGGCTAACCAATTGAGGATAGAAAGCAGAGGTAAAGGATAGATCCAACCCAAGAGGAGAACAAAAGGCCTCCCAAAATTTAGGCATAAACTGGTCTCCAGATCTGACACCATTTCAGAGGGAAACCCAAGAATCTTCATAGTCTCACTGGTAAATATTGTAGCCAAAGATTTTGCATTAGGGATAGCAGGTAAGACAATGCAGTGAGTGAGTCTGCTAAACTTATTTGCTACCACTAAAATCACTATTATTCCAGCAGATGGAGTAAAGTTGGTAATAAAATCCATGGATAAATGTGTACATGGTCTGTCAGATATAGTCAAAGGTAGGAGAGACCTGGGGGGGCAAGTATGTATGTTTTTAGAATGCACACAAACATGAAGCAATCTTGGCCATCAAAAACAGTGAGAAAGGGAAGTCCAAGGTTACTTTACTACCTGGAAGACCTGCAAGAACAGAGTTATGTTTTCCTAAAATTTTGAACCACAAATACAGAGGTACAAATAATTATCGTGAAGGATAAGCAGCAGGGGAGTTCCCCATAGCCTTCAATACCTCAAGGTCCTCAAAACTATTTCCCCCAGGGAAAGTCAGTGATAAAGCATCTGCTTTGACATTCTTAACCCCAGGACGATAAGTGACAAAGAAATTAAACCTGGTAAATAATTTATACCACCTAGCTTGTCTAGGATTAAGATGTTTAGCAGATGTGATGTAACAATGTTTGGTAAGCACCAATACAGGGTGAGCTGCTCACTCCAAAAAATAACCATTCCTCAAACAGTAATGTATAAAAGTTCCCTATTGTCAATATCATAAGTCTTTTGGCTGAATCAGCCCTTTAAAAACAAGCCCCCAACCCCTACAGAGACATTGGGTTGAATGAGTAAAACTGCTGTGACAAAGCAGTTCTTCAAGGAAGTAAAGCCCAGTGGGTAGCATTGGACCACCTAGAAATTCTGTACCTTTTGTAGTGATATCTGTGAGAGGTTTGAAAATTGATGAGAAGTTATGGATAAACTTTCTACAATAGTTGGCAAACCTAAGACAGCATTATAAGGCTTTCAGGTCTTCCGGAGGACCCGTTTCTAAACTGTTCTGACCTTATCAGGATCCTTCCAGAACTCAGCATATAATACCAAAAAACTATTAAATTGAACCTCCTGTACCAAAAATACATGTTTTACAAGTTTGGAACACAGATATTTAGGCCGTAATATCAGTAATACCTGCCTGACGTGTCTTAAGATCAAGCGAGTAAGTCAAAATGTCATTGAGGTATACAATCACAAAACTGCCACCTGATGACGGAAAATATAATTCACAAAATATTGAAAAACACTGAGAGCATAAATCAGACCAAAAGGCATGACAAAATCCTCATTCTACTCTTATGGAGTATTAAAGGCCATTTCCACTAATCCTCTCTTTGATTACAATCAGATTATGGCCTCCCTGTGATCCAACTTGTTGAACCATTTAGACTCAACTGTCAACATATTTTAACAGCCTCCTATTTATATGTTTATATGTGTGTACATTTAGACTTTGAGTCAATACTAGCCTGATGAAGAGACCTTAGTGTCTCGAAAGCTTGCTTTACTTTCTCTTACCATTTTTTCAGTTAGTCATTAAAAGGTATCAACAACTGAGGACTTTTAGATTCTAATATTTTTTCTATCTACTAACACTAAAAGTGTTCTGGCTAACAAGGTACAAACATTTTTTACCTTATCAAATATGGAAATGGATTTTGCCCCCATGCTGCAGAAGAGACTATGGGTCCAATAAATCAAGAATCCACCATGCTGGATCCTGCCCCTGTCACGCTTCCGGGGGAAGGCGCCCTAGACTGGACCCACTGGGCCGTGGTACCGAACTCCCTTGGGTGAGCTGGTCCTAGTTTAACCAAACCCTATACAGGGATTGTCAGGGGCAAGCCCAGGGGGTCTAAATACCACAGCTGCTAGTACCAGGGGGCGGCTCGTAAGGTTAGCCTATGCTACGGCACAGCTAAGGATTCCGGGATAACAGGGTACAAAGCTAGGAGACCAGGAATGGTGCTACCAGGGAAGACCACAGCAAGGGTTCCAGGAAACAGAGTACAAGGAAGGCCTGTCCAACAGTCAGCAAGGCAGAAGAAAACTGACTTAATAATCAGGCACCTCCCATCAGTGGAGGTGGCCTGATATACCAGAGGAAGAGCAGCTATTGGTTGAGGGGAGTGTCAAGTTGGACCGTGCCGGCCCCTAGAGTTACAGGGGAGGAGTGCACCTAGTGCGCCGCTGATTGGTCACATGAATACGACCATTGTAATATGCTCATGTGTGAGCCCAGTGGTCAGCTGACAGGAAGGGAACCCGGCGATGGCTCCTAGACACAGTACGCCTGGACGCTGGATGCTCGGTCGGCAGAGGGGCAGAGGATACCGACCCAGGAGAGGTGAGCTGGGGAGCGGTGCCAGGGGACCTAACAGCCCCACTATCCAAAAGGACAGAAATCATCTCAGTTTTTGTTTCAATGACCACTTCAACAGATAAGATTAACTGAGATACTCATGTGGAGAAAATATATACGCCCCGGTTGTAGTCCTCACCACAACCTGGGGTCAGAAGTTTTGCAATTTTTTTTTCTTCTTAGAAATGGAAGGGCAAACTCTAATTAAGTGACCCCAGTGACCACAAAAGAACCCCCTGTCTTATGGCGTACCATCAGAGACCCAGACTGAGCAAAGGCGACCCAGAAACATGAACAATATCCCAAAATAATCAGTAACTGATCATATAAAAAAAGCATTAATGCATTTTCTTCTACCTTCTGACTTTGTAGGACAGTGGGCGGGACATGTTTGATGACAGGAAGAGGTGGGGAGAGGTCAGAGGAGCGTTAGACTCCATTTTTTTCCTACCATTTTCTGTGTGAATGTTCCAGGTCAGCAGCAAATCAGGACACATAAAAACATCCATACGTGGTAGGCACAAGGGCTTGTGTTATTGGCTGGCTTGTTTTATTGGTTGCTGAAGTCACATATCCATTGAGATATAAAAAGCGACCATTTGCCGCCATTTTCAGAGTGTTACTGCTAGGGACAATGCTGCTGCCACTCTGTGCTACTCCTTCCGATCCATCCGTGCTACACTAAAAGATAGCTAACTACTTGATCGCTTTTTAAATAGAATAAGAGGATGAGAGGGTCCATCCACACAGACATTTTATGCTGAGAACAACTGTGATTACCAAATCTGTGGGCGTTTCCATAGCCGCATTTTTTTACATACAAGAGATTGCCAAATTTTTGTGTTTTCCCTGAAAAGGCTGTGTTTAGCCTTACACAAATGATTGTCGAATCCTTAATTTCCCCTAAAAAGACATTTTTTGCATCAAAGCAGTGATTGCCAAATCCTTCTGTTTCCCATAAAAAGGCATTTTTTTGCCTCAAAGCACTGATTGCCAAATCCTTTATTTTCTCCTGAAAAGGCTTTTTTAACATCAAAGCAGTGATTGCCAAATCCTTTAGTTCCCCTAAAAAGGCATTTTTGTTGCCTCAAAGCAGTGAAGTAGGGATGGGTGAGTCTACTCGCGAGGACTTGTTACTCGGCGAGTAGTAAGGGACTCGCAGAACTCGGTACTTGGCGAGTTTCCCAGCGATTACTCGCACAGTAACGAGTCCAATGCAAGTCAATGGCAATCCTAGTTTTGTCAAAGTTTACTTTTTCTCACTCGCTAGACTCGCTATATCACATCGCTATGTAGCTTGAATCTCCCCAAATCGTTTAAACAATCGCACCGCTTCACGGATACCCGCTGTCAGCAGCGAGTCTGAGCGAGTCTGAGCGAGTCTACGAATCCGAGTCCTGTATACTGTATTCGGGACTCGCGAATACAGAATCTGTTATGTTCCGACAAAGCATCCAAGACAGCCTAGCGTGTTAGGTCAGAAAACGTGTAAAGATGGACAAGCATGTTAGCCAATCATATTCAGTAATGCCACAGCCATGTTGGTTGTGGCAGGACTATGATTGGCTTCTGTCCATCGTGATGCCTATGTCATGTATGAGAGGCGAGGCTGTATATAAGCCTTGCCACCGCCATTTTCTCCACATTCCTGTGAGATCTGACCTAGTGCAGGGTGAGGTAGATGCTGGAGCAGATCATAGGGAGTGTCAGTCAGTGTAGGGAAACTTAAAAATTCCTTATATTTAACCCAAACAGCTCTTGTGAGAGCTACCAGGAGGACAGAGGAGCACTGTGTAGAGGACTGTAGGCAGGCAGGCAGGCAGGGAGGTGCAGCCATACAGTGCACACACGACCAACCTCATAGCTTAGTTTACTCACTCAGCTGTCCTAATAGCTGAAGTCAGAGGCTTAGCTGAGGTACTATTTCCTATATTTTTGCACCTGATAGATTTTGGGTCATAATAACCCCTTCAGTTTTCTTTTCTCTGTGTCAGACCAGTGCGTTGCTGCTCTCCTAGCTGCAAATAGCACGTACGCCACCTGCTTGTGCGACTACTTGTGCGCACTTAATAATTTTTGCAGGGACTAGTGTGCTGCTTCACTGCCAAGTGTTAGCACGCACTTAACCGGCCAGCAGGTGACGCCTATAGCACCACAGAAAATTGGCAAGAAAAGGTCCAAGAAAGCGATACAACCTCCAAAATTAATCAAAAGAATTTAGCAAAGTTTATTACATATCAAAAAAAACACACACAGACAAAAAATGATCACACAGAAAGATAAAAACACTTAAAATAGCCAAATATAGCCATAACAATTCATATGATAATAATATACCATTGAAAACCTCATTGCCAATTGCCCAAAACTGGTTACAGTAGTATATATATAGAATAAATACATAAGTTTTACCTATGGGGTCCAATATACCATACAGAAAAATTTCACAATATGGATCCCCATAAGTAATTAGTACCACCTAACTCCATCTCGGTGGCAAAAAACTGTTGCAACTGACGTTTCCAAAACGGCAATGCGAGCGCTTTCCAAGACCCATCTGCGATTTTTAAATCGCACATTACTCGCTATTACTCGCTTCCCCATTCATTAACATTGGACTCGCTAGACTCGCAACGAGTTGCGAGTCCCGGGCTCGGACTCGCTAGAGTCAAGCGATTCCGAGTAATTTAGGACTCGCCCATCACTACAGTGAAGTGATTGCCAAATTTTTAATTATCTCATAAAAAGGCTTTTTTAGCCTCAAAGCAGTGATTGCAAATTCTTCAATTTCCACTAAAACACATGTCATTGACCCACCTGAATCCTTCAGCGGCGTTTGCAGCTTCCGGCTCACAGACTGTTGCGTGATGTCTCCACGCGTTGGAATTCCACACTGCACATGTTGGTCAGGATTTGTGAACAGAAGAGGGCAGTTGTTGAGTACCAGCATCAACTAGGCCATCAGTATACGGTTCAAACTCCACACATAAGACCTCAGGAGTGGACATGGATGTCCGACATATGTACCGTCCTCCAAAACTTTGAGGACTCCACCAAGACGGTGAGCGCCATCATTAGTGTCACCATCCCGCTTCTCTGTCTTTTAAAACGCTCTCTGCTCAAAATCAAAGACGATGCATTGCAGGAGGAGCAGGATGAGTTGCAGCAAGAAACCGTACTGGGTGATTACACACAGCCCATCCTCATCTCATCCCAATGTGCATTGGAGGACTATGATGAGGAGGAGGAGGAGGAAGAAGAAATGGAGCTACTTTCATTCGGAATTGACGGTATTACATGCACAACCGTCAGACCGTCGGTTGAGCGGGGATGGCCAGAGGACAGGGGAGAGGAGGAGGAGGAGGTCTGCATGGCCAGTCATGCTGTCGGTGAGGACCCAGAAGTCTTGACTGTTAACAGTCTAGCGCACATGGCTGACTTTATGTTACGCTGCCTGTGTCGTGACTCTCGTGTTATGAAGATCTTGACGGACACTTGTTACTGGAGGTGACACTTTTAGACCCACGCTACAAAGAGAAATTTATTTCTCTTATTCCCGAAGCAGAGAGGTCTACAAAAATGCTGCAGTACCAGAAGGCCCTAGTGGCGGAATTATTAAAAAAATTCCCTTCTGAAAACGCTAGTGGCAGAGGTCACGATTCAGTGGACAACCAAGGTGTCCAGCAAAGAGAGTCACAAGTCCAATCCAGCAGAGGTAGGGGAACACTCTCAAAGATCTGGGACACTTTTCTCAGCACCCCCCGTACCACAGGCCCTGAGGTGCGGGGTAGTGTCACAAGGAATGCAAAGTTTGCAAAGATGCTGAGGGAGTACCTTGCTGATCGTATTAAAGTGCTCCTAGACTCCTCTGTGCCTTCTAATTATTGGGTATCCAAGCTGGACACGTGGCAGGAATTGGCTCGCTACGCCTTGGAAGTCCTGGCCTGCCCTGCCCTGCCGCTAGCGTTTTGTCAGAGCGTGTTTTTAGTGCCGCATGTGGAATCATTACAGATAAACGCACCCGCCTGTCAACTGAAAATGCTGACAGGCTGACTTTAATCAAGATGAACAAGGGATGGATTGGGCCTGACTTCACCACACCACCACCAAATGATAGCGGAATTTAAATTTGGTGCCGGTAGATTCCCATGCACCTCCGCACACCCACACATCGGTACAGACTTCATGTGTTTGGCTACTTGCTGTACTGCTCCTCCTTCTCCTCATCAGCCACCATCATATAATCAGTGTGACCGTGGTTCATGATGCCACAAAACCATAATATTTTGACATCATATTTATGATGATGATGCACCTATCCATTCTAAAGTTAGGCATTAGTTTCATGTATACCCCCCAGGGGTAAATGTTTTAGTCCATGCTTCCAGAGTGGGCATTACAAGTACAGGAGACTCGCTCCATTGTAATGGGAACAATTTTTAGAGGCTCTCCTCCATGTTTCTTCCAGGGGCATCACAATGCCTCCCACTTTTTGACTTCCCTAACTAGGGAAATAGTACAGCAGACTCACTTGCTTCAAATGGGCACATTATTTTATAAGGCTCTCATGCACGTCTCTATCCAGGGACATTGAAGTGCTACATAATTTTTGGCTTCCCTGACTAGGGGAAATAGTACAGCAGACTCACTTGCTTCAAATGGGCACATTATTTTATAAGGCTCTCATGCACGTCTCTATCCAGGGGCATTGAAGTGCTACACAATTTTAGGCTTCCCTGACTAGGGGAAATAGTACAGCAGACTCACTTGCTTCAAATGGGCACATTATTTTATAAGGCTCTCATGCATGTCTCTATCCAGGGGCATTGAAGTGCTACACAATTTTTGGCTTCCCTGACTAGGGGAAATAGTACAGCAGACTCACTTGCTTCAAATGGGCACATTATTTTATAAGGCTCTCATGCACGTCTCTATCCAGGGGCATTGAAGTGCTACACAATTTTTGGCTTCCCTGACTAGAGGAAATAGTACAGCAGACTCACTTGTTTCAAATGGACACATTATTTTATAAGGCTCTCATGCACGCCTCTATACAGGGGCTTCTTGGTGCCTCCAAACCATTAGCTTCCCTGCCTAGGGCAATACTTAAAAAGACCCACTTGCTTACAATGGGCACATTTTTTGAAAAAGCCCTTATGCACGCCTCTATCCAGGAGCATATTGGTGTCTCCAAACCTTTAGCTTCCCTGCCTAGGGCAATACTTAAAAAGACACACTTGCTTACAATGGGCACATTTTTTGAAAAAGCCCTTATGCACGCCTCTATCCAGGAGCATATTGGTGTCTCCAAACCTTTGGCTTCCCTGCCTAGGGCAATACTAAAAAAGACCCACTTGCTTACAATGGGCACATTTTTTGAAAAAGCCCTCATGCACGCCTCTATCCAGGGGCATATTGGTGTCTCCAATTTCTGGCTTCCCTGCCTAGGGCAATACTAAAAAAGACACACTGGCTTATAATGGGCACATTTATTGAAAAAGCCCTCATGCACGCCTCTATCCAGGGGCATATTGGTGTCTCCAATTTCTGGCTTCCCTGCCTAGGGCAATACTAAAAAAGACCCACTTGCTTACAATGGGCACATTATTTAAAGAGCCCTTCATTTACGTCTCTTCCCAGGGGCATGGGAGTGCCACACAATTTTAAAGAAAAAAAATCTTTCATATAATCCAAAAAACTAACATACACCAACTCTGTCTCACAAGTGGGTATGAGCCCTTAATATTTTTTCCATGAAAATCTGTTTTCGATTCATTTTGTAACGTTTTCTTGACAGTCCGTAAAAGTGGCGTAATAGTCTGACAACATTGTTGACATCAGTGAGCTTGGGGTCTGAAATGCTTCAAGGGGTCTTCCCCACGCTGTTCCCATGTCATTTCAGCACTGTTCTGATAGTTTTATGACATTTTTAGGGATTTTCCATGCTGCCGGGGGTTATGTCAGAACAATACTCGGGTTTCCCATAGGATAACATTGGGCTCAGTGCTTGGGCCGAGTACACGAGTATCTTGGGATGCTCGGCCCAAGCTTTGAGCACCCGAGCATTTTAGTACTTGCTCATCACTAATAACTAATTTTTGGTGAGTTTTTTCAATATAATATTTAGTACCTATTCGGTGATTTTTGTTTAAAGCTAAATTATACATGTGTTATACATGTGGCTAGGTACTCGTGAGTGTAAGGGCCCTTGACGGTGGGTCACGAGCTTACGATATTCTGGCGCCATAATACCAACTGACACCTTACAACATTATCTTTAGTGTCAACCTGCATCTTTTTATCTTTTGCAGTTGAGGTTGTTTTCCTCTAGGGGGCGTCTGTCACAGTGATGCATGTCCTCAGTGCTGAGTGGCCCGCCCGGATTGGGGGCGTTACCAATAGGCTGCTCAGACACTATATGTATCACCTGGATGTGAGTGGCAGATGCCTAGTGGAGTCCATGTGTCTGCATTCACCACCAGCCCCCTCCTTGTTAGCATGGCTGGTCGCCTGGTTGCCACAAACCGCCCCCATGTTATGGGTTGCAGGGGGCTGTGCACCGGTGTCTTGACGCACGTGTCACCTCCTGGGGGAATCTGCAGCCATCTGCTAGATGCAAGGGGTAGAAAAAAAGCGACCATTTTTGGTGAGTTTTTTCAATACAATATTTAGTACCTATTCGGTGATTTTTGTTTAAAGCTAAATTATACATGTGTTATACATGTGGCTAGGTACTCGTGAGTGTAAGGGCCCTTGACGGTGGGTCACGAGCTTACGATATTCTGGCGCCATAATACCAACTGACACCTTACAACATTATCTTTAGTGTCAACCTGCATCTTTTTATCTTTTGCAGTTGAGGTTGTTTTCCTCTAGGGGGCGTCTGTCACAGTGATGCATGTCCTCAGTGCTGAGTGGCCCGCCCGGATTGGGGGCGTTACCAATAGGCTGCTCAGACACTATATGTATCACCTGGATGTGAGTGGCAGATGCCTAGTGGAGTCCATGTGTCTGCATTCACCACCAGCCCCCTCCTTGTTAGCATGGCTGGTCGCCTGGTTGCCACAAACCGCCCCCATGTTATGGGTTGCAGGGGGCTGTGCACCGGTGTCTTGACGCATGTGTCACCTCCTGGGGGAATCTGCAGCCATCTGCTAGATGCAAGGGGTAGAAAAAAAGCGACCATTTTTGGTGAGTTTTTTCAATATAATATTTAGTACCTATTCGGTGATTTTCATCACTAATAACAACCTCTGAAGACTCTGGAGTTTCAAATAACACCAGGACATCCTTTAACATTTTTGACAGACTCCTTGGAGCACGGTTGTTTTTCCTGTTGTCAATGGCCCAACTACAGAACTCTGAATAAAAGTGCTGTGAGGGCCAGTCCACACATAGTTTTGACTCAGCATGGGAGATACGGTCAAGATCACCATAGATGAGGCCACAAAAATCCCATGAACCATCTGAAGTGACTGTTAGTTGGTAGGAAGGGAAAAGGCCCAGGATTAAGAATCACCTTCCTGGGGAGAGATAATAATACTTTCCTGTTGTTCTTTCCTCCAAAACAACATGTGTGAACCTTGAAATAAACTTTGCAAGCCTTAAGGGAAACCACTAAATTATTATGTCCCCTAGAAAACCTATCCTGGAGAATCACCTTAGGTTCCGGTTCAGAATGGTAAGCTGCCAAGACCATTAGACCTGAGGACTGCTATTGCTGTTGCAAGACCTCAGATGACAGAGCTGTCAGATCTAGAGACAGATTCTGCAACTTATCTGCTAGAGCAGCGACAGGATCCATGTAAATATCCTAAACAAATGTGTGCGAGAGAATGCCCAGCTATCATGGGGTGATAGTCATGGACTGAAGTACTGGGTAACAAGTCTGACACTCAGACTAGGGATCCCTAGGTGACTCTATTGCAGAGATACCTCTGAAGGGGAGGATGTCTGGAATGCCACCCTTGCCCTGTTCATAGCCAGCACTAGTCTAATTGCTCTTCACCTCCAAAAGGAAGGCCATGGTAATAAGAGGAGGAGAGAGGGGTCACCACCTGACTCACCTGTGGCTGATCTCCGTACTCCCTAACATCCCTACATGCGGTCATCCCCCCATGCATAATCACGTGCTAAGGCCTTGACTGACCCTGGATTTGCCCTGACTAGGGCACAGGCCAGAAATGTATTAGTCCTACTACTAATATAAAGACAACATGAGGAAGGAGGGAGGCAAACAAGGGATTAAAATACAACAAAAGAACTTCAATTCTTCTCCAGAAAAGTTGACTCCACCATATCTATGGGAAAGATAACTACAGTTTTCTAGTATGTAGCAGAAGAGATACCAATAAAATATAACTTTTAATAATAGAATTGTAAAATCTAGGGGGATTCAAAAATTTCAGACACAGGAATACTTCCTCAAACCCACAAAAAACATAGAGTGCAAAGTGCTAAGCAGTGCAAATAAAAATGGTTTGATCTCACTGTGACGAAATGGACTCCTTCAATGTTAGAACCCAGACAGTATTGAATCTCGGTTTGCGAACTTGTAATAGCCAAGGAGAATTTCCTACAGTATTTTCATAGATTACTGTGGTTTAAGTTTAGCATGGTTTGTCAAAGAAGGCCAGAGAACTTAATTATGCCAATCGTCCATTGTATGTTACCTTGTGGATCCCTGACTATGTACATGGCCGCAGCTACTATTGTTTAAGTGTCATTGATTGCAGACTCAATGTCTCATACTAACATTCCATTGTATCACTGCTAGGTGCTATATCAATCAGCATGTGGCTCTCCATGTCTGGACTTAATACTACTAACAATATGTTAAATGAGGCTTGAGGTCCAGCCAATGAAAAGACAGTTTTATTCCACCTATCGTGATGTTCCCAATATCCTGCAATGAGGGCTGAAGGTATATAAGGAGATCTGTTCATTAACCAGATTTAGTTAGATTCTGTCTAGTGACCTCAGTCTAGTGATTTCGGTCCTGGCTAGAGGTTCACTGGATTGAAGATGGGATACAGGCAGCTAATCTAGGATCTTTGGGTCCAGTTAGCAAGCCATAACCCCAGGCCTAGGCATTTCAGTGCCGACCAAGGGGACCAGAACACGGACTATAGAACCACAAGGACTTCAGCATCGGATTATGGGATTCGGCTGTGATAAGGACTGCATAAGGACAAGGAAGCAACCCAGGTTGGGACGATAAAGTCACCTGGCTACAGACTTTGCTGTGCTATATTCTAATCCCTGGTGAGCCAGCGGAAGGGTGAGACTCTGTTGCCTGTTACATTATGTTTTGTGCTTGGTTATGCGTTATATGCTAAACAGACACTAATGAGCCATGCACACGGCGTTTGGTAGAGCGGCTTCGTATACATTTTTTGCAAAAAACGTATCAACTAAATACCCTGTTTTTTATCACTTTTTTATGCAGCACTTGCTTTTACTATTTTTATTTTTCATAACAGAGTAATTTTGCACGTTTTTCTGATTGTTTTTTGTGATTCAGTCTTTTGGTGGTGTGAACAGTGTCCTACAGATCTGTTAACTGTGTGCATGACTCATTAGTGTCTGTTTAGTTTGTTTCTTGTTTCTGCAAGATAAGGGAGCCGCCCACCACTCCCTTTGGGTCCTGCACATGAAAGCTGTCTTCTGCAGTCAGTCCGTGTCAGACACTGGACCTGTCTGGACCCGGCTCATGTAGGTACATATTCATATGGTCAGGTTTTTGAACACACAGATAGGGACTGCTCTGATACGGGTTACCTTGGCGTTTGGTAGAGCGGCTTCGTATACATTTTTTGCAAAAAACGTATCAACTAAATACCCTGTTTTTTATCACTTTTTTATGCAGCACTTGCTTTTACTATTTTTATTTTTCATAACAGAGTATTTTTGCACGTTTTTCTGATTGTTTTTTGTGATTCAGTTATATGCTGTTAACTGTTTGGGGATCCAATAAAGCCTTGTTATTGTGGTTCCCTCACCCTGTGTTGTCTGAGTAGTGTTCCGCCCACAGTTAAGGAGCTCGGGAGTTCAGTTGGGGATGAGCCCTGGTCCACGTTGTTTTTGTAAAGGCGGCTGGGCCTGCGGACGAGAGCACCCACTGACCCCGGGTCTCCACACTCACCACTTTCCATAAGATGGTTAGTCCAGTCCTTGGAGCTGTACTGGGAGGGAGAAAGTCTAGTATATGAAAAAGCTCACTACCCCTTTGTGCCTCATGTAATAGCTCCCGCCTTTATAAGGGCAGTACCCAAGTTGGCACTAGATTTTGTGACCCCCACAAAACACAAACAAACATATCCTTATCCTGTTTCAGTTTCAGTAAAAAAAAATCAGGGGAGTGTACATGCAATGAAGGAGGCGAAAAAAGTTACATACACCATCCATGAAATAGATGGAAGAGAAGTTTCTGCAGTGGCAAAGATGCCCAGAATGAGCTGTAAAGTGTTACAATATTATTGAACCAGTAAGAGGAAAAAAAATGTACGTTCTAGTATGAGCCCTAGACACCAGGTGTCCATTACGAACCCCAAGACATTACAGTTCAGGTTCTCTCATCTCTAATCACCATTGCAGCAAATAACAGACTCCCAGGAGAAATGACAAAGAATTAGAGCTTCCCCTGGGGAAGGTGAATAAAGGAATAATGGAAGTTTGGTTGTTTTTTATACTTACCTGTGCCTGGGGACCAGAAATTTCTTTTTTCTTTTAATCACTTATATAGCGCTATTAATTCCACAGCACTTTACAGACATGATCATTACTGTCCCCTTTGAGGCTCACAATCTAAATTCCCTATCATTATGTCTTCGGAGTGTGGGAGGAAGTAGGAGAACCTAGGGCAAACCCACACAAATCCAAGAGAACATGCAAACTCCTTGCAGATGTTGTCTTTGGTGGGATTTAAACCCAGGACCCCAGTGTTGCAAGACTGTAGTGCTAACCACTGAGTCACCATGCTGCCCAACCCCTTTAATATGTTCTCTTGTAGATTATCATGTTACACCTAATTTTATGTTTATCTGTAGTTACATAATTATATCCTATTTCTTATATTGCTTTTAAAATATTCCACAGTGCTGTATGGCATTTATCAACAGGGTCACAGGGTTTGTGGCTGCAACCAGGCCTGGGCTAAAGGAGCCCGGCAACCCCAGCGCCTGGTTCTGCTGGATCTGTGTCCTCGCCGAGGATGAAGACCCAGCTGAAGTGTTTCGCAGTGCAGACACCCATCGGGTCCCTGTACATGGTACACGCTGCCAGCCAAACAGTGGCTGTGAGTTGTCGGAGGTGCAGAGACAGGGGCCCGGGAATGAGAGTGACATCACTGTTATGCGCGGGCCCCTGTCCTTGCACTCCGATGTTAGTTGCTGGGCCGGCCATGGTGCACTATCTATGGGAGGACATCAGATGACGTAGGAGCTGAGGAAAGGTGAGTGGAATGCTGTTATTTTCATTTATGCATGAGGGACAGAACGGGGATAGATATACCAGAATGGGGACCATTTAAACCAGGAAGGGGAAGGGGACATAAAGAGGACCATTTATACCAGAAAGAAGACACAAAAAGGACCATATATACTAGGAAGGGGACACAAGGCGGACCATATATACCAGGAAGGGATAGAAGGAGACCATATATACCAAGAAGGGGACACAAGGAAAACCATATACGGTATACCAGGAAGGGGATACAAGGAGGACCATGTATATCAGGAAGGGGACACAAGGAGGACAATATATACAAGGAAGGGAACACAAAGAGGACCATATATACCAAGAAGGGGATATATATACAAGGAAGGGGACCATATATACCAGGAAGGGTACATATATACAGAAGCAGGACCATACATACAAGGAAGGGGCCATATATACACAAGGAGGATCATATATACCAGGAAGGGGACGCATACACAAGGAGGACCATATATACAAGGAAGAGCACCATATATACTAGGAAGGAGATATATATATATATACACCAGGAGGACCATATATACAAAGAGGAGGACCATATATACCAGGAAGGGGAGATATATACCAAGAGGTGGATCATTTATATCAGTAGAAGAACAATATATACCAGGAAATAAACAAGGACCCATAAATCTGACCAAAGTGTGTGTGGGGTGAAGAAGGAGAGTCCAGGTCCAAATTTTGCACTGGGGCCCACCAGACTCTAGTTCCGCCACTGGTCATCACTTATATCTGTCCAAGTTAACTAAAGGCCAGTACGGCCAATTTCATAGGATATAATTTATAAGAAATTTTTTAGGAGTATGAGAAAAACCCATACAAATCCCATTCTGATTAAAACCCCTTTCCCATTACATTTTAGTGATGTTTCATTGTATTAAAGTAACACTTCATAAGTTTTGATGACCCAAATTGCTGTAACCATTCTATAGGTGGTAAGAAAAAAAAATGTAATATGACTCTTTCAGTACTAGCTGAGTATCTCCAAATGGTAGGTAATACTAATTACAACCCTTACCATCTAGACTTGATTAACATGCTGGGAACAGAGCAGCAAAATTGTCAATCAAGTTTAGATGGGAGGGGTTTCCGTCATAATCACTAAATATTTGTCTACTGAAAAACACTGAACGGACATTTGGAGGGTAATTTCCCTACAAAGGAATTGTTATAGGGAACCTGACCTGTACAAATGCCCCCCAGCCTGTTTTAACCTGTCCCTGCACCATAGTAATCCATTTGTAACCATCCCTTTCTTTCCCTAAAGCGCTATGAGAAAGTTTATAAAAGTAGTTTATTCACCTTTATTCACCTCTTGTTCTGCAGCTTTTCATTATATGAGAAGCCGCAAAAGGTGGGCTTATGTGGTTCTCCCCGCCTGCGTCGTGTTAATTATGCACGCCCATCTGGGCGTGCTATAGAGCAGACACTGTGCTTGTGCTGCCAGGGGGCAGTACAGGCGATATGACGAAAATCACGTCATATCGCCTGTACGGCCCCTTGCAGACAAGAACAGTCTCTGCTCTATAGCACGCCCACATGGGCGTGCATAATTAACACGCCGGCGGCGTGGAGAACCACATAAGCCCACCTTTTGCGGCTTCTCATATAATGAGAAGCTGCAGAACAAGAGGTGAATAAACTATTTTTATAAACTTTCTCATAGCACTTTAGGGCAGAAAGGGATGGTTACAAATGGATTACTATGGTGCAGGGACAGGTTAAAACAGGCTGGGGGGTCATTTGTAGAGGTCAGGTTCCCTTTAAGCTTTATTTTTTTAATAAAGCATTCAGACATGCTGATTTCGGCCCATCAATGAACCATTTAGGGGCATGACTGACTGTACATAACTTTTCGCTAATTGTTTACCGACCTATGTTACATGAGGCTGACAAACAATGGCAGGGACAAAATGATCAGTTACACAGTATATCCCCACAGGATATCATGTTGATAGCACACTCCCTGTCTATATGATTGGATATGATGTTGACACCAATAATAATTTTTTTATCATCCATTTTGCACGTTTGTTGGGAAATTGCCGACATGTTTACATGGGTAAATATGTTTTATGAATTAATTCCCTCACCCAAATGCATCATTAGATATACTTTATTACTGCTGCTATACATGGCTGTGTTCTCCAGAAATATCTCTCCAGCCTTTATATACTATAGCAGTTTAAAAAGTTTAGCAATGACAAGTTTCCTTTAATACAGTCAGTCTATCCTTCTAATTTAGTATTGGGATAGGGTTAAAAAATGGCTTTGAATACATTGGGGTAGATTTTGTTGACAGTCTCACAAATCAGTTCTTTATAATGAAAATAAATATAATGCAGTGTACTAGTCTTACCTCAGCAAAAAGGAATGGTGTGTCATATTGAAAGCAAACATGGCCATGCTTTATAGCCTGGACAGAGGCAGGCCCACATCTAAACATTCCTAAATTAAGAACAAATACTCAATATTAGTGGAATTTACTCATTATCCAAGTGCATTAGATATAAAGAGTTGCATTTATTAAAGTGTAACCCACCGTTTAAAGATTTATGTAATAATAATAATGTAGAGCAAGTGATTATAATAAACTTTCAAATATACCCGTATATACTCGTGTATAAGCCGAGTTTTTCAGCACAAAAAATGTGCTGAAAAGTCCCCCCCTCGGCTTATACACAAGTCATATACTTTACCCTATTCAGTATACAGGCGCCCCCCCCCATCAGTGGTATACAGGGCCCCCCCTTGCTGCTGCACACCTGTAAAGTAATAGATCATTATACTTATCCCTGTTGCTGTCGCCACCGCCGCTCTGACACCGCGCTCCTCCAGGTCTTCATGCTTCTTCCTGCTTCCTCCTCCGGCGGACTCAGGCAATGACGTCATTGTCTGTGCGCCGGAGGAAGAAGCGTGAAGACCCGGAGGAGCGCGGTGTCAGAGCGGTGGCGGCGGCGACAGCGACAGGGATAAGTATAATGATCTATTACTTTACAGGTGTGCGGCAGCAAGGGGGGCCCTGTATACCACTGATGGGGGGGGGGCGCCTGTATACCACTGGGGCCTGTATACATCACTGGGGACCTGCATACACCACTGGGGCCTGTATACACACTGGGGCCTGTATACACACTGGGCCTGTATACATCACTGGGCCTGTATACACCACTGGGGCCTGTATACCCACTGGGGCCTGTATACATCCCTGGGGCCTGTATACCACTGGGCCCTGTATACACCACTAGGGGCCTGTATACACCACTGGGGCCTGTATACACCACTGGGGCCTGTATACCACTGGGGCTGTTTATACACTGGGGCTCTGTAATATCACTGGGGACTGTAATACTACCACTGGGGAGGCTGCTGTATACTACCACTGGGGAGGCTGCTGTATACTACCACTGGGGAGGCTGCTGTATACTACCACTGGAGAGGCTGCTGTATATTACTGGGGGGGCTGTATACCACACTGCTGGGGGCTGTATACCTGTGCTGGGTCCACCCTCGGCTTATACACGAGTCAATAGGTTTTCCCAGTTTTGGGGGCAAAAGTAGGGTGGTCGGCTTATACACGGGTCGGCTTATACACGAGTATATACGGTACTTCATAACAGAATTATGATATAAAACCATTAAAAATCCTTCCAGAAGATTTCCACCTAGGCTCATTCTAAACCTGACATATGCTGGGTGGGTGGGGGGCTTAAACAACGTTCACAGTTTATCAGTGTCCCAGTTTCATGCAGGGACAATGTGAGCTAAGGCTGTCAGCAGTGCACACAGGTCTTATGAGATCTTATCTGACTCATCCATTCACTTCTACCCCATGTTATCAGCTAATTGCACTGAGGAGGAGGGCCGATGTGAAGGGAGAGGAGTCAGATAAGATCACACAGCCAGGAGCTGATGAGCTCACACTGTGCTTGCATGAAGTAAGCTGACAATATAGATCAACTGTAGCCATGTAAGGGCCTTTTCACATCAGCGGTATTTTAATCGCAGGCAGTGACACGGTGATAAAACGACATCTCCCGCCATGTTACGCATAACCACTGAGAACTTGGGGAGATCAGGCATAAGCCCATGCAAGCTTGAAATACCCTGATGCTTGCAAAGGGCCATTAGACATGAGACACTAAAGGACTGTGTAGGCCACACCCCCTCCCTTATATGGTTATCTGGCTGTATTCAGTCTGTGTGAGGAGTGAAGACAGATCTCACAGAGAATGAGCTTCAGACACAGTCTAGTGGGGACACTTTGTAGAAGGTTTATGAATGGTTTCCTTCCAGATTTTATTAATAAAGTATCATTGAAAGTTTATTATAATCACTTGCTCTACAGTATTAAATAAAAATGTAAACGGCGGTTACACTTTCAACTTATTTGTAATGACAAATGTGCAACTTATTGAAGGTTATAAATCAGTTGCTAAGCCTGGATAGCTTAGAAGCACACCACCAGTTATGGGCTATATTGTGCTTAAACAATCAGACAGTTTTTATGATTACTTCCACTCACAGTACAAGTTTTTCACTGCTGACAGCAGTTCAGTAGAATCTCCTATTAAAATATACTGTAGTTAGGATCTCATTCAGTCAATTTTATAGTCTTTCAAGGAACTTTATCACCATGAAACCCTCATTTTAAAAACTGCCACTTCAAGTACCAACTAATCCCAATTATCTAAATTCCTGGAACCCCCAGGATTCAGCTATAGTCATCAAATTTCCATACAGTTCCCCTAAATTAGGAAAAATGTGGCATTACATAGATCATTCAAATGAATGGATAGGCCAAGTCTGGCACAACAGGAGATGTTTTATTGGGCAAATCAATTTTATTGGACATTTTCGAACAAAGAGCTTCAAAGCTCATATGTTCATGTTTCAATGCTTACACACAGTAAACTAAATCATGTAAAAAAATGAAATATGAGTTAGAAACTTAATTATACGTCAAAGGAAATACTGGTAGTATAATCGGTATAATTTCCGCAAACAATGTTTAACAGAATATTTAAAACAATTATCACAGGGTCCACAAAAGGGAAAGTGAGGATAGTTGCTTCCTTAGCAGCTATCATATCCTCCATACGCAAAATGTTGTCTCATTCCATGGCCACTGAACCCTACTGAGGGAAAATGGGGTTTTCCATATTCCAGGAATAGCCATTATGAGAGATAGTAGAAAACATTTGAATATTCATCATCCTAATAGGTAAGGGCAGAATGGGTAACAGAGCCATTTATAGCATAAATTCAACCTTCAAGACATACAGGGAATTATAGAGATGAAATATTCTCTCCTTGGGACTGAATAAGACTACATCTCAACCAAAAGTGCTCCATAGTTCCTTTACATCCTGACACCTTCAGTGTAGATCAGAATAAACTGGGAAAACAGCGATAAGTCAAATCATCGAGTTATGATTTTATAGCTATTTTCTTGAAATTTGTACCCAAATATGCAATTGTCTCTTGTTACCAATGAAATGAGAAACAACTTTCTAAATGGGGTAGCTCTGCGGGTGGGAGGAAGATGTTTAGAATCTCTGATTTGTGCAGATTTACCTGATCAAATTGCTATACAATCGCGAGAAAATCAACCCAAGGGCTTGTAACATGTATCTACATGAACATAATCTTCTGCAAAAAGCAAGGTGTCTTTTTAAGGGTCTTTTTACACTGGCTCAAATAGGAGAGTACTCAGCAGGGTTCTCCTCCTAATGATATTCTTATGTCCCAATATCCCTAATAGGACATGTGGACAATGATTGCTTTGATTTGAGAAGGCCTTCAAAGGGAATCTGTCAGCAGGTTTTTACAAAGTAATCTGACAGCAGCATGATGTAGGGGTTGAGACCCTCATTTGAGACATATGTCTCTTGCTGGTCTGTATGCTGTTATTTTGATACAATCACTGTTTTATCTCCTGAAAATCTAGCAGTGCTCAGAATCCTGAACCCTGTATAACTCTGTCCACACCACTGATTGGCAGCTTTATGTCTATACTGTACATTGTCAGAGAGTTGCTTATCCGTGGTAGGGGTGGAGTTATACAGAGCAGTTGACAAGGAGTCACGAGAAACCTAGTCTTGTAGTGATAATCTCCTAAGGGTGGAAACATACTGGCGTTAATAAAATTAGTCCAATTCTCAATCCAGGAGAGTTGTACGAGTGACAGCCGTTTTTTGATCCATGTGGCATCCGTGTGCTGTCCGTGTGCAATCCGTTTTTTTCTCAGCAGCTATTTACTGTATAATCATTTACAGGAACATGTTATAGTGTTCTGAGCTATAGCATGATAATGTATTAGTTAAATAAACGGATGCCGCTAGGATGATCCTTGTGCAGTCCGTTATTTTGTCGGACCCATTGACTTGCATTCGTGAGTCTCGCGTGTGACTCTCATACTGTCGTAGCATATTGCAACTTTTTTCTCATCCAGATTCTGTAACATTGGTCGAGTGCAATGCGAGATTGACTCAGTGTGTCCGTACCCTAATGATAAAACACTGATTATACTGAAACAGCAACCCAGGTGGAATCAGGCTTTCAGGCCCTACATTATGCAGCTTTCAGATTACGTAGCAAAAACCTGCTGACAGAACCCCTTTAAAGAGGCTATGTTACCAGGTGAAAATTGGCAAGTGATACCTCTTATTTCATTACTGCTGTTCTGTTTTTTTTTGCTTTATAAATCTGCCATACAATTCCAGAGGTATGGGCTTTTTTTTACCTGTAACTTTTATGGTCTTTAGTAAAGGAGCGTTGGCAACAAGATAATAATGCAAAACCACATTAAGAAATGCGTGGACAGAATCCTGTGGATTACTACTCCTTGGTAAAAACCATAAAGATTATTACTAAATAAACAATGCCTGCATCACTGGAAGCATATGACGTATTGAACATATACAAAAAAAGGAATACTTAAGCATAGTGATTGGATCTCTTTAAAATAAACTTTTATTAATACCTTCAGGAAAATTATTTTATTCTTTAACTTTACTATCCATAAAGTTTTCCTTGTGGGCAAGCCTTGATGTAATACATCTCAACAATATTGCCAATAGCATCAATTATGGAAAACTTAAGAAAAGAATTAAACTATATGAAATGAATAGAAATACCTTCTGACAAGAGTCAGTGTAAGGGCCCTTTCACATCAGCGTTTTTCGTAATTCGCGGCAGATGCGGTGAAAAAACCGCATCTGCCGCGTTTGCCGCATAACGGTTCCACTTGCGGCACGGTTGCGGTTTTTTCCATAGGAAGTATAGGGGACTTGCGGCAGATGCGGCAAGTGCGGTATTGCACTTGCGGCAGGTGCGGCAGAGAAAAAAACCGCGGCTTACTGCGGTTTTTTTCTCTGCCGCACTGCCGCAAGTGCAATACCGCACTTGCCGCATCTGCCGCAAGTCCCCCTATACTTCCTATGGAAAAAACCGCAACCGTGCCGCAAGTGGAACCGTTATGCGGCAAACGCGGCAGATGCGGTTTTTTCACCGCATCTGCCGCGAATTACGAAAAACGCTGATGTGAAAGGGCCCTAAGACTGAAGAACGCTTTGCATGCTTTAATTACTTTTCCTTATGTCTTTACTCAAAATATCAATGATTGACTTCCTAGTTTCTTATAACATTTTCTTCCACACTTAGGCAAAGTAAAATGTCATGAAACATTCACATACTCAAGGGGAAGATTGTTCGCAAAGTATCTTGAAATGTCAATTGGAGCAGATTATAACATTGCATAACTTAATTCACTATTTCTAAACGTACGTTGTTTATCTTCTCTTATCATCTATACACAACATGAGTTGTTTCTTGTCGTTAAAATGTAATACTTACCATCACTGTTCTCCTGAGGTGTGGAATCTACCGCCTGCCACCCTCCAAATCCAACTGGAAGATCTGGTCTGGTCATCCAGGCTTCATTCCAGCAATGATAATTCCTTGGTGAAACAAACAATTATAATGTGTTATCATTATGAATTAGCAATGTGTCTGAAGTTCAATTATATTGTTTTTAATCTTGATTTTAGGTCAGCATATAGAGCCTGAACTATTTTAATGGCAGTAAGTTTACCATTTTCAAAATTGCATATTATATTTTCCTTCAGAGTGTTAGGGCCCTTTCACATCAGCGTTTTTCGTAATTCGCGGCAGATGCGGTGAAAAAACCGCATCTGCCGCGTTTGCCGCATAACCGTTCACTTGCGGCACGGTTGCGGTTTTTTCCATAGGAAGTATAGGGGGACTTGCGGCAGATGCGGCAAGTGCGGTTTTGCAATTGCGGCAGGTGCGGCAGAGAAAAAAACCGCGGTCAGCCGCGGTTTTTTTCTCTGCCGCACCTGCCGCAAGTGCAAAACCGCACTTGCCGCATCTGCCGCAAGTCCCCCTATACTTCCTATGGAAAAAACCGCAACCGTGCCGCAAGTGGAACGGTTATGCGGCAAACGCGGCAGATGCGGTTTTTTCACCGCATCTGCCGCGAATTACGAAAAACGCTGATGTGAAAGGGCCCTTAGAGAATGATTTCTAATTATTGTCGAATACAACAGTACAAAAGAGAAGCAGCGGATTGGTCTGTGTTCTTTTCTATTTTATACCACAATTGTGTGGTATAAACTGTTTATATCAGGGGTAGAGCACTCCAGGCCTGAAGAGCCACACAGTGTGCATGTTTTCAGCATTTCTATAGTATTGCACAGGTGATAATATAATCACCTACAATGGTGATGAATCCAACCCCTGTGCAATACTAAGGTAATCCTGAAAACCTGCACTGTATGCGGCTCTTGAGGCCTAGAGTTCCCTACCCCTGGTCTATATATTGTTTTAAAGTCTCTTGTTTTGAGGGTTATCAGGCTTTCTGGTTACAATGTCATGCAGCACCACCATGACAGCCTGAACTGGCGGGTTACAATAATCACTGCCTTCTTGGGTCTCAGCACTACGGCTGGCTTCACACTGTGTGTGTGATCCGATCCGTCGCTGTCCGCTTGAGGCAGATAGCCATGGAACGGATCAGCACACAGAACTGGAGGGCTAATTTGCCCTCCGGTCCGGTGTGCAGGCGCACGCAGCTGTCGCCGCTGATAAGTCAGGACTGCGAGCCGCAGTCCTGACCTATCAGCGGCGGCAGCTGCATGCACCTGCACACCGGGCTGGAGGGAAAATTAGCCCTCCAGTTCTGTGTGCTGATCTGATCCGCGGCTGTCTGCCTCAAGCGGACAGCCACGGATCGGATCACACACACAGTGTGAAGCCGGCCTTAGGAAAAAGGTATAAATAATAAATTGTCTAGAGATAATCAATACCTTTGGAAGTCAAATTCAGCAGGTTCATCAAATTTTTCCCCAAAATTTGATTAGCGGCGAATAAATTCCCCATGATTTGCAGGTAGTCCAACTGTCCTGACATGATGTAGCTAACACTCTCAGATTTTCTAGTAGTGTATACTACTTATTTTAATGTTTTTAACATGCCTCCATGGTGTTGCAGAGAGAGAGAGACAGACAGGTAAGCCGCCAATAAATGTAAAGCTAGTCAGACAGCTACACATGTGATGGCGGGTTTACACGTCGCGATATCGTATTACGATTTCAATCAAAAGTCACGTGGTTCAATCGTCGGAGGCGAAATCGTTCCTGCGTTGTATGGTGTGAACGTCCAATACGATGCAGGAACGATGTCAATGCGATATCGGGGATTGAATGAGCGTGCTATTCAATGCCCCGATATTGCATAGCGATTGAAGCCGGATCGTGCGGTGTAAACGCCCAATTACGATGCGATTTCATACGTCACCCATTCACTCCCATGTTAACTATGCGATCCTGGGTTGGGAGGCGGAGACATCGCACGGACGTTGTATTCCGATATCGCAGCGTGTAAACATTCAATGCGATGCGGGAGGAACGTGCACTAATTGCGCGCTCCCGCGCCATTGAACTGCGATATCGGAACGATATTGCAGCGTGTAAACATTCAATGCGATGCGGGAGGAACGTGCACTAATTGCGCGCTCCCGCGCCATTGAACTGCGATATCGGAACGATATTGCAGCGTGTAAACCCACCATTAGAAGATATATGCCACAAATGACTGTGTAATACCAGAAAGGTAGATTTCTTTGAACTTTTTATCATGTAGGTGTGTATGAAAAACACTCCAAAACGAGAATGAGGGACATCCGATGTTCAAGTCTATGCACAGTAAGGACTGACAAATAACCCCCATCAGAGAAGCAAGTTATCATAGGCTCTCCTCATTGGTGGTGCTTTATCATGCGATGTGATAGCTGCACGGTAGTTTGTTAAGCCTGCACTGTTTGTGACTTATGCAATCTGCTACAATGTGCTGAAATTTTTTGGCAATTTGCATGAATCCAATCACTCATCACTGAAATTTGCAGGACCTGAGAATTTCAGGAAATTCGACTCAAATTCAATTTTTGTCAAAATGACTCACTCAACTCTAAAGTGGTCCAAAAAGGAGTCTAGTCGTCATGGGAAGGTTGAGGTAGTGACACCAATGCACTGCGTTAGCACATTGTCATACTACTACTGGGGGAGTTTGTTGGCAAAGATAAAAAGGAAGGGTGCATACATTATCGTATGTAAAGGCTATTGTTATTGCACTGTGTGATGTTTAGGCCTCAGGCATGTTCCACCTGTGAGAAACGTAGCATGCTTACAGCCTGAAAATGTAAATTTTTATGGAGGTGGGTTAAGGCAAAAAACCTGATTGTTGTTTAAGCAAAGCAGTTCTTTAGGTCACCAAGTGCACTAAGGGGAACCTCTGCAGGAGAACAATGATTCTGTTCTACAGCGTGAGACTGAGCCATCTCAGGAGACCTAGTGTTTTCTTAGCAACAGTTATTTTTTTTTATTGAAGTCCATCCTGGGTGTTTATATGTACCCTCTTGCTATGTAACTGTGATATTTGTGATTTTTCTCCTGAGGAAGGAGAATGTATGGTATTCTTGGAAACGTACCAAAAATAAAAATCACCTCTTCTATAGTACTTGGAGATACGTTTTCGATGTGGTAGCATGGCTTTATCCCATCTTCATCTCTACATGGTTATTTGAGGTTAAATGAGTTTGTCAGTTGGAATGTATATAGTCCAACACAAAAAGCGATAATGTGTAAGACTAAATCAGATTGGGAGGAGTTATGTAGGAAAGACAAGAGGGTTTTTCCTGGGAGGTGAAAGTGAATCTGTCAGTTAGAATCTAGAATTAATTTGTGCTGACAGACTGCCATTATTTTAGATATGTGTTGTGAAGAGAGAGATGATAACAGATAGTAAGATCCGAGGACTGAGGAATTGAAAAGGGAGTTACAAGAAAGATTACAGAAGCCGATACATCAGAAAAGACAAATAGACCAACATCCAGGCCAAGGAGGCCAAGACAACAAAAAAGAAGGAGACCTGGGGGAAAAAGGAGTCCTGTGTAGAGAGTAATGGACTGAAGGATTTATTTTAGGAGGACCCAAAAGGACAATTGACTACAGTGAAAGGTACCCCATTTGTTAAATACTTGAAGTACATTATATTCACCATATTTGGAACTGATCTCCCCTACAAGAGATTGAGGGGGCATCACAGCCAATAGTCTGTGCCCCTCCACAAATGGACTTTCTATGTAATGGTGAAAGTTGCAGCGACATAACCTTTCTAGCAGAGGCTTCATAGAATAATTGGGAACCACGAGTAGCTGTAGGGGTCTGCAGTGCTGAATTCCAACCAGTGCGACCCCCACAGGAGAAGACAAGGTCTCTCAGGATTGTTTGCTGCACTGTGGTAAGAAACAAGGAAACAGAGAAAAAGGAACTGAGATGGTATTGTAAAAGCAGACTCCATTTTGTATATCTCAGTCATGAAAGTTATCATTCTCTATTCTCAACACTAGCCTGACTATGAATATGATTTTGTCTTCATTAAAAGTGCTGTAATATTTCTCGGATAAGTGGCATTTTGCTAATCTTATAGGAAAGGGGGATAAACATGTACAGCGATCATTTCAAGGTTGAGGTGGACTCATTTTGGCTCTGTTAAGTGATACCTTGTGCGTCATTGGTGCCACCTAATCCATTATTCAGACATATCCATCAAATTTAGCATGTATAACTTGACATATCATATCATATAATTTTACTTATGTTCCACCCTTTTTTAATATGTAACTTGCAATCTATTTTTAGGTTTTCCGCAAAAACAATATAAAGATGCACCCTCCTATAATAAAGTGTGACATTCTAAAAAGACCTCATGCCTGTGTCCTTTGGTCTGAGAATGTCCCCATACACGGTATACCTCTGTCGATCCACAACTATACTAGAGCTACCTGAGTGAAGAACAATTCTACTCTAACAGTATGTAACTGAGAAATATTTGTGCCTGCTTATTGTGAGAGAACTGTACAAGTAGAACCGTGCCTACTATCTGTTATACAAGGTCATGATCAAGTTTAAATTCCGTAAAAACAATATTTTGGGATATTGGTCTCTCTTCGCTAACCATCTGGTCCTGGCCTGACCTACCCCATGACAACCGGCAGTCTGTAAAGTTGTAGGTAAACAACATCACCAAAAGACACACACTAGCCAGGACCCCCATTTTATGTAGTGTGGTGAGGGGAATAAGTAACAATTACCTCGCCCATGGCTACTGCGCCCCAGTCACATTAGAGGAATGCTACCAGCCAAAAGCAAGGATGAGTGATGGCACTTTCAGACTAGTCCATGTACAGGCACACTGGGATTAAACATTACATTTATACACACTCTACTAATACTTAGTTGTATTAAAGGCACCATTGAAAACTATTAAAAGTCTGATAAAGCACTTGAAATACATTATTGGGATAAATCCGCTCGATAGGTTTCCTTTATCTCTTTCACTGTACTAAATCATATAATAAAGTATTTAGAGGCTAACATTAAGAGGCTTGCACAAAGTTAATAAGTTATTCATTATCAGAAAAATGGGCATAACTTCCTGAATGCTGGGAGTCTGATGGTTGGGACCACACATATCATGACAACAATGCTTTAAAGAGTCAAACTTCAATGGCTCTTCTTGTTTATTCTCTATGGAACTGTGGTAAATAGAAAAGTGTTGTACTTATTCCATAGAAAAGGAATGGAGCAAAGAAGCTTATGCTTGACCTTCTATCAGATGCAGCTTTTCAGTGCCCCATTCTCAGTATTGGTGGGTATTCCAGTGGTTCTCTCTAGCAATCACTATGTTGTCCCCTATCGTAACAATAGGTCATCATAACTAGTGATGGGCGAGTGTGCTCGCCACTGCTCGATACTCGATCGAACATTGGAATGGACAGGCACACTTGATACTCGATCGACTATCCATGGTGCTTGAGCGCCATGCTTGAGTCCCAGTCCCTCATTGACTTTCTTCATAATTGGGTATTGCTATCACTTTGTTATTGGGCTTTTTTGGCTCCAACGCTTCATGGGGTCTGATAAGACCCTGTGACACACTGCTTGGCCCATTCTACACCTGAAACAGTGGTGAGAGAGGTATTAGACAAGGGATAGTTTTTTAGAGTGATAATTGCCTTACAGTCCTTGCTGCTGCAATGTAAAGAAAAATCTATTCTGTTCGCTAATAATACCACTCTCAGCTGTGTTTACTAGACTATGCAATAAAATTTTTGTTCCCATGGAATAAATATAATTTCTTAATAAGTTGTATCATAAAAACACGGAAAAATGTATTAGCCTGCAAAAACTTTGATTTTGTGGTCAGGACAGAGAAAAGTTGAAATTGGAATACTGTCTTTAAGGAAAATTAAAAATCTTTGGGTTTAAATTCATAATAAAAAAACATACAATATATTTCAAACCATTAGTGTATTTTTATCAAAATGCTACAAATTGATGAAAATAACATAGAAATATTTATTTTTGTGTGAGTTGCGAGGGTATGCCCTAAGCAATCTGTTCAGGTACCTTTACACGCCGCGACGGCAGGCTGGATACATCCCGCTACTTCACGTGCACGAGCACGCTCAAACGGTTACAAACGGTCAACGCACCCTCTTTACACGCCGCCACAAGGTGCGCTACGCCACGCTACATCTATAGCTAGCTACATCGCCGGGTGTCTCAAGTAGCCAGCTGTAGCTCATTTACACACCGCTATAACCAGCTACTATGGGCGGACCTGGTGCAGCAGGGCCAGCACATAGGCGTGCCACAATTGTGGATTACGAGCCGTCCGTACGCTGATAGGACGAAGCAATAACATCCTGATTGGACAGGCAACGCAGGAGGCTGAGTAATACAGCATGCTCGAGCGATTGTGTAGTGTGACTCGTCAGCTCCTTAAATATGCCTCCCTATGCAGCGACTACCAATCGTCATGCAGCAGCTTCCACCAATGATCGCACATGGGGCGCGGTAACACGGAGCCAGGGTCACGCCTTAGCTACATTGCAGCTACATCGCAGGCTGTCCTGAGTTCCCTTCCGTTGCCTCTTTACACGCCGATACAGCTCGCTACCATCGGCGTTGTAGCCATCAGTTTTCGAGCAGACCTAGGAAACAGATGTATCTGTTGCCGGCTGTAGCGTTACGTCTTCAGACGCCGCTACGACGGGCTACATTGGCGCTACAAGCTACATTTGTAGCCTGTAGCGGGATGTATCCAGCCTGCCGTCGCGGCGTGTAAAGGTACCATTCAGTTGCCATGATGCAGGCACAGAAGCCTCCTTCCCTGCACCCAACATTGCACATTAGCAACCACAAGCAGAAACCAAGGCAGTGTTCATCTGTTCCTACTCTACACCTTGAAATGCAAGTGAAAATATGCAGCCAGCCAAACACATGCCCAAACGGGCACATTTCCAGACTGCTTGCCTTGGAAATTTTGCCATCTAGGTTCGTGGACACTGATGCTGAGTCAGCTGTCATTTGGTACTCGGTCTCCAGCAGCCACTATTTCTATCGGTGTGCCATCCTCACCTTAAACAAACACGTGTACCATAACTTCACCTATGACCTGACCAATGCACATATTGGGAAACACCTAACCAAAAAACATATGGACAGCTGCTTGTGACCAGAGACACTACATTTTCTTGATGGCACAGTGGGTGAACCTTATGGAGACTGAGATCGAGTAAGACCCTGGGATAGCACACTTGCTACCATTGCTTAGAATAGTGGGTACCAGTTCCTTCAGAGATTCCCCCTCCTCACACACCTCTGTCTGCACCCCCTCCTCATCTTTCATTTCTCACAATGTTGGCAGCAGAGGTCCTAGTTCCTTGGACAACTGAGGAGTAGAGATGATGTAGACAAAGACCAGGAATAACTTTCATTTGTCTGATTTAGGACACCAAGATAGCTTCATTTAGAATTCATCAATTGTGTGTACATGCCGACTACAAGTTGTGGTTAATGTTGCTTTTTAAATAATCAGCATCCTGCCAAGTGTGAAGAAGATGATTTCATTCAAGTAGCCACTTATGCATTCCTGGTAAAATTTTAGCAGCCATAAAATGTCAGTAAAAAAAAAAAGAACAGAATAGTTAAACTCTGACCATTTCATTAATAATGGGCAAAAACAGAAACTGAAAGAAGCCGATAGGATCAAAAGCTTGTCTAACAAGCCATTTCAAAGCAAGAATAAAATCTCGGATCAAGGAAAACTTGTCAATGGAGAAATATAATGAGGCACAAGCATACGAAAAGAATTATTCAAGGAAGGCTATCTACAAATCTTGCATTTTTTAAACAGAGCAAGAACACTGCTTTACTCAGAAATGACTCTTCAGAATGCATGAGATGGAATATAATAAGATGTTTCTTATTGAAGTGAAAAACAATTCTCTTTTATAAGGAAAGTACATAGGTTTAATTTATGTAGGTGACATGTATCTTATATCTTCAAAAATAATGTTGAGATAGTAACGGAGTAAAATAAAGCACGCAAGTTTTACTGTACTTCAGTTAGTTAGAAAACTACACTACTCCCAAAAAAAAAAATAAAGGGAACACTTAAACAACACAATGTACCTCCAAGTCAATCTGTGAAATCAACCTGTCCAGTTATGAAGCTACAATAATTGTGAATGAATTTCTCCTGCTGTTGTACAAATGGAACAGGCAACAGGTAGAAATGATCGGCAATTAGCATCACTAATTAGCAATTAGGTCACTTTTGAATTTTTTTTATTGCTCTCACCCCCAGAGGTAGCAAGAGACGGTGTCTACAACCCACAGAAGTTGATTAGGTAGTGCAGTTCATCCAGGATGGCACATCAAGGTGCGGCAAGAAGGTTAGCTGTTTTTGTCAGCACAGTGTCCAGAGCACGGAGCAGATGCTAGGAAACAGGCCAGGACATCAGGAATCATGGAGGGGCAGCAGGAGGGAAACAACCCACAACCTCTTCCTTTGTGCAAGGAGGAACTGGAGCAGTGGCAGGGTGCTGAAAAATGACCTCCAGTAGGTCACTAATATCTATGTATATGTCTTATCAAAATATCAGAAACAGAGTCCATGAGGGTGGTATGACGGCCTAAAGTCCACATGTGGATGTTGTACTTATAGCCCAATACCGTGCAGAGCAACTGGCATTTGCCTGAGAACACCAAGATTGGTAGATGAGATTAGACATTGGTGCCCTGTGCTCTTCATTGAAGAGAGCATGTTCACAATTATCACATGTTACACACATGACAGAGTCTGTAAATACTGTGGACAGTGTTCTGGTGCCTGAAACATTCTATAGCATGACCGGTTTGGCAGTGAGTCAGTAATGGTGTGGGGAGGCATTTCTTTGGAGGGCCATACAGCGCTCCATGTGCTAGCCAGAGGTACCCTGACTGCCATTAAGTACCAGGATGAGATCCCCTGACAGATTGTGAGACCACCAGATGCAGTAGGCCCTGAGTTCCTTCTAATGAATAACAATGCTAAGCATCAAGTGGATGAAGTGTGCCAGCAATTCCCGCATGATGAAGGCATGGATGCTATCGACTGGCCTGTTTATTTCCCAGACCTTAATTCAATTGTGTACATTTGGGACATCCTGTTTCATTCCATTTACCTATGCCAATTGCACCACAGACTGTTCAGGAGTTGACTGATGCTTTAATCCAGGTCTGGGAGGAGATCTGTCAGGAGAATATCCGCTGCCTCATCAGCAGCATGCTCAGAAATTGTAGAAAGGTCATACAGGCACATGAAGGCCACACACAATACTAAGTCTCATTTCCTTGTCTTGAGACATTTCCACAAAAGATGGATCATCCTGTAATTTGATTTTCCACTTTGATTTTGAGTATCATTCCAAATCCAGACCAACATGAGGTACAGTGCCTTGTGAAAGTATTTGGCCTCCTTGAACTCTTCATCCTTTTGCCACATTTCAGGCTTCAAACATAAAGGTATAAATTCTATTTTTTTTTTTTTTTTTTTTTAAGAAATGACAACAAGTAGGACACAATCGTGAATGGAATGAAATTTATTGGATATTTTAAACTTTTTTAACAAATAAAAAACTGAAAGTGGGGCGGGCAAATTATTCGGTCCCTTTACTTTCAGTGCAGCAAACTCACTCCATACGTTAAGTGAGGATCTCTGAATGATCCAATGTTGTCCTAAATGACTGGTAATGATAAATAGAATCCACCTGTGTGTAATTAAGTCTCCGTATAAATGCACCTGCTCTGTGATAGTCTCAGGGTTCTGTTCCAAGTGCAGAGAGCATCATGAAGACCAAGGAACACACCAGGCGGGTCCGAGATACTGTTGTGGCGAAGTTTAAAGCTGGATTTGGATACAAATTTTTTTTCCAAGTTTTAAACATTTCAAGGAGCACTGTGCAAGTGATCATATTGAAATGGAAGGAGTATCAGCCCACTGCAAATGTACCAAGACCCGGCCGTCCTTCTAAACGTTCATCTCAAACAAGGAGAAGACTGATCAGAGATGCAGCCAAAAGGCCCATGATCACTCTGGATGAACTGCAGAGATCGAGAGTCTGTCCATAGGACAATAATCAGTCGTACACTGCACAAATCTGGCCTTTATGGAAGAGTGGCAAGAAGAAAGCCATTTCTCAAAGATATCCATAAAAAGTCTCATTTGAAGTTTGCCACAAGCCACCTGGGAGACACACCAAACATGTGGAATAAGGTGCTCTGGTCAGATGAAACCAAAATTGAACTTTTTTGCCACAATGCAAAACGAAATGTTTGGCGAAAAAGCAACACAGCTCATCACTCTCAAAACACCATCACCACTGTCAAACATGGTGGTGGCAGCATCATGGTTTGGGCCTGCTTTTCTTCAGCAGGGACAGGGAAGATGGTTAAAATTGATGGAAAGATGGACGGAGCCAAATACAGAACCACTCAGGAAGAAAACCTGCTGGAGTCTGCAAAAGACCTGAGACTGGGACGGAGATTTATCTTCCAAAAAGACAATGATCCTAAACATAAAGCAAAATCTATAATGGAATGGTTCAAAAATAAATCCAGGTGTTAGAATGGCCAAGTCACAGTCCAGACCTGAATCCAATCGAGAATCTGTGGAAAGAGCTGAAAACTGCAGTTCACAAACTCTCTCCATCCAACCTCACTGAGCTCCAGCTGTTTTGCAAGGAAGAATGGGCAAGAATTTAAGTCTCTCGACGTGCAAAACTGATAGAGACATACCCAAGCGACTTGAGCTGTAATCACTGCAAAAGGTGGTGCTAAAAAGTATTAACACAAGGGGGACACATAATATTGCATGCCCCACTTTTCAGTTTTTTATTTGTTAAAAAAGTTTAAAATATCCAATAAATTTCATTCCACTTCACAGATTGTGTCCCACTTGTTGATTCTTCACAAAAAAATTGAATTTATATCTTTATGTTTGAAGCCTGAAATGTGGCAAAAGTTGAAAAGTTAAAGGGGGCTGAATACTTTCACAAGGCACTGTATTAATTTTGATTTACATTGATAATTTATTGTTTTATTTTTGTTAATGCATTCCACTATGTAATGAATAAAGATTATCAACTGAAACATTTCATTCATTGAGATCTAGGATGTGGTATTTTAGTGTTCTCTTTATTTTTTGAGCAGTGTACATGGTCTGTTCACCCGCCAGTGTTGGCAATCAGTCAGATTTGAGGAAAAGAATAGCGCTGCATGTGATGTTTTCTTCACATCAAAATGATGTACATCACAATGGGACTATCTTTTTGGTGCTGTTGATATCCATCATGGGACATATCCAGCAATACTTTGTGGTTTCCATTATTGATTACTGATTGAAATTGAAATTGAAAGTGTAAACAGAACGTTAGCTTTCTTACTTTCCTAATGCCAATCTGTATTTTCATTATGTGAGGCCATTAGTAATCTTATTTTCAAACTATATGATATTATTCTGTCTGCTGCACATGAAAGTTTTATGTGAATACTGTAGTTACGTCACCTGTGTAGCTGTGTTCAGCACATCTTTTTAGTCCTTTAAATTGCAAGGTTTAATCTTAAAGAATTGGAATTGTTTTTCTAGCACATTGCACAGACGCTCTCTATAATTGAGATTTTGGATTTTGGAGGCCAAGTCAGCATCTTCAGTTCTTTATCAAGTTTCTTAAACAATTCCAGAACATTAATTGCATAGTGACAGTGGCATTATAATGATTTAAGATAACACTGTTATTGCAAAAAATTATTTTCATGAAAGAAGACCAAAGGTTTTCACACCAATCATATTCCAGAGTAATATACTGCCAGTGCCTAAGTTCTTATTGTGCATCCTGGTGACATTTATTCCATGTACATGCACACGGCTGTCCACATGATGTCAAAAGCAACATGATTATTCAGATCAATATATTAATTTAAATTGCTTCATGGTCCAGAACTGATGTTCATATGCCCTTGTTAAAGCTTTAGTTGGTCAACAGGCGACAGCTTGGCTCTCTTATTGGTCCAGCCTCCTGCCTAGCAAGCACTAAGGCCTAGTCCACATCTATGCGTTTGTGCATTTTCCTGTGCTAGCGCACATGCAAGCTCAGGTGCATTTTCAGTCAAACGCAGGCAAGCGCATAACGCATAGATACACAGCTCTTGCACTCGCCTACGCTCGCTGCCCCCATTACCTGCTATGGTCGAGCACAGCCGAGCGCAGGAGACAAAATCCCCGAAATGCGAGTGAGAATAAGCTGACGTCACCATGCATGCGCTTCTCCAGACGCACCCCAAGGGAACACGCGGAAATCTGCGTGTTTCAGTGCGGTCTGGAGCAATCCAGGCGTGACATAAAGGCTTGTCCACTCGATTGCCATTCATCTCTCTGCCCCGTTTGCCTGAATGACCATAGCAGGTACATGTGCGCGAGCCAGGCAGCAAAAGCAGTGCAAATGCAGACGCATCGATTTGTAAATGGCCTAATCTTGAAATTGCGCTATTGCAGCCAGCATGAACTTTTTCAGAAAATTGTGGTACAGTTGCTCGGCTGTGGCAATGGACCACAGACTAATCTTTACTCCTCATGCACATCAGTATTTTAGACTAATCATGACCCTCTCTTTAACTGACTGGTAGTTGCGCCTAAAGATACTTTTGTAGGTACTGATCACCTTATGCCTGGAGGACCCTGCAAGACTTGCTGACTTGGAATTCCTAGCCCTCCTTTAACATCACAGTTTGGCTCTTGCTAAACTTGCTCTGATCGTTATGTTTACTCAGATTTCCTGCTTTCAAAAGTCAACTTCAAAATCCAACGGTTAACTTGCTGTTTTCTGGATACGTACCATTGACTAGAGACTATCAATTATAAATTACATTCATCTAATTTCCTTATTATCAGTGACTGTAAATATATTAGAGATCAACGAATTGATCCCATGCAGATTTCATTTATGTGGAATTTTTGGAAACTCAGTGAATTTGCACAATATCCACTTGGCTTCGTTAGGCGACCACCTAAAATGGCCTCTTCTCTTTTTTTTTTACACCTTGCGGAGGATTACATCTGCCCGAGAAGGATTACATGACTCTTGGTGCATCCCAGCAAGTTTTCCCACAATGTATTGCAGCTTTTACTTCACATTGTATAGCACATTCAATTAATAGTCACCAATAATTGTTGGGATCTAAACCTGCTATGGCATTAACATGAGCACAAAACGTGTGCTGTATTAATGGTCCAATGCAGTCCACATATGGTGCATTAAATAGTTTATTTTTAATTACAAACCTTGCTGACTAACATATTTTTGAAAAGATAAAATTTTTAGACAAAATCATACATACCAGATGGTGTCCTTTGTAAGTTTATTGTTAGTTTTACCATCTTCATCTAGATAGACATCAGTTTGCACATTGGCATCCTTGTCGTGGGCAGAAAAATAATTGGTAACAAGTCGTGCAGGAATTCCAAGACATCGTAGAACTGCAAGGAAGAAACAAAGATTCTTGACTAATTTCATGTTCATTACTCTGCTCACCCATCAGAAAGGGTAGTCAGACAATGGGGTCATTTATAGTTAAAGCCTATTATAAGACAGGGTTTACACAAACATATGGCAGCCAAAACAAGAGTATCAGATGCGATATGCGAATGACGGCTCAAACTCTGCTGCCTACAATATAAAGGGCAGGTGGAATGCTATATTTATATTTAATTGGCTGGTGGTGGAGTGCTCAGTTAGGCTGGTTTCACACTGCGGTTTTTCACTGATCAGGTTCGATCAGGTTTTGTGCCAAAACCCGGAGAGGAACCAGGAGAGGAACTTGCAGAGACAAACTATAATTGAAAGATTGACACCTGTTCTAGGTTTTGGAGACATTCCTGGTTTTGAAACACAAAACCTGATCGAACCTGACCTGATCTGACCGCAGTGTGAAACCAGCCTTAGAAGGGAGTGTACTACAAATATAAAAAAAACTGACCAGCACATCCAATAAACAGGCAAGTGTGAAAAGTGTGTAAGTAACCGCAATTAATTGCTTCTTATAATCATCAACAAGCTTCTTAAATCTCTCAACTGGAATTTTAGTCCACTTTATTTTGCAAACTGCTCCAGTATAGAGATGAGCAAATCTTTGGAAGTTCATATTCAGTTTGGTTCTGTTCGCCGAACACGCAATGTTCGTCGAACAGTTCAATGAGCAGTTCGCAGAACATCCAAACCCCATTCAAATCAATGGGAGGCAGAATCAAGGACGAAGAAAACACCTTAAATGAAGCCCAAAACACCCAAACACATCTCAAACCATTTTACAGTGGAACCCCACCGTTTTGGCACAGACATTGGCTTCCTACACTGTTATGCTAGGGTCAGACTTGCATCGTTCGTGCGCTAAAAACATGCTTTTTTTAAGTTGAAAATGTTGGAAAACGCATGCGTTAACGCATCCATAGGCCCCTTTGCAAAAAAGCATTCCAAATGTGCCATGAGTTTTTTTGCATGTGTTTTTGGCTCACCTCCCAAAAACGCGGTAAGCAGCGTTTTTGGCTGCTTTTACAAAAACGCATGCGTTTTTTGTAACATGGGAGTCTATGGGCAATGCATCCGTTAACGCATGGCACACTTATGTACCATCCGTTAACGCATCAGTTAATTGAGCCAACATGTGTGCACACATGCCATGAAAATGGCAATGGAGAAAAAGGATCCTTTAATGCATCCTGCAAACGGATGCAGGCTCCCAAGTGTGACCCTAGCCTTACTTAGCAAGCTTCAGCGCCATTGTCCAACACACCATGCTTCTGGGCCTGCTCATGAATCTCAGACATCCTCATGACTTCCCTAAGGTTGTCTCAGGTTACAATGGATATCATGCAGCAGAGATTCCTGCTGTATGATCTGAGATAACCTCAGTGGGGTCAGCACTTATAAGACTAGCTGTCTCCTGAGAGCCATGATTTTGCGCGACAACTGTCACATACATCTCACTGGTATTGTGAGACAGCATGTGTGAGGAGCAGTGAGATCAGGGAGTACAGTACACTCACAATTACAGGATAGCCCCTGTGTGACCCCTTGGGTCAGAAGTGCAGTAATATTTGTGATGGCACCGTTTGTCTCAATCTCACACATGCTTCCTCTCACAGCACATGGGGGAGGCTTTTTGTAATGTGATCCCACCATATTGTTGTAAGGCCCCATGCTTATGGTACATTGTCTGATGCTTCTTTTGAAGCAGATTTTGATAATCTGCATTAAAAGCTGCATGTCTACCCTGAATCCAGCAAATTCTGGAGGTTCATAACTGCTGTGAGAATATTGTTTTCTTGCATATTTAGCGCAGATTTTGGGGCATAGAATAGAAATCTGAACCACATGTTCAAGGAATAAAAAAGCAACGTGGGCACAGCACCTGTCAAAGACTTTGCTGGCCTCATAATAGACATGCATATTTTGATGCAGTTTCTCAAAATGTGCGTTAAAAAAGCATTTAACAATACACCCTGGGCAAAGGCATAAGAGGTTCCAGTGAGAGCTGCAGTTGTGGTGAAAGGGCTCGTGGATTCCTCTTTTGTCCTGGCTACTTTCAAAGAGACTTCTAGGGCAGGGGTGGCCAACTAGAGTCCTTAAGGTCTGAAAATAATGCAAGTTTTCAGGATTTCCTTAGCATTTCACCGGTGCTAATTTCATCACCTGCAGAAGTGATAATTACAACACCTTTTGCAATGTTACGTAAATCCTGAAAACATGCATTGTTTGCAGCTCTTGAGAACTGCACTTTGCCAGCCCTGTTTCACCAGAGTGAGCGAAGTGTTTTGTATTTCCATACCTCAGACCAGAACCTGCGGCTTGTTCGCCAGTTTCTGTACGGCTGTGTAACAGCACCTGTTTGCAGAAACAGTCCAGCACACAACGAGTAAACTACAAAAACTATACTATAACACAGACTATGAGTCTCAAACACAAACATAATATACATAGTATAAAAATATAACAAAAGTCCCACAAGGATCAGCAGCACACAGTCTGTTAAAGAGGTGGAAAGTCCATGAAGGGCAGAGTCCATTAAGGTCTTTGAGATTGATCTCAAAGGCTGCATGCAGGCACACTTATCCAGTAGGGGGAAGTGCAAACGGCACAAAACATGTGAAGGGGAAATATAAATTTAACAAAAACAAAGGCCTCTGTCAAGGAAGAACTGAAAATAAAAAAAACAACTAAAAAAAAGTCTTTATCTAGCCAAAATACCAACTAAGGGATGGATCGTCAACCAAACAAGATGTCTTTTTTTAGGAAAGTCCACCGTACTTGGCGTTAACACTGTCTTCCAGCATTCTCAGCATTGCTGGCAATGAAGGTTGGCATTGGTAATTGTACTCTGCTGCCGGACAGTAGGAGGGGTCACAGGGGCTACTTCTGCCAGGGCATTCTCCACCACCACCTGCCCCACAAAACACTTCATCATAGCCACCGCTGGAGAAGATTATGGGACAACTAGGGGGCGACCATGCCCCATAGGCCAGACAGGAGCAACTTGTGGCACACCAACATGCCCTGTGGGTTTGGGTGCAGCTGGCTAACCAAGAGAGGCCTGTCCTCTACCCAGTGCCACATTCTCTCATGATTGGCCTTCTCCTGCTAATTCTCAAATTAATTGGCGGTGACAACCCAACATATGCCAACTGAAAACCACCCCTTGCTGCCCCACACCTTCATAAAGGTGACTTCTCCCTGAAAAAGATGGCACACAGTCTTTTGGGAAGATAATCATACAGCAGGATGACCAGGTGACGTACCACCAGTGCCCAGTACCATCTTCCACTACGAAGTCAAACTCCTTATCCTGCAAGAATGCTACCACCTTGCCTGGTACACTAGTTGTAGAAGTGATTGGCCTCAGGCCCAAGCAACCAGTACAATCAAATCTCCTCAATAAAGGAAACAGGACTTGGAGTCGAACAGAGTGGTTCATGCTGTGTCAGATTGTGGCTCAGAGGGGGTAGGGGTCCCCATATGGTATTGTCCCCGTTGAAGGCCCCTGGTGGGAGTGATAGACATTACTGGGAAACTGGGTTTTCTGCTTCTTATACCTCAGCCTTCTCCTCGGACTCCACATCATACTCCTGGACCAGGTGGTATTAGTGATTCAGTAGTTATAGCACTGGCTGCAAGTTAAATAATACCAGGCATACTGTAAGGTCCTCTGCAGAGTGAGATGTGGTGTGTCCGGATGACATGGGAAATGCGTCAACTCTTGACTGTAAGCTCAGTCCTTATCTGGTACTGGAGTCCGGAATTGTATCCACACTTTGATGGACAGCAGGCCCAATGTAGGTAGTGCGGTGGTGCTCCAGGTTAGATATGTGTCCATGTTGTTTTCCTATGGTTCATGCAACTCTGGGTCTTGCTCTGATGCACCCTCTGCCCCTGGAGAGATGAGGTAGATTACCTCCTTGAGATCAGGTTTCTCTTGGGGGAATCCAATTGCCAAATAGTGTAGTGCTGGCATACGGTAGCCAGTAAATCATGGTGTAGCATACAGAGTAGCACACAGGTTTGGCCTGCAGTAATATGGCAGTGACATTTTGAACTCCGCAGTGAGTAACACTTGTTTAGTTTTCCTAGGGACCCGCCTCTTCGACTGCCAGGATTGAGTCAGACAGAATTAATCACTCCAAGATATTACTGTTTGCACAACCTTGTTGCCTACCTGCCTTCATTAACCCTTCAATACAATGGGCTGCAGAAGTAACATCACTCAATCAACCAAGTCACCATGCCGTAAGTTACAACTGGGTTGCGCGGGTACTAGAAGCAGTGTTTCTTGAAGACTGAAATATTTGTAGGATACATAATGATGAAAACAAATAACTCTATTCACGTCAACAAATTCACCAAATTCAGTGCATTGCAGCAATGCAGGGAGAAGTTCAATATGTATTATACATATAAAAACACAGATGTGCACTTGCCAAAAATCTGTATAGTAAACGTATGGAATGACAATAAATAGTGATTGCACATTTTCAACAAGCAGTATCCATAGTATGGTGTTTCTAGAGTGTGAATATGAACTAATACAGTTACTGACAGAAGTTATGTCGCTTATCCATTTTATGTAAATAAAAGCTTATAACTTGACGTTAAATTCATACATTGGTTTTATAAATTACTCTTTTGAAAGCTGAAACCCTCCAAAATTTGGTTTAGGTTAAGAAAATAAATTGGAATCAATGCTGAAATATTGATCATTTAATGAACACAGAATGGTCAGATTTTGGCAAGACAAAAGTTTTGTCACCCACAGAAAGTAATTTGATATTTAAACAAATAATTTATTTAAAATACAAATATATGTTGCATAACATTGGTGAATGAAGTTGTGGTGCAATTAAAGTCATATTTAATATTATATGTGACTTTCATGAGCTTGAAGGACTGCATCCATGCGGTTCAACAATGATTCATACAATTTATTAATGAAGTCATCAGGAATAGCAAAGAATGCAGTCTTATATGCCTCCCAGAGTTCATCTAGATTCTTTGGTTTTGTCTTCCAAGCTTCCTCTTTCATCCTACCCCAAACATGCTCAATGATGTTCATGTCTGGTGACTGGGCTGGCCAGTCCTTGAGCACCTTGATCTTTTTTGCCTGGAGGAACTTTTTTGTAGAGATGGATGTATGAGATGAAGCGCCATCATGCTACATAATTTGACCCCTTTTATGATTTGGAATGTAAGAGGTAGCTAATGTTTTATATTTTAGGCTATTAATATTGCCTTCCACCTTGCAAATGTTTCGCACACCCCCATACTAAATGTAACCCCAGACCATGATCTTTCCACCACCAAATTTAACTGTTTTCTAGGTGTATTTTGGATCCATACGGGCTCCAGTAGGTCTCCTGCAGTATTTGCAGCGGCTGTGGTGTAATTCTACTGAAGATTCATCAGAGAAATCCACCTTCTGCCACTTTTCCAACATCCATCTGTTTAGCAGGCTGTGGGACTTTGCAATTGCCACACGTTTTTTTTATTTGCCTTTTGTTTAGTGCTGGCTTCTGGGCACTGATTTGACTATGGAGGCCATTTCAAGACAGAATCCTACAAACTGTTCAAGTGACCATGCCTGTTGGAGCTCTGCTGAAGTGGAAGAGGGGCTTGCTTTGGATTTTGTAACCAACAAACAATCCTCCTGAGCAGTGCTTACTTTTCAGCTGTCAGGAGAGCTGTCGGGTTCATTGATAAAAGTTGTACAGAGCCGACAGGACTCGGCAATACTATACATGAGGAATTAACCCCTGACATGCCCACCTGAGTGGGTAGCATGTCTCTAGGGGGGGTGGGCACCCCCTAGAGACATGATGGTCAAAATTAATATTAACATTACAGCTATTTCAACAGTTTAAGCACTTTGCTTATCCCGGCGGCAGCCGGGATAAGCAAAGTATACGGGAATCGGATTGCTCAGGATTACACATAATTTTTCACGCAGGCTGCAGAGGCGGCAACCAGATTGCTTGTAAAGCAACCCGGTTTTTATATAGGCTCTATGAGGAGCTTTCCTGCTCCGGTTTTGAGCTTTTTAAAAGCACAAAGCTGGATCAGGTTTTATAAAAAAAAATGGATGTGTGACCCTAGCCTAAGTATCACATTATTGAAACAAAACTGGTTATCCACAATTTTTGAAAGGTGTCATTGATTTTGTCTGGCCCATTCTGTGTATGACAAAACGTGTATTTGCAATAATTTTTGGGGAGATATACTTCCATTTCTGAAACAATTTTAAGGGTGCCAACATTTTCAACAAGAATTTCAAGGGTGCCAACATTTTCGACAAGACTGTACAAGTATTAGGAAGGTAAGGCTGTCACAGATTTGGACTGGTGCCCTGGAGCTTCACATTAGTACAGTACAAGTATGCAAATTTTTATGCACTGGGCCACTATCTCAGTGCATCTCAGCTAAACCCATATGTGACTTTTAAGTAACTGTTAATCACCACTACTAGGATCAAATAACAGCACTCAGGAGCTGACCATAGGAGATGGGTTTTAGGAGAAGGGCATGGTTGAACAAAGCTGTTTTAATAACACCTATAGAAATGAATATTACTTTGAAAACAATGTAACCCATTACTTATGGGCTATGAATAGAATGTAAATCATTGTGTTAGGGTACTTTCACATCAGCGTTTTTTTTAAATCGCGGCAGTTTGCGGTGAAAAAAACGCATCTGCCGCGATTACCGCATGACCGTTGCACTTGCGGCACAGTTGCGGCAAGCCCCATAGAATGTCTATGCGGGCTTGCGGCAGGTGCGCCAAGTGCAGTAATCGGCACTTGCAGCAGGTGCGGCCGCAAAAAAAACCGCGTGACCGCGTTTTTTGCGGCCACACCTGCCGCAAGTGCCGAAACCGCACTTGCCGCACCTGCCGCACACTTACCGCAAGCCCCATAGACATTGCATGGGGCTTGCCGCAAGTGTGCCGCAAGTGCAGCGGTTATGTGGTAATCGCGGCAGATGCGATTTTTTCACTGCATCTGCCGCGATTTCAAAAAACCGCTGATGTGAAAGCAGCCTTACATTACTTTCTAACTCCTATTTATTTCTATCAAAAATAAGTGAGAATCGAGGTTCACTCAAAGAGAAGCCTCACTGATTTGACCCATTAATACATTGTACTTTGTAGGGACTGACCTGAATTGTCCAAACATAGATAGCTATTAATTAAAATAATACAGTTTCACTGCTAAGACATCTGCAAAAAAATAACTGGTTTGATGCAATATTTTTTGGTATATACAGTATTTACCAGATTTACTAGGAATTAAACAGTATAAACTTAAAAGGTGATGTCTTTGAGTAAAAAGTAGTGATGAGCGAGCATGCTCGGCGCTACTTGTTACTTGCACGAGTATCCTGGTACTCAGGATGCTCGGCGAGCACCGAGTACCGCCGAGATGCTCGGACCCTTCACTAATAATTATCGCTCTGACACAATACACAGCTCCCTTCAGTGCACACAGTGAGATGGCACCTCACAGAGAGCAGATTGATTGTTAGGGTCCTCTGGGGGGCACAGCAAGGTGTTGTATGCTGTGACAATTTGAAAAAGCCTCCCCTCACGCCCTTTCCCAGAAACATTCGTTTTATAGCCGGAAGTCTGTGGGCGGAGCCTGTCACTAATTGACTTACATTGGGCTCGGTGCTTGGTAAAGTACCCGAGCATCTCGAGATGCTCACCCGAGCATCAAACACCCGAGCATTTTAGTGCTCGCTCATCATTTAAAATAGCTCCTTTAGCCCAGACAAGATGCACTCTAACTGTGTGAATTGATTTCTCCTTGTGGGAGACTATAAATGACTGACTGTTAGTATCAAACACTTTTGACATCTTTAAGGTGTTGTATGGTGAAAAGATGTTGTCTTGTGGCTAGATGATAACTTACACATCGGTGGAGGTCTGACTGGTAGGACTCCCACTGATCGCCAGAATCAGGTATTTTTATTCCCATTAGAGTGGTCAGCAGTGCTTATACTGAACCATTCACTCTCTATGAGGATGCCAGAAAAGACCTACTGCCCACTCGGCAGTAAATGAATGAAGCAGTAGTGAATCATGCCCACTGCCGATCCACTCTAACAAGGCTAAAAGTGCTTCATTCTGCCGATCAGTGCAGGTCCCAGTGATTTGTCCCCAACTGACCTTACCTGCTGAGATGTGATAGTTTTTTTCACAGGACAACCTCTTTAAAATGGACTACCCATTTTAGTTCCCTCTGTTTGGCCCATTAAATAAAAAAAGTGTATATTCACTGAATGTGCCTGCTCTGTACCAGCAGTACCAGCGCTCATATTCCCAGTGATCACATAGAGTTAGTAATGTCAAAGAGGGCCCTACCCCCAGTCACCGATGGCCTCTCTTCCCACCATCAGTCATATGCGTAACCAACCTGAAGTGAGTGCGTGCCACACACCTCCTGTTAATTGCTTTGACATCTGAAAGTGGGGAGAGTAAAATCAGTGGTGATTGGGGCGGGACTCACATGATAACATAACCTTAAGAACCATATGCGAGACCTAGTAATATGAGTGCCAACACCGCTGGAACCATGTCGGCACAGGAGGTGAGTATAAGCTTTTTTATTTAATTGGGCTTAATACAGGGAATGAGAGTACTAGTGCATCACAATGGATTTGAATATCATCATAAATCAATGTAATATTGGAATGCTTCTGGGCATTTCTGAGAGCCCGAAAAATGTTGACTAATTATTCTATATATTCACCCTTTGATGTCTCCTGGAATACGGCATCATGATTTTTAACCCTTCATCCTCCCTACTTTAATTCTCTGAAATAATGACCTTTGGGTTTTTATTGGATGTACGACATAATCATCAACATTAACAGATATAAACACTTGAAATAGATCACTCCGTTTGTAATAACTCTATATATATAGTAAATGGTTTCACTTTTGTAATGGATTAGTGAAATAAATTATTATTATTAAGTATTTATATAGCGCCATTAGGTTACATGGCGCTTTACAAATGAGAGGGTATATACCGTATATACTCGTGTATAAGCCGACCCGTGTATAAGCCGACCCCCCCTACTTTTGCCCCCAAAACTTGGGAAAACCTATTGACTCGTGTATAAGCCGAGGGTGGACCCCAGCACAGGTATACAGCCCCCAGCAGTGTGTTATACAGGCTTCCCCAGTGGTAGTATACAGCAGCCTCCCCAGTGGTAGCATACAGCAGCCTCCCCAGTGGTAGCATACAGCAGCCTCCCCAGTGGTAGTATACAGCAGCCTCCCCAGTGATAGCATACAGCAGCCTCCCCAGTGGTAGTATACAGCAGCCTCCCCAGTGGTATATACAGCATCCCTAAAGGTATAAACAGCAGACCGCAGAGGTATACAGCAGGCCCCAGAGGCATATACAGCAGGCCCCAGAGGCATATACAGCAGGCCCCAGAGGCATATACAGCAGGCCCCAGAGGCATATACAGCAGGCCCCAGGGTATATACAGCAGGCCCCAGGGTATATACAGCTGGCCCCAGGGGTATACAGCAGGCCCCAGAGGTATACAGCAGGCCCCAGAGGTATACAGCAGGCCCCAGGGTATATACAGCAGCCCCAGAGGTATACAGCAGGCCCCAGTGGCAGTCGCCCCCCCATCATGGGAAGAAGCCCCCCACACTTTGCAGGGCCCCCCCCGCTGCTTTAAGTTACCATCCAGGGTCTTCTTCACCGCGGGTCCTCCAGTCCTTCCTCGCGCGCTGTGTTCCCGGTCTCATGTGACCCGGTGGTCGCATGGGAATGACGTCATCGCGCCGGGTCACGTGAGACCGGAACACAGCGCGCAGGACCCGCGGCGAAGACCCCGGATGGTAAGATAAAGCAGCGGGGGAGCTCTGGAAAGTGTGGGGGCTCTTTCCATGATGGGGGGGGCTAGTGCCACTGGGGGGCTGCCTGTATACACTGGGGGGCTGCCTGTATACACTGGGGGGCTGTATGCACGGCTCCCCCTGCCGCTGTGATGGGCGGGGGGAGCCGTGCATATCTAATGAGCGGCCCCACGTGACGGGCCGCTCACTCATCAGCCCCACCGCCTCCTCCAGCCTCCCCAGCACCCGGACACAGCCCCCACCACATATATTACCGTATTGACCCGTGTATAAGCCGAGGGGGTGACTTTTCAGCCCAGTTTTTTGGGCTGAAAAACTCGGCTTATACACGAGTATATATGGTATATGAACTTTTTATTGACATTCTAATTCATTGAGATGCACTAGTAGTTGTCCTAGTAGTGGACAACCCCTTTAAGCATTCTCTGTGTAGAATCCAGTGTCTTCAAAGATCTGGTTCACTTGTAAATCTGGTCAAACTGATGCGCCAATTTGCCACAATGTTTAGACATGACGTTTGGGTAGCTTTTTCTTTCAGATGATATTCTTTTAAAATAATGCTTGTAGATTATAAAAATGCCTAGAATAGCTGGCTAGCAGAAAACCACAAAGTGCAATGTTATTGCATCCTCTGGCATGGTGCTGTAGCATGTCTACTTTGTTTCTATAATAGCATAATACATTTTTAATAAATAATGCTCCAGCCAGAGGGATAAGCATATGTAAAGAAATACAGTTATCTGTCAGCTGCTAAACATGACATCAGTATGCAGTACTATGAAGGCTCAGAATAAATATATACAGTATCTGTTTATAGACTGGAATGGAATACCATGGTACTACATTAGAGCGCACAGTTATACATCATATTGAAAACAGGGGGTGAAAGAAATGAAGGATCTATTGCATGTAGAGAGGTGTATGATCAAAGACATAGGCAGAGCTGAAACTTTAAGCCCTGCAGTAGCAGTAATCACGCATAGGTTAGGGTCCCTACAGATTCTGTTTTTATGTCCAAGAACTTAATTATAATATTTTATGTACGAAATGTTCTTGCTGCTACAATGCACAGTCATGAAATTCCAACACCAAGAAGGAAAAGTTGGGGAATTATGAGAATCAGAGAATCACTAGACATGTTGATATAAAAATGGGGAAAAAAATGGAAACAAAATTTCCATAACATCTTGATTCACGCATTATGTTGTTTTTTTCACGCACCTCTATACATAATCACCGGTTTTGCGCTTCCGGCCACTGTGCCGCTATCAAGCGATGGCGCCTGCGCAAAACTGGTGATTACCCAGAAGCGCCGCCATATTACCACTCCCAAAGCTGCCGGCGGCGGCCTGCAGCCTCCTGTCCCTGCACCTCCCCTACACCACCCGCACGCCCCTGTAATACACCCCCACATACCCCCGCAGTACACCCTCGCACCCACCCCTCCAGTGCCCGCTTCCTCCCCACACTTACCCCCCCCGCACCCCCCTTTACCGGCCGCACCCCCCCCACCTACTTACCTATTCACATAGAACCTTTGGTGATGTCACAGTCATGTGATCATTGACATGACCGTGCATCACCCTAGCTCCGCCTCCTCTACTCTACGCTGCTTCCCAGCTATGACATGGAGCTGTCACAGCTGGGAAGGAGAGAAGAGGAGGCAGACAGGCACAAGTCGACCTCAAACACATAAGGGGAGCACAATTACTCAAGGGGACCAGACACACATAAAGGGGACTACAAACAATGAAGGGGGCCACAGAGATGAAGGGGGGACATATACACTAAACGGGGCCACCACAAATAATAAACGGGACCAGACAAACATTAGGGACACCATAAACCCTGAAGTAGGAGCCTGAGAAACAAGGACGCACCACTAACACTGAAGGGAAACCACAAACACTCAATGAGTAGTAGAGACACTGAAGGGGAGCCAGACAGAGGGAAGGAGCAGCAGACACAAGGAAAGGAAAGCAGAAAAGCACTAAAGCAGCCACCACACTGACCCAAGGGGGACAGAGACACATAAAATAAACCAGAAAGACTAAAGCCTTGCAGAGAGACGAAGGGTAAAAAAGGAGCACTGATTCAAAGAGGCACACACACATAAGGAGGGACTAAAGAGATTGAAGTAGCCCTCACACACCAGAAACACTGCAGGGGGCCAGACACACAAAGCCTCACCACTATTACTCAAGGGAAGCCGAAACATGGGGAACAAGACAGACGCAACAGAAGCCACAGACAGGCAGCAGAGAGAAAAAAGTGGGGACACAGACACAGGCAAAAAAACAGACTGAACAGGGGGCAGAGACACAACACGCACCAGAGAGCCAAACACTGCACAGGGTACTCAAAGGGAGCGCAGGGGGGCCACAAATACCACAGCGTGCCACTGACAGCCTCCCGATACGATAGCATCGGGCATATTTTCTAGTTAGAAAATATAAAGGTCACATTACAGGGGTATCCGCACCCCATCTGCTTCTGCACACACTGGCTCCAGACAGAGCTCCTGAGTTTCCTAGGGTGGAGGTGGGTGCAAACACACACACATACACATATACACATACATACATACATACATACATACACACACATACTCACACATATACACATACATACATTCACATATACACACATACAGAGGTTGGAAAAAATAATAGAAACACCTAACGTTTTGGCATCATAATCTTCGAACATGTTATAAACATGCAAACCGTGACATATGTTAATGTTTTGTAGTTGATTATTTGTGTTAAGTGATATGTGTATGTAAATTAACTGTTTGTTTTGCCGAATTGTAAGAACATTGATGAGAACCTGATACCAATGGCAGACCTTTCGGATTTTCAAAAAGGCCAAATTGTTGGTGCTCGTATGGCAGGCGCTAGTGTAACAGAAAGTGCCCGAATGCTTGGCGCGTCAAGAGGTACTGTCTCCAAAGTAATGACTGCGTTTGAAAGAAGGAAAAATGTCCACAGCAAAGCACAAAAAGTCAAAGTTGACTGAGAGAGGCCGTCGGACTCTAAAGTAAATTGTGAGAGAGGATTGCAAGACCACGGCTCCGAAAATCACTGCTGAGCTCAATGAACACCTACAGAACTCAGTTTCCACGAAAACTGTTAGTCGGGAGCTGCACAAATCTGGATTCCATGGAAAAGCTGCAATTAGAAAACCGCTGCTCTCAATGACAAATGTTTCCAAGCGTTTAGAGTGGTGTAGAAACCTCCAAAAGGATCCCTCGAGCAGTGGAAACATGTGATATTCTCAGACGAATCATCGTTTACCCCATTTTTCGACCTCCGGCCAAGTGTACGTTTGGAGACAGCCGAAAGACTGCCTTCTCCCAACCTTAAAACATGGTGGGGGTTCTGTGATGATCTGGGCTGCTATTTCGTGGAGATCCACTGGGCCAATGATATCACCTTGTATGAATCCATACCACGGAGAATTGAGGCTGTAATCGCTGCAAAAAGTGAACCTACACCATATTAAACTAACTTTTGGTGATTTTTCCAGTTTTTCCATTATTTTGTTCAACCCCTGTATATACACACTAATGTATACACACACAAATATGCATACACACACATGCACACATACACACATGCATACATGCACGCACACATGCATACACACACATGTTCATACACATGCACATACACACCCACATACACATGTGCATAAACATACGCAAACACACACATACATACACACATACGTAAATGCATATATATGCACACAAGCACATGCACATATACGCACACACATGCTCACACATACATTCATACACACATACGCATGCACACATACACACATGCAAACACATACACACTTGCACACACTAGCGCATACACACACATACATACACATGCACACACACATACACACATGCACATACATACATGCACACATGCACATACATGCACACACATACACATGCACATACACATACACACACATACACACATATACATATATACATGCGCACACATGCACATACATGCATGCACACACATATGCCCACATACATACACACACATGTGCACACACAGGTATACAAAGATGGCAGCGGCGTGATGCATCACACTGCCCCACTGTGGCGCCCCTGCCGATCGGTGGCCACAGTAAGACACTGCAGCTGGGACTGGTGAGTTGTAACTCCACACAAACACCCAACACAACCTCGATCCGTAATTCTAATTAGTTCATGTCAGGCAAGGGATAGCAGGAGGGACTAAGTGGAGGGTGGAGAGTTGAGGAAGAACCCGAGAAAAGGGTGGAGAAACTGGAGTAAAACCTAGGAATAGCAAGTTAGGAGAGCTCAGACAAGTAGAGAGTTCAGGTTCGAATTCTTGGCGAGCTGTAGTGGGAGAGGAACAGAACTCCTAAGCTGAGACACCCTGAGAGCCTAGAAACTGAAAGACCAGAGAGGAAGAACCCGGATCCGGCGGCCTGTGCCATCGTATGGCTAGTCCAGGTCCCAGACTATGTACCAAGGGAAGAGAAAAGCGGTCTAAGGTGTCTCCAAGCCACCGGGGCACCGAGGGACCGGAACCAAGGTTCCATCCCTGTTGAAATGGTAGGACGTTGCATGCACAAGCCATAAATTAACCGGTAGGTTGAAGGGTCTTTATGCCAGGAACCCAAACCCCAGCACAATGAGAGTTAGGAATCCCGGAGAGGGGAGCCCAGGAAAAACCCATGACCTCCTTACCATAGTCTGAAGCCTGTGTGAGAACAGAAGCCCGAGAGGACTTAGAAAGGGGGTGCAACCAATAAACCGTTCTAGCTGCCAGGTTGTGACTGGAAACGTCTGTGTACTGTCGTACTGTGTGAACTACAATTGTTTTGCTGTGTGAACTGTGGAGCTTAAGCAAAGACCCGGTCAAGCTCAAAACTATGTGTGTGAGACTGTGAGTTGTGCGACAGCAGTAGGAATTCGCCTGCGGAGCTGCCGACTGGATCACTGTGCAGGCAGGCGCGGCCTGATTGTAAATTACATTGAACCCTACTGGCAGCTGAACATGTCTGACTCTGTCCCTACACCTGCCCTGGGGAAAAAGCCCTGCCCATGGGGGGCTCACTATTCCGGCTGCCTGCACCACCATCATCCTCAGAGGCCTAGACGGCAGCGGTGGCCCAAACGTTTCGTTTTCTCCCCCATTTTATTGCCGTGCCTGGAAACACAGAGATGGGTCACGTCACCGTGACACCCCACAGTCCTAGATGATGGTAAGGCCCGGCTCTGAGTACCCCCGTCCGGCATCACAAACAGGATTACTGATCCCGAGTCTTGTGCGCCAAAAGACTCTGTTTGAACTGTGTTTTTTGGGCCTCAGTAATGGCGGCCCAAAAGGACTGAAGCCATGTGCTGGCAGAGGGGCGAGTCGCAGCCCTACATCATGGGCCAGGCCAGCACGGAGCAGGAAACTGAGCCCACACCCCTTCCATTTTTCCATCAGTGGGAGGGCGGCTCCAAAGACGCTGTAATTTCACCCATGGGCAGGATGGCCAACGACTACCAAGAACAGCGACGCCCACGAAGGGAGGAGGAGAGAGAGGACTTGATCATGAGGAGTTGCCAACAATGGATGTAAGAAGGTCCCACAATGGCGAAGTACAGGGCATGGAACGTGGACCCCCCTGGATCCCCGGAGTAAAGCCAGGAGCATCGAGTAGACGAGTTGAGCCGCCATATGGGGCAAGCTCACATGCGGGATGATAGGGACGAGAAAGAGGATGGAGCTGGAGTAGGTACCCTCATCCCCATGGACTCATTGGTCCCCCTTAGTCCTGATCCGGAAGTTACTGGCCCGGCTTGGGAGGACAATATTGACTCCGTCCCAGGCCTAGCTGAAACCCTCATTCCTGCACCACCAATCCAGGAAGTCCGGGGGGTAGAGGTGCGCTGTGATGGGATCCCCTGGAGAAGGGGAAAAGACATGGATCGCTAAGTGCAACTAGGCAGCCAATCTGTCGTCGCTGTGATCAAGTAGGGTATATAGTTCAGTCCTGCCCTGCTCCAATCACGTTGTGGAAACAGTAAGCCCGGACAGGCAACAGACTGTGTGAATGAGTTTTTCTGCACTTTCCTTGTTTCCCCATTTCTTTCCTGTATGAATGTGTTTGTTTCCCCTTGATTAAAAAGACTTTGGTGATTATGGACAGTGCATAATCCGGACTCTTATGTAAATAGTATTGGTTTTGTAGCTAATTTTACAGTGTGCGTAATAATGTGTATCTGAACTTTGCATCAATGTTGAGCACTTGTGACCGCACCGCTTAAAAACTGACTGGCGCGCCCGAAGAATCAGTCAGTTTAGTTCCTGTCGCTGCACCCAGGGCTTGCAACTGGTTTTTCTGGTGGTGGTTTCCGAAGACAAATAATCGCAGGACATACCGGACTGTGTGAAATGTTTTGATATGCTTAAGACTATTTTCACAATTCTCAGCCCCTTGCTCTTTTATATTCAGCAATGTGTTTTTGTTAGAGTAACGTTAAAGCCACGTTCCTTCTGTTAAAAGAAAAACTGGTAACTTGTTATGATGTTGATGTTACTATTTACTGCATAAAGAAAATATGAGCTTTTGTGACACCCGTACCATGTCCTAGCATGAGGACGTGCTAAGCTTTGCTCTGGGGGAGTGTGGTGCCCCTGCAGATCGGTGGCCACAGTAAGACACACTATGAGAGTAAGACACAGTATGGCTAGTCCAGGTCCCAGGCTATATACCGAGAGTAGGGGTCTAAGGTGTCCCCGCACCACCGGGGCACCGTGGAACCGGCTGGAACCAGGCTGATGGCCCTATTGAAGTGGTAGGACGCTGCATGCCCCAGCCATAAATTAACCAGCGGGGGTAAGGGTCTTTATGCCCGGAACCGAAACCCCCGACACAATGAAGGGAAGTTTTTTTCATACTGAAAATATTTCTAATGGCCAGCTGTCATACTCACGGCTGACATTAGCAATAGGGCTTGACATCAGCTGCCAGAAAAAGCAGACATCAACCCCTTTATTACCCAGTCTGCCCCTCTACACAGCAGCTGGAAGAGCGGGGTAACTGCCAGTTTGGATGTCTCTCATGTAGGTGCCAATTCTGTGGGAACTACTGGCTGCAATTATTAGCGTGGGGGGCCTAGAACACTTGGGCCTCATCATAGCGAGAATTGCAACCCCAGCTTCCTGGGTTACCTTGGCTGCCAATAGAAAATAAGGCGAAGCCCACACCAATTTTTTTTAGTTATTTATTTAAAAACTAAAAAATAGGGCTCCCCTATATTTTTCATTGCCAGCGAAGGTAATACCAGACAGTGTGGGTTGGCAGCAATTAGCTGCTTGGTTTACCTGCACTGTCAATAGAAAATACAGCGAAGCCCTACATGTTTTATAACAGGAAATGTAACATTTTTTATTAAAAAGGACACAGAAACAGGTTTTTAACTAAAAATAAATTTATTTGCATACATTGGGAGAGAGCACGGGGTAGAGAGACAGTAGACAGGGCCACAGAGCGCCACAGTGCCTGCCACATCGTAATTGCACTGCTCTCCAGATGCGATAGCATCAGGCCCACATCTAGTTTAAAATAAATGTAATACAAAATAATAAAACATATTTGATAATGTCGCATTTGTAAACAGCTGATTTATCTAAATATGATATGGTTTTACCTGCATTTTTAAAGGGCATAAAGCTAAAACAATCTGAAATAACAAAAACACTCACAAAATATGCAATAAAAAGTTATTAAAACATCATATGTACCAGAAAATAGTACTATTGAAAGCTACAGTACACACAAAAACAAATCCTCAAATAGAAAAATAAATAGGTTACGGTCTCAAAAGATAGTGGCACAAACAAAAAAATGTTAAAAGAAACAGGGCCGGCCTTTGGCATGTGCGAGTCGTGCGGCCGCACAGGGCGCCACGCTCCAGGGGGCGCCGCAGGGAGACAGCTGTCATTGTTATTTGCTGCCCTGCTCCCGCTCCCAGGGGCTTTGCTAGATCTGTGCGGCTGCTAGTAGACAGAGGACGGCATCCGCAGGGGCGCCCGGTGGTAGCGCGGGCTCCCTGCTGATGCCACTCTCTCTACTATAGTCCTGGCCGCTGCCGCCGCGTTATCCCCCCCCCCCCTGCAGTGTGAGCCCACCTGTGGAGCTGCACAGGCCTGTGCTTACAGGACCTGTGATGATGTCAATGGAGGGGAGGAGTCAGGGATCACATGATCAGCATCTCCGAGTATGCAGGGCAGCTTCCACCAAGCAGGAAGTGAAGAGGTGAAGAAATGGATGAGGTGAGTTTGTGTGGGATCAAGAGGGATGTATAGTGTGAATGTAGCAGAGCTGCGTGTGTATGAGGTGTAAGGAGTGGAGCCGAGTGTGTACAAGGTGTATGGAGCTGAGTGTGTATGAGGTGTTCGGAGCAGAGCCGAGTGTGTATGAGGTGTATGAAGCAGAGTCGCGTGTGCACGAGGTGTACGGAGCGGAGCCGAGTGTGTATGAGGTGTACGGAGCGGAGCCGAGTGTGTATGAGGTGTACGGAGCAGAGCCGAGTGTGTATGAGGTGTACGGAGCAGAGCCGTGTGCATATGAGGTGTACGGAGCTGACCCGAGTGTGTATGAGGTGTACGGAGCGGAGCCGAGTGTGTATGAGGTGTACGGAGCGGAGACGTGTGTGTACGAGGTGTACGGAGCGGAGCCGCGTGTGTACGGAGCAGAGCCGCGTGTGTACGTGGTGTACGGAGCGGAGACGTGTGTGTACGAGGTGTACGGAGCGGAGCCGCGTGTGTACGGAGCAGAGCCGCGTGTGTACGTGGTGTACGGAGCGGAGACGTGTGTACGAGGTGTACAGAGCGGAGCCCAGTGTGTAGTAGGTGTACGGAGCTGAGCCCAGTGTGTACTAGGTGTACGGAGCTGAGCCGAGTGTGTACTAGGTGTACGGAGCTGAGCCGAGTGTGTACTAGGTGTACGGAGCTGAGCCGAGTGTGTACTAGGTGTACGGAGCTGAGCCGAGTGTGTACGAGGTGTACGGAGCTGAGCCGAGTGTGTACGAGGTGTACGGAGCTGAGCCGAGTGTGTACGAGGTGTACGGAGCTGAGCCGAGTGTGTACGAGGTGTACGGAGCTGAGCCGAGTGTGTACGAGGTGTACGGAGCTGAGCCGAGTGTGTACGTGGTGTACGGAGCGGAGCCGCGTGTGTACGTGGTGTACTGAGCAGAGCCGCGTGTGTATGAGGTGTACGGAGCGGAGACGTGTGTACGAGGTGTAGAGAGAGGAGCCGTGTGTGTACGAGGTGTACGGAGCAGAGCCGAGTGTGTACTGGTGTATGGAGCAGAGCCGAGTGTGTACGAGGTGTACGAGCAATGCCGCATGTGCACGAGGTGTACGGAGCAATGCCGCGTGTGTACGAGGTGTATGGAGCAGTGCCGTGTGTGTAGGAGGTGTACGGAGTGGAGCCGAGTGTGTACGAGGTGTATGGAGCAGTGCCGTGTGTGTAGGAGGTGTACGGAGTGGAGCCGCATGTGTACGAGGTGTATGGAGCGGAGCTGTATCTGTACGAGGTGTACAGAGCGGAGCCGCGTGTGTACAGAGTGGAGCTGAGTGTGTATGAGGTGTACTGAGCAGAGTAACGTGTGTACGGAGCTGAGCCACGTGTATGTTATGTGCGGAGCCGTGTGTTTCCAGAGCGGAGCCGAGTGTGTACGAGGTGTACGGAGCGGAGCCGAGTGTGTACGAGGTGTACAGAGCAGAGCCGAGTGTGTACGAGGTGTACGGAGCAGAGCCGAGTGTGTACGAGGTGTACGGAGCAGAGCCGAGTGTGCACGAGGTGTACGGAGCAGAGCCGAGTGTGTACGAGGTGTACGGAGCGGAGCCGAGTGTGCACGAGGAGTACAGAGCGGAGCCAAGTGTGCACGAGGTGTACAGAGCGGAGCCACGTGTGTACGGAGCGGAGCTGAGTGTGTATGAGGTGTACTGAGCAGAGTAACGTGTGTACGGAGCTGAGCCACGTGTACGAGGTGTGCGGAGCCGTGTGTTTCCAGAGTGGAGCCGAGTTTGTACGAGGTGTACCAAGCAGAGCCGTGTGTGTACGAGGTGTATAGAGCGGAGCCACGTGTGTACGAGGTGTACGGAGCGGAGCCATGTGTGTACGAGGTGTATGGAGCGGAGCCGAATGTGTACGAGGTGTATGGAGCGGAGCCGAATGTGTACGAGGTGTATGGAGTGGAGCCGAGTGTGTACGACGTGTATGGAGTGGAGCCGAGTGTGTACGACGTGTATGGAGTGGAGCAGAGTGTGTACGAGGTGTATGGAGCAGAGCCGCGTGTGTACGAAGTGTACGGAGCGGAGCCGAATGTGTACGAGGTGTATGGAGTGGAGCCAAGTGTGTACGAGGTGTACCAAGCAGAGCTGTGTGTGTACGAGGTGTACGGAGCGGAACATTATACTAAATGGAGGAATGTGGGGGTGAATTGTACTATATGTCATGCTTTAAGTGTGCAATATACTATACGGAGGACTGTGGCGTGCATTATACTAAATGGAGGACTTTGGGTGTGCATTCTAGATAGAGAACTGTGTGGGTGCATTATTCTATATGGAGGTCTGTGGGTGTGCAATCTTGTATATAAAAGCCGGAAGGATTTGTGACCTCACATCCGTCACTTTGTCCCAACGTCCGGCAGAGCTACACCCGCTCAGGGTGAGCCAAGATGGCGGCCGTAAGCGGGAGCCGGGACTCATAGAGCCCGCTACGCTTATGGCAGCCCCTAACACATACACACACCACACACACACCACACACACAACACACGCACACACAGTCGCCTATACTTACTACCTCTCCTCCGTCTTCTCCACCGCCGACACTCGCGAGACTTCCCGGACGCCATATTGGATCCCTGGCTCCAGGGGTGGCGACATACTTTCTCCAAGATGGCGTCCGGGAAGTCTCGCGAGAGTTCCCGGACGCCATATTGGATCCAGTCCTGGGTGCAGCGACATGTCGGGACTCAGGAAGACGCAGGCGCCAGGGAAGAAGCAGGGACGGTGGTAAGTATATCGGAGTGTGTGTCCGTCTGCCCCACCGCTGACCACTCTGCCCACCGCTGACCACTCTGCCCTGCGCTGACCACTCTGCCCACACAGCGCCGCTGCGCTGACCACTCTGCCCACACAGCGCCGCTGCGCTGACCACTCTGCCCACACAGCGCCGCTGCGCTGACCACCCGCCCACACAGCGCCGCTGCGCTCACCACCCTGCCCACACAGCCCCGCTGCACTGACCACCCTGCCCACCGCGCTGCTGCGCTGACCACCCTGTCCACCGCGCTGCTGCGCTTACCACCCTGCCCACTGTGCTGCTGTGCTGACCACCCTGCCCACCGCGCTGCTGTGCTGACCACCCTGCCCACCGCGCTGCTGTGCTGACCACCCTGCCCACCGTGCTGCTGTGCTGACCACCCTGCCCACCGCGCTGCTGTGCTGACCACCCTGCCCACCGCGCTGCTGCGCTGACCACCCTGCCCACACAGCGCCGCTGCGCTGACCACCCTGCCCACACAGCGCCGCTGCGCTGACCACCCTGCCCACACAGCGCCGCTGCGCTGACCACCCTGCCCACACAGCGCCGCTGCGCTGACCACTCTGCCCACCACACTCGCTGCTAACCACTGAGCGACCGCGCAGTGCTAACCACTGAGCCACAGCCCAGTGCTAACCACTGAGCCACCGCGCAGTGCTAACCACTGAGCCACCGCGCAGTGCTAACCACTGAGCCACCGCGCAGTGCTAACCAATGAGCCACCGCGCAGTGCTAACCACTGTCGTTCCGTCCTCCCCCTGCCTGTGCCGCTCCATCCTCCCCCACCGCTTCCTCCTCCTTCCTTTGTCCTTTTCACCTCCGCCACTCCATCCCCCGTCCTCCCCCTGCCCGTGCTGCTTCGACCTCCTCCACCTCGCTGCTTCATCCTACACCCTCCTCCCTCCCGCCACTCTGTGCTTCGTCCTCCCCATGCCGCTTCGTCCTCCCCCTGCCTGTGCCACTCCATCCTCCCCCACCCCACCGCTTCCTCCTCCTTCCTTTGCCTTCCTCACCTCTGCCACTCTATCCTTTGTCCTCCCCCTGCCTATGCTGCTTAGTTCTCTCCCACCCCGCCGCTTCATCCTGTCCTCCACCTCCCCCGCCGCTCTGTGCTTCATCCTCCCCCTGCCGCTCCATCCTCCCCCTGCCTGTGCCGCAACGCTTCCTCCTCCTTCCTTTGTCCTCCTCCCCTCTGCCACTCCATCCTCTGTCCTCCCCCTGCCTGTGCTGCTCCATCCTCCCCCACCCCGCCGCTTCATCCTCCGTCCTCCTCCCCCTGCCGCTCTGTGCTCCATCCTCCCCCTGCCGTTCCTTCCTCCCCCTGCCTGTGCTGCTACATCCTCCCACACCCCGCCGCTACCTCCTCTGTCCTCCATCCTCCTCCCCCTGCTGTTCTGTCCTCCCTCCTCCCCCCTGCCAAGCCGTTCTTCACCGGCCGCTCCTTCTTCAAAGTTCCTCCCAATTCAGCCCTCACCGCCTTCCCCATGCAATCTCTATTTCTATATTCTAAAATACCCGATGTGTTAGAATCGGGCCACCGAGAGTTCCCGGACGCCATATTGGATCCAGTCTTGGGTGCGGCGACATGTCGGCAGAACAGAGGACTCAGGAAGACGCAGGTGGCAGGGAAGAAGCAGGGACGGTGGTAAATATATCGGAGTGTGTGTCTGTGTGTGTGTGTGTGTGTCCGTCCCCCCCACCGCTGACCACCCTGCCCACGGCGCTGTGCTGACCACCCTGCCCACGGCACTGCGCTGCCCACTCTGCCCATGGCGCTGTGCTGACCACTCTGCCCACGGCGCTGTGCTGACCACTCTGCCCATGGCGCTGCGCTGACCACTCTGCCCACGCACTCACTGCTAACCACTGAGCCACCGCACTCACTGCTAACCACTCAGCCACCGCGCAGTGCTAACCACTGAGCCACCACCCAGTGCTAACCACTGAGCCACCGCGCAGTGCTAACCACTGAGCCACCGCGCAGTGCTAACCACTGAGCCACCGCGCAGTGCTAACCACTGAGCCACCATACAGTGCTAACCACTGAGCAACCGTATACTCTGCTACCCACTGAGCCACCTGTATACACACAATTCATTTCACCGCACTCCCCTAACTATTAGTAAATAAACTATATATGGATTCTAGACTACCCGACTCTTTAGAATCGGGCCGCCATCTAGTATACTATATGTAGGACTGTGGTGGTGCATTATTCTATATTGAGGACTATGGGGGTGCATTATATTATATGGAGGTCTATTGGCGTGCATAATATATGGAGGAATTTGGGGGTGCAATATACTATGTGGAATACTATGGGGGGGGGTTCTGTCAGGGATCAAATCTTCCTGGAGACTAGTCAGAAAGTCTGTTCCCTGAAGGCTTCTCCCTGCTGACTGCCTTGAGTGACCGGTCTCTCCGTATACACGCAAATGGGGTGAATTCACCAGGGACTAGCCTTTCTTGCTACTCTCCTATCTGTCTCAGTCCCCAGAAGTTTTTGGAGTATGTTCTTATTTAAAATGCTGCATTGTTTAAGAGTCAACATCTCTATATACAGCAGATAACACAGGATCCACCATTCACAATAGGTGATATCACAGCTCACCTCCTCCACCTGTACAATGACTGATAACACCTCTATATACAGTAGATAACACAGGATCCACCATTCACAATAGATGATATCACAACTCACCTCCTCCTCCTGTACAATGACTGATAACACCTCTATATACAGTAGATAACACAGGATCCACCATTCACAATAGGTGATATCACAGCTCTCCTCCTCCTGTACAATGACTGATAACACCTCTATATGCAGTATATAACACAGGATCCACCATTCACAATAGGTGATATCACAGCTCACCTCCTCCAACTGTACAATGACTGATAACACCTCTATATACAGTAAATAACACAGGATCCACCATTCACAATAGGTGATATCACAGCTCTCCTCCTCCTGTACAATGACTGATAACACCTCTATACACAGTAGATAACACAGGATCCACCATTCACAATAGATGATATCACAGCTCACTCCTCCTGTACAATGACTGATAACACCTCTATATACAGTAGATAACACAGGATCCACCATTCATAATAGGTGATATCACAGCTCACCTCCTCCTCCTGTACAATGACTGATAACACCTCTATATAAGTAGATAACACAGGATCTACCATTCACAATAGGTGATATCACAACTCTCCTCCTCCTGTACAATGACTGATAACACCTCTATATAAGTAGATAACACAGGATCTACCATTCACAATAGGTGATATCACAGCTCACCTCCTCCTGTACAATGACTGCTAACACCTCTATATACAGTAGATAACACAGGATCCACCATTCACAATAGGTGATATCACAGCTCACCTCCTCCTGTACAATGACTGATAACACCTCTATATACAGTAGATAACACAGGATCCACCATTCACAATAGGTGATATCACAGCTCACCTCCTCCTGTACAATGACTGATAACACCTCTGTATACAGTAGATAACACAGGATCCACCATTCACAATAGGTGATATCACTGCTGACCTCCTCCTGTACAATGACTGATAACACCTATGTATACAGTAGATAACACAGGATCCACCATTCACAATAGGTGATATCACAGCTCACCTCCTCCTGTACAATGACTGATAACACCTCTATATACAGTAGATAACACAGGATCCACCATTCACAATAGGTGATATCACAGCTCACCTCCTCCTCCTGTACAATGACTGATAACACCTCTATATACAGTAGATGACACAGGATCCACCATTCACAATAGGTGATATCACAGTTCACCTCTCCTCCTGTAAGATGACAGGTAACACCTCTATATATGGGAGGGTTGGTAATGACAGGTGGGAGAGGATATAGGTCTTGGGTCCCTGATTTTTTCTGACCCTAGCATAGCAACGCCCCTCCCTGCTCTCCTTGAAGACCATGAATAGATCATGTACAAACATGTATGCTCATGTGTTCTGAGTAAGTAATGGCGTGGGGGCGTCATAAGGCAAATTCGCACAGGGCACCATTCAACATAAGGCCGGCCCTGAAAAGAAAGTCCAAAATTGTTTTAAGCTAAAAAATAGTAAAAAAGAAATCAATACAAATTTTGTATCGTACATAATTGTACTGACCTGACAATTGTGTTACCAAGACATAGTTATCTCTCAATGAACACAGAAAAAAATTGAATATCATGAGATTGTTACAAAATACTTCAATATTCACTAAAATATACAGCTGAAACCAGAAGTTTACATACACTATATAAAAAGACACATATGAAAGTTTTTCTCACTGTCTGACATGAAATCAGAATAAACCTTTCCTGTTTTAGGTCAATTAAGATTACCATAAATTATTTATATTTGCCAAATGCCAGTATAATGAGAGAGAGAATGTTTTAAGGCATTATTATTACTTTCAGGAAAGTTACAAGTTTACATACACTAAAATTACGATGCCTTAAAAAATTTATATAATCCATATGATGACTTCATGTTTTTGGAAGCTTCTGATATGCTTATTGGTAACATCTTAGTTAATTAGAGACACACCTGTGGATGCATTTTAATGCACACTTGAAGCCTACTGCTGCTTTGTGTAGCATCATGGGAAGTCTAAAAAAAATCAGATAAGATATCAGAAATCGAATTGTGGACTTGCACAAATCTAGTCCATCCTTGGATGAAATTTCCAGATACCTGAAGGTGCTTCGTTCATCTTTACAAACAATTCTATGCAAGTACAAACAAGATGGGAATGTCCAGCCATCATACCGCTTCAAAAACAGATGGGTTCTGTATCCCAGAGATGAACATGCTTTGGTCCGACATGTGCATATCAACTGAAGAACAAAATCAAAAGACCTTGTGAAGATGATGCCGGAAACTGGTAAGATTGTGTCATTATCCACAGTGAATCGAGTACTGTATTAACATGGGCTTCCTCTGCTAGGAAGAACCCATAACTCAAAAAAAAACATAAAAAAGATGGAATAATTTTTGCAAATGCACACAGGAACAAAGACCTGCATTTTTGGAGACATGTACTGTGGCCTGACAAACCTAAAATTTAACTTTTTGGCCATAATGACCATCATTTCATTTGGAGGAAAAGGGAAGAAGCTTGAAAGGTTAAGAACACCATCCCAACTGTGAAACATGGGGGTGGCAGCATCATGCTGTGGAGTTGTTTTGCTGCAGGAGGGACTGGTGCACCTCACAAAATAGATGGCATCATGAGGAAAGAAGATTATGTGGCAATACAGCCCAAAAATAACATTTAGGAGAGCTCCCAGTCTTAAAAATGTGCTGGCTCACAACCGGTTAAAAAATACAAAATAATAAATTGATCACTATAAAAACGGATAAATCTGATGCATATAAATGTGGCACAAACAAATGTTTATGCTGTCAAATGATTACCAATAAGAAAAAATATGTTAGAATAAATTTAGGGGATAAAACCTTTCCCATTCACTACCATAGAAATTGTCAATCCTCCTTTGTCATATAGCTATTGGAAAATGATATGTTGCAAAGACTGCACCAACAGCGTATGTCCTCTCATAGATTTAATGTCAGGAAGGGCTTAATGACAAATAGAGTTTCTAGACATTGTACACTATATCACTTTAAAAAGGTGTCTTTTACAGTGACACCGATTGATCATGTCCATGAGTCCATCCCCAATCGAGATCAGACCTTGACAAAGAAAGAGATCTATTGGATCCATAAATTGCATACCCTAGCACGGCAAGGACTTAATGAACTTCAAGATCTCTTCAAATGATCGGTACCTTTCTTTCCTTGTGAATATGCCGTGAGTTTTTTCACATAAATTTTGTCTATGTAGCATCTAATCCAGATAATTGAAGTGGAGTGGCTCGGCTGAAACCGGGTTTTGATCGTTGTCCTGGGGAGCAGGGGTCCCTCACGGTCATTTGGGAGATGTGCCTTGGTTATGCGCCCACTTCTGTTCACTGTGGGGGACCGCTGCTACCTCCCAGATTGTGTGAGAGCCTGTGGATAGTTTGAGCCACCAACCTATGTTTGGAAATATCCATCTATTTGAGAATTGGATTGCTGAGTGGCTAAGAGATCTGTGACAATATCAGTGATGAGAGGTTTATAGCATGGTGAGTTCGCTTCCCCGAACCAAAGCACCTATGATTCCAAAGCTGTATGTAATAAGAACTATGGATCTTGAGTAATATTTCTTATTTAGGTTGAATGTGAATTATTTTAATTTTCTAATTTTTTCAAAGTATTGTGCAATTATTTGTAGCGTATGTTGTGACATTGGTTTTATGTCGAGCAATGTGAAATTATAAATAGTGTAATGTGATGATATTTTAAGTTATATAATTTTGATATCCATCTGTAAAACTGTTCCACATGGGATAAAAAGTACATGATACTATGTGTAAATTCTATGGTAATTATATCAGATGTGGGTATATCCCATATATGACAAGATTTAAAATACAAACATAGGAATGATCGTGATGATGTTATGTATAGGTGATATGAACATCATTCCCTTCATTCCGTTAAGGTATGAGGAATTATAAGTGATCATTTTTTGTTTGTAAATAGCGTTTTCTATGACTTTTATAAATGTTTTATTTTTAGTATGTTCTCTTTAACCCTTTCTTTTTCAAAACAAACTAAAATGTCATCAACATATATGAGTACATAGATCCATCTGTCTATTAGTCTTTTTGTGTAAAGGCAAGGATCAGCTTGCTTCTTTGAAATTTTTCATTTCTGTGATTTCATCATTCCACGCTTTAGCATCTTGTTTTAAACTGTGTATACTTTTCTGTAATTTGCAAACCATGTTTGGGTAACTTTCATCTTTGAATCCTGGAAGTTGTTCCATGTAATATATCTTTTGTTAAACTTCCATTCAAAAATGCTGTCTTTACATGCAGATGTCTTGCCAGGAGGTAGGCTCATAAATTTTACTTGTACTTGCCTTATATGAGAGACGTATTGTTGTTTTTCCTTTGTTTTCTCTTATTGAACGCCTTGGTTCTGTGTCCGTTTGTAGTTGTATTTCTTCACTTTCAGTATTCTGTTCTTTATCAATTTCAACTTCTTTTTCATCAGATATTCCCTCAGCTATCACTGCTGTTTTTCTCGTTTTTTGTTTTCAGTGAAATCATAGTGTTTTCATTTAGATCTTAAATGAATGTCACACTGTTACTCATTGTGACTCTGTCTGTTTTGGGTCTAGGATTCTATATCTTTGCAATTTTCTCTATATCCAACAAATATTCCTACTATGGACCTATTCTGAAGTTTGGAACGTTTTTCTGTTGGAATGAATATAAAAACTTGACAACTAAAAATTATTAAATGATTCACACTTGGTTTCATACCTTGCCACAGTTCATATGTTTTTTTTTCAGTTTTCTGGAAAAACGTTGGTTTTGTAGATATGTATCTGTCATTGCTGCTTCACCCCAATTTTTCACTGGTAGTTTGGAATCTGTCAGCATACACCTTATCATTTCAGTCAGAGTTGTTTTTCCTTTCTACTACTCCATTTTATTCAGGTATGTATGGAGCAGTCTTTCGATGCTCTATACCATTTTGTCTTAAAGGGAACCTGTCACCTACCTAAAACCCCCCAGGCCCCCTGGCTCTCACTACCTGTCCCTGCATCTTCCTATTACTATCCTAACAATCCCTCTCTGTGCTAAATCTGCCCTGTCACCAAGTAAAAAAAGGTTTTGTGATTTACATTAATAAGCCGGCGGTCTACCATTGCTAGCCCCCCTGGGCATGCTCTCTGTGTCCCCATCGCCACCTCCTTGCTTCTTTACCATTGAGGTGTGATGTTCACATGAGAATGCGTGCTCCCCCTGCCCTGCTCACCCGTGGGCTGAGTGCTGGGGAATGACACTGCACACGTCATTTCCACTCCTCCATAGCGTTACTTCGGGCTCAGATGAATTACGGTGCTCCACAGAGCATGCGTACTGCTGAGCCCAAAGTCGCGGTATGGAGGAGCGGAAATGACGTGTGCAGCATCATTCCCCAGCACTCAGCCCATGGACGAGCAGGGCAGGGAGGAGCGCGCATTCTCATGTGAATATCACGCCCATTGAGGCGTGATAAAGAAGCAAGGAGGCAGCAATTGGGACACAGAGAGCACGCCCAGGAGGGCTTGCAATGGTAGCCCCGGCTCATTAATGTAAGTCACAAAACCTTTATTTACTTAGTGACAGGGCAGATTTAGCACAGAGAGGAATTGTTAGGATAGTAACAGGAATATGCAGGGGCAGGTAGTGAGAGCCTGGGAGGCTTTAGGTAGGTGACAGGTTCCCTTTAAGTAGTTTTCTATTTTGTGTCCTGTAAATTCCCCTCCATTATCACTTCTAATGACAATTGGCTTCCTCTGAAACTTATTATTCGACCTTGTCACATAGTCTACTAGTTTACTGAAAACTTCGCTTTTGTTCATGATCAAGTATGTTACTGCGTATCTTGAGTAGTCATCTATAAAAGTCACCATATATCTATTGCCTCCTGATGTAGTCACTTTCATGGGTCCACATACGTCAGTATGCACCAAATCAAGTGGTCTTGTGCTTTTTGTTTCACCTTCTTTAGGAATAGATATCCTTGTGGCTTTAGACTTTATACAACATTCACATCTTACAGTAATTGAGCAATCAGATATCAATAGATCCTGTGTCAATTCTTTCCTTTGTAGCTCCATTATACTTTCAGGATGTCTGTGTCCTAGATGTCTATGCCACATGTGAATACAATTCTTGTGATCATGTGTGCATAACTTCATTTGTTCCTTTAATGTGTCTAGATGTTATAATTATTCATCTGCCTTGACATTGGTTTTTACCTTTTTTCCTGCTAGGATTGTACATTCATCATCCTTGAATTTTACAGTAAGTCCTTTAGCTGTTAAATGTTTTACAGATAACAATCCGCCTTCTAATTCTGGAACATATAACACATCCTGTACAAGTATTTTTGAATCATGCGCAAACTTGTTAGAACAGTTTAGAATTCCTTGTTCAAAACCTTCTGCAGTTATTTTGCTTCCATCTGCAGGATAAATGGCTTCCTTCTTATTTAAATCAAGTTCAGTAAAGACAATTTTATTACTTGTCTTGTGACTTGTTGCTCCTGAGTCAATAAACCAACCCAATGATGATTTCTTATCAGTTATTTTAAATGTGCTATACCAATTATTTTCACATGAATCAGAAAATGTGCTTTTCACCTTCTGTGTATTCACTTTATGGTGAAATTTCTATTGTTCGGCTTTCCATATAGTACAGTCTTTCTTTAAATGTTCTTTTTTCTAACATCTGAAACATTCTCTTGTCTCTTTATTATAGGGTCTTTTTGATTCAGTAGCTTTAAGAACATTTCCATTATCTTTTTTAGTAGAAGAATCATTTGTTTGTTTTTTCCTTCTTTGATATTCATCTATGAGTCTGGTCTTCACAAACTCTAATGTAATGTCTGTTTCAGGTCTGGTCTCTAGTGCATTTATCAAAGCAGTGTATGAATCCGGTGAACTGCACAATAATATTGCTGCTACATGGCTTTCCTTAATATCTTCATCAATTTATCTCAGCTGTGATATCACTTCCATCATAGATAATATATATGCTTCTGCATGTCATTGTCTGCACTTAGTCTCATACTGTAAAGCTTTCTTAGCAGAAATAACTTGTGATTTAAGCTGGGTCTTTCATGTAGCTTTCTTAGTGTTTCCCACATTCCCTTTGCTGTATCCTCATTCCTTATGTGGATTAATTGAGCATCATCATCCACTAATAAGCTAATGGTAGCCCTTGCTTTTTATTTTTCTTATCCCATGTCTGATTATCTTCATCAGGTCTATCTGTAGTGATTAATTCCCATAAATCATCTTTAGACAATAACATCTTTACTTTGAACTTCCATAACTGATAGTTCTCATTATTAAGCTTAGCTACTGTGAGTTTTAGCTCTGTGCTACTCATCATTTTAACTTGTCTTACTTGTTTGTAGAGAATTGTATTGAAGAATTCTTCTGCATTTGCCAGGGTCTTGCTGAGAGTTCCGATGTCCTGGGTGTCTGGGGTTTTCGGTGTCAGTGCCTGGTATCCTCGGTGCTTAAGATCCTGGGTGCCTGGTATCTTCAGTGCCTGGGCTGTTCGGTGCCTGAGCCCATAACCTGTTGCACAGCTTCTGGATACCCACAGTTGCAGTAGAAACATCACAGAGCAGATTACATGGGATTACAAACTTTTACATCTCAGAACATGGGGTAAAGGAAAAATGCCATTACTCAGTACTGCACCAGGAAGTAAATGAGACTTTACATACATAGTAGAACTCATTTTCTGTTACAGATCAGATAAAGTTCAAAACTTCATAAATCGATTTAAATTTCAGTATACAGCAAACTACTTACATAAAGATTCAAAGTATAACAATGCCTTACAAACACTAATGTCTTATGTAAATTGTGCTTTGCCAAATAATAAAAAATGCTTAAACATTCCTACATCTCTGCTCTCTCTCATTATTCTGGCATTTAAAAAATAATATTATGTAATCCTAATTGACCTAAAACAGGAAAGGTTTCATGTCAGATATAGATAAAAACTGTAACTTCTGGTTTTAACTGTATTTGCTGGATAATGATCTGCACAGATCCCAGAAAGAATTAAACCTAAAAAAAAGTGAAGGGTGTCTCTCAAAATCTCAAATTGCCCTGCCAAAAAACAAGCCACTGTGATGACATAGAAATAAAAAAGTTATGACCAGGGACATACATAGGAATAATGTGAAAAACAAACCTTATAATATGTGTCTTAGTCGCATAGGTACACATCTCACAGCTTTGCATAATAATAATGGCCTCCACATAGCCTTCCATTATGTATAATGACCTCAACAGTAGTATACAGAATTAACCATAGTCTTTCTTATAGTATAACGGGCGGCATATATGCCGTATAGCATAATGTACCCTCTATATAGTATAATGCGCACCCATAGTCCTCCATATGGTATAATCCACCTCTATATGTACTACACAGCCCGTAGTCCTTCCTATAGTATAATGCAACTTCATATATAATGCTCAGACCGTATTCCTCCATATACTATATTACACTTCCCACAGTCTTCCATATAGTACAATGCACCCCTATAGTTCTCCATATTACTATAATGCACATCCCATAGTCCTCTATATAGTATAATGCACCCCATAGTCCTTCAAATAAGGCAAAGCCCCTACTATAGTCCTCCATATATAATGCACACCCCAGTCTTCCATATAGTATAATGCACCTTCTTATATAATGCACAGCCCATAGTCTTCCATATAATATAATGCAACTTCATATATAAAGGTACAGATCATAGTCCTCTCTTCCATATAGTAAAATACACCTGCAAAGTTTTCCATATAATATCATGCACCCCAGTAGTCCTCCATATAGTATAATGCACCCGCAAAGTATCCCTCTTTCATCATTGCTCTCAACTTTATTGACATAGCGGATGTCTATACAGCTAAAAGCAAAGTGTGATGCCAAGCAGGGGCGTGGGGACTGGTGTTGGTCCAGGCACAGGGACCCCAACTTGCGGCCCCTATAGCAACAATGTGATCTGCCCCATTGCCAGAATATCCCTAATTATGACTTGTAACGATGGAAGAAAAAAATAACAATGCAAAATTGAAAAAATCAAACAATAAAAAAGGAGTTAAAAGTGATGGCAAAACAATTTAATGAATTATTGTACACAGGCTAGATGACACTATGAGACATAAAATAATGAATTGCATGATCAGGGGGTTGGACCAGATGACCCAAGAGATCCCTTCCAACTCCACCAATCTATAATTCCAATAGTGAAAGACATATTAAATATACATTGAGGAAATGCAAATCAGACTGCTTTGGTAGACCATCTTGTTTGGATGAAAGTGTAGATCAGACTTTAATTTTTCATCGGATATTACACTGATACATTGTATTCAAAGGGGGTGTGCTGATTACCTACTTTTTTTTTTGCACTAATAGAATCTGTCAATAAAAAAATCAATGCATGCTGCTAATTGACTATGCAATTGGATGAGACTCAACCATTGGCTGGACACACAGACCAGTTTAAAAATATTAGAAAAGACCTCAGTGGTTGATACATTTTAATGGCTAAATGAAAAGATGGTAAATAATAGCAAGCTTTCGAGACTTTAAGTCCTTCTTCAGCAGGCTAATAATGGCCAAAAATTCTGGACACACAGATATATATACGCAAATGAAGGGTTGGATAATGCAGTACATACGACAGGTGAGGTGAAGCAGAACATGGTGGTCAGTGTTGGGAGGGGGAAGAAAAGAGCAGCTGGGGCAGTAAATATCAGCATTCAGATGTAAGAAACAGGATAGTTTTATTGTCCTTTGATTGGTGGTCTGGTCCTAGATTTGAAGATTCTTCAAGTGATGTAAAAAGACATAAATCCATGTGACATTTCATTCCTGCTCTGAATGTGTCAAAGGTCATCATAAGGGTATATTCCCAGATTCCTCTCTTTGGAATTTGAAATGACCTTCCAATACTAGAATGTTCATATCCATTATGGTATGATAAGGGCTAGAAAATTGATTGGCCACAGGTAGATCTGTTCTTTTTTTTGTGTGTGATGAGAATTCATCCTAGTTCTGAGTTGACCAGTATAAAAAATGGCCCACTTTTTCATACAAAAAGTGGGATCTGTTATCCATTTGCAAATCCATTTACTTACAATAAAATAATGATAACCATTCAAAATGGATCTACTTCTCACCAATACCACTCAAAAAAAAAACCTGAAAAAAAACTACTTTATAGTGGGAAAAGATAGTGCCAATGTCATCCATGCACTGGGTTATTTTAGATCTAATTGCAATACCAGGCACAGCCCACAGTCAACAGTGGTGCTGTTGTGCGTCTTGAGCCTTTCGTGTGCCTCCACAACATGCGGTATGCTGTGATGTCACAAATCATTCTTCAATGTGTAAGTAAACATGTGCACTGTTAAAATGAATCCAGCTGCACATATCTCCGAAGTGATGGCAATGAAATATATTGTATGAGAAGTGATCACATAAATTCCAGCCTCTTATGTTTTCCTGTTTACAAATGTATGTCATGTAACCTAAACACACGTGAAGTTAATGATTCTTTCTCAGGGTCAGCAGTCAGGCATAGCGGTAAATATATAGGAAAGCTAACGAGATGACATGAAGAATGAGTAGGCGGATATGCTGCTCAATAAAATGTGTATTGTTTACTTATATTGCACTTACAGATGAAATGTGCTGTGAGGTCACCTGCTAGCCGTTACATTACAATGTGACTAGTCTGCTGACAGCTTCAAGTCGGTTCCACCAACCTCCCAGCAGGTTACAAATGAGAATAAATACTTTCATACAGCTATTAATAAGATCTCTTGGGAAACAGGTCCACGAAGCATAAGAAGACAGTTGGAGCTCATTTACTGTATTTTACAGGGAGTAAGATAATTTGGCCATGCTGCTGTGTCTATGAAGGCAAATTAGTGATTTTGGAAAAAAATATACTCTATCTTCCATCTCACTTCAAAGTGCCATGCTAGCATTATGTTTTTTTTTTTAATTTCCCCTTTCATTAGCTATTAGTAATGTGTGCTCAAAGCATGCATGAAAATTCTCACCGATCTTCGTCTTCTTCCATTTTCAACACTGCTGTGGTCCCTTTGTTCCATGATGTGACTGCAGTTGTGATTTGCCAGCTCATATACAGCCAATCGGTATGGCTAGGGCCGCATTTATCATGTCACTTACGTTTGGGGGATGCAGTAACTGCAGAGGCAAGCCTGCATAATGGACAGCGTTAACGTCGGGTGCTGCTAGAAAATGCTGCTCCATAGTAACCCGATGTTTACCATAGATGCAGCCACACAGGAAGCCCCAGGAACTGCGCTTTAGCAGAGCGCACAGGAAAACATTGTCTGCATCCACCAAACGTGACATGATAAGTATGGCCCTAGCCTACTTCTCTTACTTCTCTTAATCTAAGTCTATGAGCAGTGGCGTAACTACCGTGGTCGCAGCGGTCGAGGCTGAGACTGGCCCACCCCTGTGCCCCGTGCTTCCAGCCGCCTGCCGTGACCGCGATAGCATTTGCCAGAGGACGAGGAGAGGAGGGAGGACGGGAAGTGAGTACAGCCTCACTTCCTGCAGCTGTGCCCGCCCCCTCACTCCTCTCAGTGGCGCAGAAGCTTGCCGACCGCCGGAGTCACTTCACAGCAGGCACTCCCGGCTCATCTGCTGCCAGCAACACCCCCTCCCCTGGCTCCTCAACCGCCGCCGGCACCCACCCCCCCAGCTCCACAACCGCCGACAGCACCCCTGCCCTCCCTCCGCTCATCACCTAAGGGGCCCCGGGTGAATTCCTGCACCAGGCCAGCGGTCATGTTTTTACGCCACTGTCTATGAGAACATTATTCTGAGTCTCATAGAACGTTATTCTAAATCTCATTGATTTAGGCTAGAGTCACACTTGGGAGCATGAATCCGTTTACTGAATGCATTAATGGATCCAATTTTTTAAATTGCCATTTTCATGGCATTTTTGCCTCAGATAACACTAGTGTTAATGCTAGGTACATTTATGTACCTAGCATTAACGCATGGTACATATATGTACCATGCGTTAACGCATGTGTTTCTCATAGGGGCCCATGTTAAAAAAACACATGCATTTTTGAAAAATGCACCAAAAAACGTTGCATGCAATGTTTTTACTGGATTTGGAAAAAACTCAATCCGTTAAACAGATTGCACTTTGGCATTGCGCTTTTTGCATTGGAGTCTATGGATGCGTTAACGGATCCATTTTTCAAGATTTCACCATGTCAAAAACTGAATCTAATTACTGGATGCATGACATAGAAAAAGTGACTTGAAGTCTACACAGAAACGCTGTGAGAGGTGGAAATTCACATTAGCGATAACATAACACAGGGGAGAGACCCTGGGAATGGCAGGAGACAAAACCAGTAAGAATTTTCATTCATATACTGAACAATCAATACTGATAGATGGGGAAAAAACATGTTGGCTCACTACTTTAATTTGTAACCAGCATTTTGTTTATTTCATAAATCAATAATACACATGAAAATTCGTAACCTTGTAATATATTTTATAAGAGAAATTCACTTCTTTTTCTGCCAGAAACTGATCAGTCATAATCAAAATTCACAATTCTGAGGTAAAATCTGTACACGGTGAAGACTTTCCCATTACTGAGATAGGAGATGGCAGCTGTTACTGATGAGATTCTATGATGATGGGCGGAAAGAGGAGCTACAGGCAGAGGGAGGAGCTAGAGGGAGGAACTAGAGGCAGAGGGAGGAGCTAGAGGCAGAAGGAGGAGCTAGAGCTCCACCCATCCTCCTCCTTCTTCTATCTATATAGAACCTCATCAGTAACAACTGCCATCATCTATCTCGGTAATGGGAAAGTCTTCACTGAATATAGATTTTTAGCTTTGAATTATGAATGTTGATTATGACTGATCAATCAAACTAGAAGTAGCCGTGGGATGTAACTAACCAGACCTAGACCCCACTGCACAGTCGGAGAACTAACTGCTCCTAAAGATGGATGTAGAAAGCTATCTTGCCTCAGAGCAGAACCCCAAAAGAATAGCAATTCCTCCACAGATATTAACTGGGAAACAAGAGACGGAAAAACAAACACAGGCAGAGTATAAAGTTTAGCAAAAGAGGCCACACTAGCTATATAGGAAAGACAGGATAGAATACTATTGCGGTCAGAATAAAACACTATCAAAAACCACCAACAGCAGATATTACAAAAATTACCCTTAGTCACTAAGACTCGGTGAACTCTATATCAGCATCTATGAATCAAATGCCAGCAGAACTGGAAATAACAGATAGTAGTGAATTGGTAAAATTCCTAGGAAGAAAGCTTCCTATCTGAGAACAGTTAAACAAATATTCAAACTAAACAGCAACCCACAGCTCAGAATAAGACAAAACATAAGCAGAATCTTAAGCACACAAAAGTGTGCCACAAAATATCAAAAAACCATTCACTTATCTGCAAAGATCTCCACAGAGCAGAAGAAACCAGAGAGATGTGAACTCTCCAGGAACAAAAGACAAACTGCAAGGAATGATCCACTTCCAACCATTATATGCTCCAAGAACCAGATTGCAAATCCCCATCAGCTGTGAAGCCCACACAGTCAGCTGCATCACCAGCAACAACCACCGGAGGGAGCTCCAGTGAATTCACAACAGTTTTGGGCCTGTACCCTAGGGGGGAGTTAGGGGAGGAGGGTGGACACACAGTGAATTTTAGTCAGCACTGAGAAAAGATGGAGCACGGGGAGCCTCCAAGAGGGAAAGGAGACTTCCAGAGAGGGGGCCTGGACAGAGAGAACAGGCAGCCCAGACTAAAGGAGGGGACCCCTCGAGCATCCATACTCAGGGAGGGAACCCTGGTCCATACACCGGAGTGCCGGTTCCGAAGACGCGGCACAGGGAGTTCAGCCCCTGAGCCATAACACTGGAGGTCGTGGGTCCGTCTACCGGCCCAGACACCCTGTCAGAAAGGAAACCAGTCACACCAGGATAACCACCGGGGTCGAGATCGAGTGCAGGAAAAAAGAGAGCGGGAAGCTGGGATACTCATGAAGCACCCCAATTGGGCCTGGTACTAAGCGGGCTGATCCCGGACAGGCAGTAGCAGAAGGGCACGGGTTAGAAACAGGAAGGCATTCCACGGGAGACTCCAGGAAATCCTGCAGCCCACTGCGGCTACCTGGCCGGCTATCCTTACTTAACAATAGCTTTTTTCTGGGAACTGTACTACCATCAGTATCATTCCAGTAAAGTACCTGGATAGAGTGACAGAGTCTGTGTGTGCTTATTCACCACTGCACTGCATTTTACTTATCTCCATCATCAGCACTTCCATCACTACAAGTGCTTCCCTGTCCTGGAGGGCCAGCTCTACCTGAAGGGAGCTGTACCATCTCGGCTACTGTACCATTGGCTTCCGGAGGTCTGAAGCGGCGCTGGTACTACATCACCAGAATCTGCCGGTGGCATTACGATAAACTTATAAACTTTTATTCCCATTCCAATTACCCCCTTTTTAGTTGACGACCAGGGCTACGGGTCTGGGCAGGCCACCAGTGACATCCCTACCGCAGCAGAGGACCCAGATACCCGAGTCCCCATACCCTGGGCTAGTCACTAGACAAGAGGGAAGTTTTGTGAGATTTAGGACAATGTGTTGCCACAAAATAATGATAATATTTTAAAGAAGTCTTTTACTCCCAAAATTCTCATTAATTTGCATACACATTTATAAAAAGGACAAAGCCCAAGCTTATAAAGTTTTAACTTAGTATTTAATTTTTTTATGCAAACCCTATTTGCATATTAAAAGCAGTCACTTTGCCTAATTGACTAAGGTCCTAATATAGCTTAGCATTGCTGCCAGTGTCTCCTGACACTGGAGGAGCATAGTAGCACTCCAAGAGTCAATATGGGTGCACACACAATGTGACTGCAATATCAGTGTGAGTGCGCACACGATTAGGCTGCAGGTTTGTTCTGACACCTGGCTGCTGCCTGTATTTAACTGCAGATTCAATAAGGAGGAAGTTTGTTAAAGTGGCAGTCAGCACATCACAACACCTTGTCCATCACTGAAGATGCTTGCTTTCTATACTTTCAGGTGCCTCTCAAGAGGCAGCTACAGACAGGATACAGGCATCAGAATGCAGGCATGTTGTGTGTATACTTTCACTGACAACTGGACTGTGCTGCTCTGCTTCCTCATGTTGTGTGCACACCGGCACTGACACTTGAAGTGTGCTGTTCTCCTCTGCTACATTGTGTGCACTCCTACACTGACAGTTGGCATGTGCCGCTGTGCTCCTCCAGTGTTGGCAGACCAAGTACAGACATAAGATCTGATGTTACAGTGCTCACTTCTACTAACGGATCACTACCAATCAAGACAATGGACTAGCTTTCATTTTTAATTATTAGTTGGTAACGGTGTATCAAGGCTTAGGCCACGCCACTGGTGGACAGAAGTGTCCTTTTTGACATCTAATATACAATCACCCTAACGCACTTCCGTAAGTTTCGGCGCTACTTCCGTCGTTGTGGACGTGGCTGCCAAACTTACGGAAGTGCGTTAGGGACACACACACACACACACACACACAGACACACACACAGACACACACACAGACACACACACGCACACACTCCAGTATACTTACCCCGCCACCATCCAGCTACACCGCTCCCGTTATGGCTCCGCCCACCTCGCAGGGCTCCTGCCATCGCTCCGCCCACCTCGCGGGGCTCCCGCCATGGCTCCGCCCACCTCGCGGGGCTCCCGGCATGGCTCCGCCCACCTCGCGAGACTCCCGACATGGCTCCGCCCACCTCACGGGACTCCCGCCATGGCTCCGCCCATCTTGCCTGCGCTGACCACAGAGCCTCCTTCCTGCGCTGACCACAGAGCCTCCTTCTTGCGCTGACCACAGAGCCGCCGTCCTCTGCTGACCACAGAGCCGCCGTCCTCTGCTGACCACAGAGCCGCCGTCCTCTGCTGACCACAGAGCCGCCGTCCTCTGCTGACCACAGAGCCCCCGTCCTCTGCTGACCACAGAGCCGCCATCCTCTGCTGACCACAGAGCCTCCTTCCTGCGCTGACCACAGAGCCTCCTTCCTGCGCTGACCACAGAGCCTCCTTCCTGTGCTGACCACAGAGCCTCCTTCCTGTGCTGACCACTCTGCCTACTTCCTGCGCTGACCACAGACCCGCCGTCCTCTGCTGACCACAGACCCGCCGTCCTCTGCTGACCACAGAGCCGCCGTCCTCTGCTGACCACAGAGCCCCCGTCCTCTGCTGACCACAGTGCCGCCATCCTCTGCTGACCACAGAGCCTCCTTCCTGCACTGACCACAGAGCCTCCTTCCTGCGCTGACCACAGACCCACCATCCTCAGCTGACCACAGAGCCTCCTTCCTGCGCTGACCACTCTGCCTCTTTCCTGCGCTGACCACAGAGCCGCCGTCCTCTGCTGACCACAGAGCCTCCGTCCTCTGCTGACCACAGAGCCCCGTCCTCTGCTGACCACAGAGCCGCCATCCTCTGCTGACCACACAGCCTCCTTCCTGTGCTGACCACAGAGCCTCCTTCCTGCGCTGACCACAGAGCCTCCTTCCTGTGCTGACCACCGAGCCTCCTTCCTGTGCTGACCACTCTGCCTCCTTCCTGCGCTGACCACAGACCCGCCGTCCTCTGCTGACCACAGACCCGCCGTCCTCTGCTGACCACAGAGCCGCAATCCTCTGCTGACCACAGAGCCTCCTTACTGCGCTGACCACAGAGCCTCCTTCCTGTGCTGACCACAGAGCCTCCTTCCTGTGCTGACCACAGAGCCTCCTTCCTGCGCTGACCACAGAGCCTCCTTCCTGTTCTGACCACAGAGCCTCCTTCCTGCGCTGACCACAAAGCCTCCGTCCTCTGCTGACCACAGAGCCCCCGTCGTCTGCTGACCACAGAGCCGCCGTCCTCTGCTGACCACAGAGCCGCCGTCCTCTGCTGACCACAGAGCCGCCGTCCTGCGCTCAACACTCTGCCTCCTTCCTGCGCTTACCACTCTGCCTCCTTCCTGCGCTGACCACTCTGCCTCCTTCCTGCACTGACCACAGAGCCGCCGTCCTCTGCTGACCACAGAGCCACCGTCTTCTGCTGACCACAGAGCCGCCGTCCTCTGCTGACCACAGAGCCGCCGTCCTCTGCTGACCACAGAGCCGCCCTCCTCTGCTGACCACGGAGCCACCATCCTCTGCTGACACAGAGCCCCCGTCCTCTGCTGACCACAGAGCCGCCGTCCTCTGCTGACCACAGAGCCGCCGTCCTCTGCTGATCACAGAGCCCCCGTCCTCTGCTGACCACAGAGCCGCCGTCCTCTGCTGACCACAGAGCCGCCGTCCTCTGCTGACCACAAAGCCCCCTCCTCTGCTGACCACAGAGCCCCCGTCCTCTGCTGACCACACAGCTGCCGTCCTCTGCTGACCACTGAGCCACCGTCCTCTGCTGACCACCGACCCTCCGTCCTGCCCTGACCACCGACCCTCCGTCCTGCGCTCACCACTCTGCCTCCGTCCTGCGCTCACCACTCTGCCTCCGTCCTGCGCTGACCACTCTGCCTCCCTTCTGCGCTGACCACTCTGCCTCCGTCCTGCGCTGACCACTGAGCCTCCTTCCTGCGCTGACCACTGAGCCTCCTTCCTGCGCTGACCACTGAGCCTCCATCCTGTGCTGACCACTGAGCCTCCATTTTGTGCTGACCACTGAGCTTCCATCCTGTGCTGACCACTCAATCCTGTGCTGACCACTCAGCCGCCATCCTCTGCTGACCACAGAGCCTCCGTCCTCTGCTGACCACAGAGCCGCCGTACTCTGCTGACCACAGAGCCGCCGTACTCTGCTGACCACAGAGCCGCCGTACTCTGCTGACCACAGAGCCGCCGTACTCTGCTGACCACAGAGCCGCCGTCCTCTGCTGACCACAGAGCCGCCATCCTGTGCTGACCACTGACCCTCAATCCTGTGCTGACCACTCAATCCTGTGCTGACCACTCAGCCGCCGTCCTCTGCTGACCACAGAGCCGCCGTCCTCTGCTGACCACAGAGCCGCTGTCCTCTGCTGACCACAGAGCCGCCGTCCTCTGCTGACCACAGAGCCGCCGTCCTCTGCTGACCACTGAGCCTCCATCCTGTGCTGACCACTGACCCTCCATCTTGTGCTGACCACTCAATCCTGTGCTGACCACTCAGCCGCCGTCCTCTGCTGACCACAGAGCCGCCGTACTCTGCTGACCACAGAGCCGCCGTCCTCTGCTGACCACAGAGCCGCTGTCCTCTGCTGACCACAGAGCCGCCGTCCTCTGCTGACCACAGAGCCGCCGTCCTCTGCTGACCACTGAGCCTCCATCCTGTGCTGACCACTGACCCTCCATCTTGTGCTGACCACTCAATCCTGTGCTGACCACTCAGCCGCCGTCCTCTGCTGACCACAGAGCCGCCGTCCTCTGCTGACCACAGAGCCGCCGTCCTCTGCTGACCACTGAGCCGCCATCCTCTGCTGACCACAAAGCCGCCGTCCTCTGCTGACCACAGACCCGCCCTCCTCTGCTGACCACAGAGCCGCCGTCCTCTGCTGACCACAGAGCCGCCGTCCTCTACTGACACAGAGCCGCCGTCTTCTGCTGACCACAGAGCCACCGTCCTCTGCTGACCACAGAGCCGCCGTCCTCTGCTGACCACAGAGCCGCCGTCCTCTGCTGACCACAGAGCCGCCGTCCTCTGCTGACCACAGAGCCTCTTTCCTGCGCTGACCACAGAGCCTCCTTCCTGCGCTGACCACAGACCCGCCGTCCTCTGCTGACCACAGAGCCTTCTTCCTGCGCTGACCACTCTGCCTCCTTCCTGCGCTGACCACTCTGCCTCCGTCCTGCGCTGACCACTCTGCCTCCGTCCTGTGCTGACCACTGAGCCTCCAACCTGCACTGACCACTGAGCCTCCATCCTGCGCTTAACACTCTGCCTCCATGCTGCACTAACCACTGAGCCACTGCGCAGTGCTAACCACTGAGCCAAGACACTGTGAAAACCACTTAGCCATCAAATACAGTGCTAACCACTGAGCCACCATATACAGTGCTAACCACTGAGCCACTGTATACAGTGCTAACCACTGAGCCAACATATACACTGAAAACCACTGAGCCACCATATACAGTGCTAACCACTGAGCCACCATATACAGTGCAAACCACTGAGCCACCGTATACAGTGCTAACCACTGAGCCACCATATACAGTGCCAACCACTGAGCCACTATATACAGTGCTAATCACTGAGCCACCGTATACAGCGCTAACCACTGAGCCCCATATACAGTGCTAACCACTGAGCCAACATATACACTGAAAACCACTGAGTCACCATATACAGTGCTAACCACTGAGCCACCATATACAGTGCTAACCACTGAGCCACCATATACAGTGCTAACCACTGAGCCACCATACAGTGCTAACCACTGAGCCACCATATACAGTGCTAACCACTGAGCCACCATATACAGTGCTAACCACTGACCTTCATATACAATGCTAACCACAGAGGCACCATATACAGTGCTAACCACTGAGCCACCATATACAGTGCTAACCACTGAGCCACCATATACAGTGCTAACCACTGAGCCATCATACTGTGAAAACCACTCAGCCATCAAATACAGTGCTAACCACTGAGGAACCATATACATTACTAACCACTGAGCCACCGTATACAGTGCTAACCACTGAGCCACCATACAGTGCTAACCACTGAGCAACCATATACAGTGCTAACCACTGAGCCACCTATACAGTGCTAACCACTGAGCCACCATATACAGTGCTAACCACTGAGCCACCATACAGTGCTAACCACCGAGCCACCATATACAGTGCTAACCACTAAGTCACCATATACAGTGCTAACCACTGAGCCATCACACCGTGAAAACCACTCAGCCATCAAATACAGTGCTAACCACTGACCACCATATACAGTGCTAACCACTGAGCCACCGTATACAGTGCTAACCTTTGAGCCACCGTATACAGTGCTAACCACTGAGCCACCGTATACAGCGCTAACCACTGAGCCACCATATACAGTGCTAACCACTGAGCCACAATACAGTGCTAACCACTGAGCCACCGTATACGGTGCTAACCACTGAGCCACCATATACAGTGCTAACCACTGACCTCCATATACAATTCTAACCACTGAGCACCATATACAGTGCTAACCACTGAGCCACCATACAGTGCTAACCACTGAGCCACCATATACAGTGCTAACCACTGAGCCACCATATACAGTGCTAACCACTGAGCCACCGTATACAGTGCTAACCACTGAGCCACCATATACAGTGCTAACCACTGAGTCACCGTATACAGTGCTAACCACTGAGCCATCACACCTTGAAAAACCACTCAGCCATCAAATACAGTGCTAACCACTGAGCCACCGTATACAGTGCTAACCACTGAGCCACCGTATACAGTGCTAACCACTGAGCCACCATACAGTGCTAACCACTGCGCCACCATATACAGTGCTAACCACTGAGCCACCTATACAGTGCTAACCACTGAGCCACCATATACAGTGCTAACCACTGAGCCACCATACAGTGCTAACCACCGAGCCACCATATACAGTGCTAACCACTGAGTCACCATATACAGTGCTAACCACTGAGCCATCATACCGTGAAAACCACTCAGCCATCAAATACAGTGCTAACCACTGACCACCATATACAGTGCTAACCACTGAGCCACCGTATACAGTGCTAACCACTGAGCCACCATATACAGTGCTAACACACTGAGCCACAATACAGTGCCAACCACTGAGCCACCGTATACAGTGCTAACCACTGAGCCACCTTATACAGTGCTAACCACTGATCCACTATATACAGTGCTACCCACTCAGCCACCATACAGTGCTAACCGCTGAGCCACCATATACAGTGCTAACCACTGAGCCACCATACAATGCTAACCACTGAGCCACCATACAGTGCTAACCACTGAGCCACCATATACAGTGCTAACCACTAAGCCATCGTATACAGTGCCAACCACTGAGCCACCATATACAGTGCCAACCACTGAGCCACCGTATACAGTGCTAACCACTGAGCCACCATATACAGTGCCAACCACCGAGCCACCGTATACAGTGCTAACCACTGAGCCACCATATACAGTGCTTACCACTAAGCCACCGTATACAATGCTAACCACTGAGCCACCATATACAGTGCTAACCACTAAGCCACCGTATACAGTACCAACCACTGAGCCACCGTATACTCTGCTAACCACTGAGCCACCATATACAGTGCCAACCATTGAGCCACCATATACAGTGCTAACCACTCAGCCACCGTATACAGTGCTAACCACTGAGCCAACGTATACAGTGCTAACCACTGAGCCACCGTATACTCTGCTACCCACTGAGCCACCATATACAGTGCTAACCACTGAGCCACCATCCAGTGCTAACCACTGAGCCACCATATACAGTGCTAACCACTGAGCCACCGTATGCTCTGCTACCCACTGAGCCACCTGTATACACACAATTCATTTCACTGCACTCCCCTAACTATTAGTAAATAAACTATATATGGATTCTAGACTACCCGATTCTTTAGAATCGGGCCGCCATCTGGTATTAAATAAATGTCCCTTTTTCAGTAAGTATTAAAGGGAACGTGTCACATCCTTTTTAATATTAAACTGTCCACAAACATTTGTCAATGAAGAAATATGCATCACTAACATGGTTTTGTCAAACAAATGTTCCCCGTATTTATTTTAAACAAACAAAACAAAGCACTAGTTATGGTCAGGTGAAAGCATTACAGACCTTTTCTTTCAGTCATAGGGGTTGCACATTTCTTTGGTTCAATCCCGCTCCTGTTCACATTATGGAGGCCCCCGAATTGTGATTGATTGTCGTGACTGGCCCAACATCACAGCAATGTCCTGTTAATCATGTGCTTACGCACTGCCCCTCAGATTCCCGAGCATGAGCTCTGAATCTGGGTGCACGTCTCCTGATTAATTTCATATGTGCACATGCTCCAGGCTTTACCATGTCTCCGATGCCAGATTGCAGAATGTGGCGCCCACTGGTTGGGACACCATGGACGGGTACTGCACCCAAATAAGAGTGTCTGGTATTCCTGTGACCAAAGGACAACACCCATTCATACACACCCTAGAGTAGAGGACTGTGGGTGATCCCACTGCAGGGAAGACCCAGCCATGTGGGAGGAGTCAAGTGGGTAGAAAAAGTGAATGGGTGGGATGACAGTTAGACAGACAGTGAGTGAGAGAGAGAGGGAGAGTTGAGTGGAGGATGATCCAGGGGAAGGTCGTTGTTACAGGTATGGGACCCTAGGGCACCAGGAGCTACGGTGCGCCCGAATCTGGACCCGGTACTACCGACCAGAAGGGTCTGGTCCTGGACAGAGGACCGGCTCTGGAAACGGTGTGGGAGTTCAACCCCAAGCCATTAAACCGGAGGTCCTGAGCTTCTGCAGGAAGCTGCAGCCAACAGACCCGGCGTATACCTCAAAAAGGCATACCGAAGAGGGTCAGGGGTAACTAAAGGGGAGTCATCCACCAAAGACCTGTGGGAGCTGGCTTGCGCCTCTATGTGCAGTGGCACTGCACGGTTGTGAGAAGATAGTGGAGTGAAGAGACCAGTAGGGAATGGCAGGCATACCACCGAGAGTCCTGAGTGAATAATCCCGGTCCCCTAGTGACTACCCAGGCCAGAAGGGCCTGAAGGACTATATCATCTGTCTATCTGCTGTAAGAACTTTCAAGTAAACCTGATCAGAGTTAATGACTGGTGTGACATACTTTATTTCCCTTGCCTGAGTAGTCGTACACTGCTGCATTGAAAAGTCAACTAGAAAGGCCATGCGGTAAGCTGCCTCCCTGTATAAAAACTACTTCAATTGCCCCGGGGATCAGGCTCCACCTACGGGGAGCGTAACTATCTGACTGCCCTACCATCACCCCGGAGGTCTGACCTGCAGCTTCGGTAACCTAACCATACCGGAACAGTAGGTGGCGTCACAAACTACTTTTATTTTTATTATTTTTAATGACATTTAGCAACCACCAGGGCCATGGGACTGGGAACAGGCCCCCGTGACATCCCCCATAAATCAACTCCCGGAACCGAGTACCCCACGTCCTTGGGGCGGGTCACAGAACATTTTGGCACAGCTGTCTGATGATCTGCCATTGAGTTCACCTGATTTCATTGATAGCAGCAGGAAAGTCCTCAGTCCAACCACAATCACAAATGCCAGCACAATGGGTGGGGATGCAACAGCCAATTACAGATGTTGTCACAGAGAGTGGGTGTCTGTGATTGACTGTTGAAGGTAGAGTCTAGTGCATAAAGAGAAAATTAATGAGTGGGATCCGGAAGCAGTGTGCCTGCAGCAATAGAGACTGGTAAGTATAATGCTGATGATTTAATCACTGCTTTTCTGCCTATTACAGCCCTCCCTGGCTGGATCTGAACCCAAACAGTAGCACAGACATCTAGGGGAAGTCCGTGTACGGGGTCCGTGCCCGAACACTAGATATGGACTCTGAACTTTACTGTTTGGGTTGGCCCATCACTACGTGTTACTAAAATCTAACCAGTCCATGCGTTCATCCTGCTCGATTATACTATCGAGCACTCGAGCATTTTAGTGCTTAATCATCACCAGTTTTGAGAGCTATTCTGCAAGCACAACTAATACCGGAGTCCTGTGAAACACAAATAGGAGTGTTCAGCACCAATTAATTCATATGGGTTTGTTGAAGGCATTTGTCTCAGGATTTTGATAGTTTTCAGTGGATAGATGGATGGTATAGCGTAATGTGGTGCATACTTGAGGCGTAAAGTATTCTTTATAGCATATGTGAAGAAGAATAAGCAGCACTCACCTTATTTCGCTTAAAAAATCCTTTGATTCAGTGTCCATTAAAAAAGCATGTGCAGAACAGAACAGCTCAGCAATCAAGGATGACAGTTGTTTTGTGTGTATCTTACACTTTAAAGGTGACCTGTCAGCAACCATACATGGTGATCTAATTACAGCACTGAATGCAGCATATCTGCTGCATTCAGGCAAGGGGTCCCCCAGCCCTTGAGCCCCCCTGTACCCCAAGATAATACACATTGAAAACTTACATAGTGGAGCCAAATAGGAGGTGGCTTGTGGCTGGAGCCAAAGGGCAGTTTCACACCCCCTGTATGTTTAATCCGCCCACCACCGCCTCCCTGATGCCAATCATTGTCTCCCTCGCCTGCTGCATATTAAACAGAGCTTATTGCAGTGCTGGCCACTTTGCCCCGCCTCCTACAGTGACGTCACTGCCTTTCCCCGCCCTACTCCATGGTTAACATGGAGAAAGGTGGGTATAAGCGATGATGTCACAGCAGGAGGCGGGGCGGCCAGCACTGCAATAAGCTCTATGTACTGTGCAGCAGGCAAAGGAGACAATGATTGGCATCAGGGAGGCGGCGGTGAGCGGATTAAACATACAGGGGGTGAGAAACTGCCCTTTGGCTCCAGCCAAAGCCACCTCCTATTTGGCTCCAGTATGTAAGTTTTCAAAGTGTATTATCTCGGGATACAGGGGGGCTTAAGGGCTGGGGGACCCCTTGCCTGAATGCAGCAGACATGCTGCATTCAGTGCTGTAATTAGATCACCATGTATGGTTGGTGACAGGTCCTCTTTAACAGATCCTCCCTGCTATGTTGAAGTGTGGGATACACACAAAACAGCTGTCATCCTTGATTGCTAAGCTGTTCTGCCCTGGACCTGCTTTTTTAATGGACACTAAATAAAAGGATTATTTAAGCGAAATAAGGTGAGTGCTGCTTATTCTTCTTCACATATGCTATAAAGAATACTGCAGTCCTCAGCCTCTGTAGGAAAGCCGAAATCATTTTATAGGGGTCAAAGGGTAAAAATAACTTAGCCTTTGGACCCATTATAGGCATATGAATTGAGAGAAATGACTCCTATTTAAATGCATCAGGTCACATTTCATCAAGTTTTTTAGAATTTTATACTCACATGTTGTGAATACACCGGCAAAAACCCAGCACTGCCCATATTTTACTGACAACTTAGAGCTATAATATTCCAACAGTATCTCTATGCTTCCGGTCCAAGCAGACGGTGATACCCCATGAGTGTAATCATTATTCCAGCTTCCTGCAATCACACCATCATCATCCTGGCCATTTATCTATAAAATATAGAAACAAAAGAAACATGGATTTATTTTTAGACATAACATATTAAACATGCTGAAGAGATTGAAGCTATTTATGATGAATTCAGCTGGAATATGGAAAAAAAGAGGTGAAATAATTATGGCATTCTATATTTATAATTTTACTGGAAAAGGATTGTCTTTTTATGACCGCAACTTTTTATTAAAAGGGATTTCAAAATTGAACTGAGCAGATGCTTTGTTGCCTGGAGCCCAAGCAGTCAGATGTAATTTGCAAGAAAACATCGTAGCAAGTCTAAAGGCCTCGTTACATGGCACGACATCATCAACAACATCGCTCATACGTCACGAGTTTGGAGGTTTACCAGCTACGTTGTTGCGACCTCATTGCGTGTGACTCTGGCAAGTTGCTACGATAAATCGTTGGATCGGAGTTGACAGGTTTACCAACATTATACCTTACAAAATATCGCCACAGACACAAGGTCTATATTGATATTTTCAGTGAATAAGCACATCAAATAATTATGGCAAAAAAAATCACTTTATTGATTAAAATTGATTTATACTAAAACAATCTTTTACTATACATAACATGTCAAAAAAGGGCTCACAGTCCCAATCATGCACAATATTTCAGGGTAGGCAAAAAATACACCAATGGCTGCAAATATCTATAGGGGAACAGAAAAATACTTATAGCACCATCCCACGTGTTATGTCCTCTATCCCTCCCTCATATCAAAAGAATTCCATGCAGACCAGCTGCCTTTATATAGATGGAGATTGGATATTAAAGTATTATAATACCTGGTGCCAAAATGATCCCTGTAATGGATCGCTCCTTGGACCCCTGCTGCCACTCTGCACCTGCCACAATCCCACATCCGACGTACGTTTCAAAGTTCTTTCTTCAGGGCGTGCATCATGAAGAAAGAACTTTGAAACGTACGTCGGCTGTGGGATTGTGGCAGGTGCACAGTGGCAGCAGGGGTCCAAGGAGCGATCCATTACAGGGATCATTTTGGCACCAGGTATTACAATACTTTAATGCACCAATCTCCATCTATATAAAGGCAGCTGGTCTGCATGGAATTCTTTTTGATATGAGGGAGGGATAGAGGACATCACAAGTGGGATGGTGCTATAAGTATTTTTCTGTTCCCCTATAGATATTTGCAGCCATTGATGTATTTTTTGCCTTTTGGAAATATTGTGCATGATTGGGACTGTGAGCCCTTTTTTGACATTTTAATTTTAATCAATAAAGTGATATTTTTTTGCCATAATTATTTGATGTGCTTATTCACTGAAAATATCAATATAGACCTTGTGTCTGTGGCGATATTTTGTAAGGTATAATGTTTTAAGGTGAAGCACCTTATTTGAGAGGGACCCTTTGATGTGTAGGTTTACCAACATGTTGGAAAACCTGACAATCTCAACTCCAGCAACCTGCTGCATCGTTCTGTGTGACACCGCGATAACGATGTAGAGGACGACTTCGCCCATTCACAGCAATGAGCAAGGATCGTTTGCGGGGTTGGCGAACGATACCTGCTCACAACATCGTTGGTGAGTTGTTCACGATATCTACACGTGTGACATCTCACCAGCGATGTTGAAATGAAATAAAAAATGACTGCGCGCCCCCGAGATCGTTGCCGACATCGTTTCAACGTCGTGTCTTGTAACTGAGCCTTAAGATGACCCTGCAGCACAACCAAAGGGACAATTAGGTATTACGGTTTTCTTTTTATTTAAAAAATGTAACCTCGGCGGTCGTTGGGACTCTGTCACACAGCAGCTAGTCTGATGACTCAGGCCTATGAGGCTGAGTTCTGAGTCGCAAAAGAGGTTGTTGTTAAGGCATCAAACACACCGATGCATGCTGGCCAGGGGGAGCCCGACAATCAAAAAATGGTTCAGGCCATTCCGACACAATCGGTGATGTCACAGCGGGGTCCGATCGCTGCTACGCAGGGCTGGCTGGAGCCTCCATCCCTGGGTGGCAGATTTGCCCTGCCGGCCCTGACTTGAGAACGGGGGGGGGGGTGCTGTCAGGTCTGACTTGAGAAGCGGGGGGGGGGGGTGCTGTCAGCCCTTACTGATCAGAGACTCCCGCGGCCGGCCCGTCTAGCGTCATGTGCGGCCGCAAAGCGACGCCCGCGGCCGGCCCGTTTCTGTAGGGGGCGGCCCTAGATGTGGACTATACCACCAGCCCAGGGGGCACTTGCCCCCTGCCACCTGGGCCAGCCCGCCCCTGCTGCTACGTGTCAAACATAGCAAGATCGCTGGTGAGGTCGCTGTTACGTCACAAAACCTGTGATGTAGCAGCGATCTCGCTAAGTGTAATGGGGGCATAAGACAAGGTATCTAGAGTAAGGCTTCAAAAGAAGAATAGGATTTGAAGATAAAAACATATATTTTAATATACAGTTGCATCTCAATGAATTAGAATATCATCAAAAAGTTAATTTTTTCAGCAATTCAGTACAAAGAGTGAAACTCATATATTATGTAAAGTCGTTACAAACAGAATGATCTATTTCAAGTTTTTTTTCTGTAAATGTTGATGATTATAGCTTACAGACACTGAAAAACCAAAGGTCATTATCTCAGAAAATTAAAGTAGGAAGGATGAAGGGTTAAAAACCGCACTGCTATATTTCACGAGACATCAGCGGGTGAATATAATATTGATTTATTAGTCAACGCATTTCAGGGCTCCCTGTATTGCCCTGAAACATGACAATATGATATTGATTTGTCCTGAGGAAGAGGCCAGGGAGCCCTGAAACGTATTGACTATTAAATAAATATTATACCGTATTTTTCGCTTTTTAAGACGCACTTTTGTTCCCCCCAAACTTTGGGGGGGACGGGGGTGCGTCTTAAAAGCGCATGTAAAAAAAAAAAAACATTAAATGTAAATATTAAATTAAATATTACCAGATAAGGGGGGTGAGGGGTGCAGCTGCCCAGTGGGGGTGCCGGAGGTAGGTTCCGGTGGGTGGGGGGCACCGCTGCAGGACCGGAGCAGCGGAGATATACCAGCACCATCAAGCGGTGGGCGCCGCCATGTTTTTTGTGGCAGCCGGCCGGTAGAGGTAGAGACTTAAAAATGGCCGCGGGTCTCCATTATGGCCGTGGCCATTTTGTTGAAGCCTCTACCGCTGGCTGCAGTGTTAATGAATGCAGCCAGTTACAAAAACATGGCGGCGCCCACAGCTTACTGCTGCCAGTATATCTCCGCTGCTCTGCTCCTGCAGCTGTGTCCTCCACCCACAAGAAGTTGCCTCCGGCACCCTCTCTGAGCAGCTGCACCCCTCCTAGGTGAGCCATGGGGATCTGGGGGGAAGATGGGGGCTATATAGCATAATCAAAGGGTTGGGGATGGGGGCATATGCACAGGATGGGGGCATATATACAGGATGGGAGGCATATATACAGGATGGGGGCATATATACAGGATGGGGGGCATATATACAGGATGGGGGGCATATATACAGAATGGGGGACATATATATAGGATGCTGGTACATATACAGGATGGGGGCCATATATACATGATGGGCACATGTATACCAGGATGAGGGACATACCGTATGCCACGATGGGGGGCATATGTTCCAGGATGGGGGCATATATACCAGGATGAGCAATATACATACCAGGATGGGGGCATTTATACAGGATGGGGACATGTATACGAGGATGAGAGACATATATGACAGGATGAGGGATATATATACCAGGATTGGGGGGTTTATGTACCAGGATGAGGAACATATATACTGATTGTAAGACGGGCACTGGCATTATAAGACGGACCCCATTTAACATTAAAAACTATTTTTTTCTCATTTCCTTCACCAAATTTGGGAGTGCGTCTTATAAAGCGAAAAATACGGTATTCACTCTTTGATGTCTTGTGGAATACAGCAGCATGGTATTTAACGCTTCATCCTCCCTACTCTATATGCACCATGCTGGGGACTGCAGCAGCCATGATATCCTTTTATAGTGGTTGTGACTCTCACAACCACACAAGTTGAAGCCTCTGATACCTTTTCTTATAGAATTTCCTCTGATACCTATGTAAGAAATATTTTATCTTTCAGAACCATCACCTCCCTACTTTATTTGAGATAATAACAACCTTTAATAATAATACAGTAATAAAATACTGTAAATAAAATAAAATGATAATTACCATATATACTCGTGTATAAGCCGAGTTTTTCAGCACAAAAAATGTGCTGAAAAGTCCCCCCCTCGGCTTATACACGAGTCATATACATCGGTATACAGGCGCCCCCCCCAGCAGTGGTATACAGGGCCCCCTTGCTACCGCACACCTGTAAAGTTATAGATCATTATACTTATCCCTGTCGCTGTCGCCGCTCTGACACCACGCTCCTCCGGGTCTTCATGCTTCCTCCTCCGGCGCAGAGGCAATGACGTCATTGCCTGTGTCCGCCGGTCACAAGCAGGAAGAAGCCTGAAGACCCGGAGGAGCGCGGTGTCAGAGCGGCGACAGCGACAGGGATAAGTATAATGATGTATTACTTTACAGGTGTGCGGCAGCAAGGGGGGCCCTGTATACCACTGATGGGGGGGGGCGCCTGTATACCACTAATGGGGGGGGGCGCCTGTATAGACCACTGGGAAGGCTGCTGTAATACTGCTGGGGCCTGTGTATACCACTGGGGCTGCTGTATATACTGCTGGGGCCTGTATATACCACTGGGGAGGCTGTTGTAATACTGCTGGGGCCTGTATATACCACTGGGGAGGCTGCTGTATACTACCACTGGGGAGGCTGCTGTATACTTCCACTGGGGAGGCCTGTATACCACTGGGGGGGCCTGTATACCACACTGCTGGGGGCTGTATACCTGTGCTGGGGTCCACCCTCGGCTAATACACGAGTCAATAGGTTTTCCCAGGTTTTGGGGGCAAAAGTAGGGGGGTCGGCATATACACGGGTCAGCTTATACACAAGTATATACGGTAATTTAATAATACAGCCTTTTCATTGGCTTTAAGCCATAATTATCAACATTAACAAAAATAAACACGTTAAATAAATCACTGTTTGTAATGACTCTATATAATATACAGTATGTGTTTCACTTTATGTATTGAATTACTGAAATAAACTAACTTTTTGATATTCTAATTCATTGAATTGTATGTTTATAATGGTCTAACAAATATAATAGATTTAGGGAATTGATGAAGAGTTATTACAGTGGGATTAGTGTAATAATTACCTGAGAGAGGGAGTAATTACAATTATATGTGAAGGTCCTGCAGGATGATGCTTTAATTTAGGAGGTATAGGTTACCAGAATAGGTAGAATAAATAAATAAATAAATGGAAAATATATAATAGAAAATTAACACAAGAAAGATCATAAAATGTTTGTTAGATTTTATTACATGAGCTTAGACTTAGTATAGGTTTTGCATATAGTTAAAATCCGGTAGGGTAATATGGGGTAAAATTGGGTGGACAGCCAGCCAGGTTACAGGTTGCTATAAAATGATAAAATAATCTCAATAAATACAAGTGAATGAATACACACCGAATATGTTATAGATTTAAAAAGTTAAAAAAATATATCAATAAGGTGGTACAGTGATTTGCATTAGTGACTACTATAGAGAAAGAAACTTGGCTACACTAATACATATCCCAGTCTAAGTATACTGTACTGCTAAGTGTGGACATTTTTTTAAGGATTGCTAAAGTATATACCGTACTCTAATGAGGCTCCCAGCAGGCACAGGCTTGCAATGGTGTGTGCAAAATAATTCACAATAAGAACATAATAGGTGTTTGACTTGCCTTTTTGTAAATTATCGGTTAAATCATGATGCATATAGTAGAAAATTAAACATATTAACTTTGGCACCTCTTTTTTGACTATTTCCACTCCCTGAGCATAAAGGGACAAACCCTTGGAGTCTCATGTGGCAATCTGTAGAATTTTCCTATAAACATCTTCTAGTGAGTACATATAAAAAACGTTTTACTCGTAGGAGTGACGTATTTCTCCTATAAAATCTCTATCACAGTGGAACAGATAGGAACCGTCAAGGAGTGGGGGCACCATCTCTGAACCCCTTTTGTTAGGGTGTATAAAATCTCCACTGTTATGCAGGGAGTTTGAGAAAGGGAGAGCACAGGGAAAATTGTATGCCTCTTCCTCTATTCTATGTTTGTGTGTTTGAACATAGGACACATTGTCCCAATTTTAAATGGTTAATTATATGTTATATTTTAAAGAATATCCTTTTGTTAATCTATAATTTGAGGTAGGGTTTTGATCATCACACTGGTGACGAATTACTTGCCTGTTTGTGTAGCTACACTGGGTAGTTACATATATGCCAGAGGATATCCTGATAAAGAAGGCTGCCATAACCTTTGAAATACATTAATTTCCTCTATGCACATCTTTGCCACATATGGGCTTCTGTAGTTGAACTCAATGATGTCATCTGCTCTCTATTGTTTAGCACGCTCGGTCTCCAAGTAAGACTTCGGCCAAGGCCCCTGGCAACCAGCATGCTACCCTGCTCAGCATTTCTCCTGCATTTACCACGCTATCTATCTCATGCAGTGTTGACGACTATCTGACACCAGTATCATAGTCCTGATGAAGAAGACTGTACAGCCTTTGAAATGCGTTAGTTTGCTCTTTGCACATTGTTGTCACATAGGGGCTTTCATAGTTGAGCTCAGTGATGTCACCTGCTCTGTCTTTTTTCGCGCTTGGTCTCCAGGTAAGCCTTAGGCGACCAGCATGACTCCCTGCATTTACTACGATGTCCATCTAATGCAACGTGAATGGCTATTTGATGCCGCATTCATAGCCCTGCATCCTCCTGCATATACTGTATGCAATATTTCAGCATAGCTACACAAACAGGCAAGTCCAAGACCTATTTCTTTATTTTTGTAAGTTATTTTGCATACACTATTGCAAGCCTGTGAGTGAACCTGTTGAGTAGCAACGCCTTCAGGGTGCAGAGCAGCTTGGTTTTTTTCACAGCCTTGCATACATACGTTTCAAAAAATTTCCACAGCAGCACTCCTTGGTAAATTTGTTTAGTAGTCCTTTATTTCGACTTCAAATGGACCCATAGACAAGAGATGGCCACGTATCGGGCACACACGCCCTTTGTCAAGCCTTGACAAAGGGAGTGTGTGCCCGATACGTGGCCATCTCTTGTCTATGGGTCCATTTGAAGTCGGAATAAAGGACTACTAAACAGATTTACCAAGGAGTGCTGCTGTGGAAATTTTTTGAAACGTATATATATATAGATATATAGATACATAGATATATAAATATAACATATTCTGTCTGCATTCATTCACTTGTATATATTGAGATTATGTGATCATTTTACAGCAACCTGCAACCTGGTTGCCTGTCCACCCAATTGTACCCCAATTTACCCTACTGAACCTTTACTATATGCAAAACCTATACTAAGTTTAAAGAGAACCTGTTACATTGTTTATGCCACCACTATCTGTACCTGCAGCTTCATAATCCTTACCTAAGCATCGCTGTCGTAGCTAATAGTGTAATGTTAAAGTTATAAAAAAGCAGTTATAAACTTACATTTTCATATGTATATTAGCAGACATATTAGCCTGACTAGTCTGTGCTAATTTACATAAGAAAATATACGTTTATAACTGTAACAAAACACTATTAGCTCAGACAGGAATGCTTAGGTAATCCCTTACCTGCCTATTTAAGTTCCGGTCCAATATTCAGGTACTTTCTTGAGTATTTTGTGTCTACTCTGGCTGCTTCTGTGCTCATATTCCAGCCACTTTGGTTATGGTCTTTCTACCATCTTCTCCCAGTGACCTTCCCTGCTGGGCCTCGCCTGTATTCTGGTTTCCTTCCATCAACAAGCTGTGCTCTGTAAAGGACTGTTCCAGCTTACCAGTTACGTACGGTCTGCTCTGCTGCATGTAAACTGCTGCTGCTTTTATTTTGGTTTGACTTGTGATAATATTGCAGTGCAGTTCTCTGGACAATTTCGTACTTGTGTTGCTTACCCACACTGCACTGAGCTGAGTTTGAGACTCTTTTTCTTACTAAAGACTATTTCCTTTGCCGGACATGGTGTATGTGAACTGTACCATACCAAAGACCATTTCTGTTGCAGCCATGCTGTGTGTATGAACTGTTCCCAGAAAGTATTTTTAACTTGTCTACTTAATTGTTTGCCCTGCTTCTCTCTTTGTTGCACCTCCACCTGGATTTGTTTTGCTGCATGTGTTTAAATACAGACTGGAACTCTAAACCTTGTCTCTTTCTTGTCAAGGCCTACACCATCAGATTCTAGATATCCCCTGAACAGAAGTGTTAGAGGATACTCAAGTCACTAAGGAATCTGCTGGGGCTATGACTACGGAGACACATGTCGAGAAACTGTTTGCTATGATTAATTCTTTACAAGATGATGTGAAGGCTTGGCAAAACAAGCTTGGGGGCATGGAGTCACATGCAGGTGCAGGTGTTTGGACAAGAACTTCAGGAGTTGCATACTTGAGTTGTGTCTCAGGAGGCCCAACCCCAGGGCAACCACTGCTTGCTAGCATGCCCAACTTGCCACTATTAAGATTTAACATTGAACATGATAAATACCGTTAATCAATGTATTCGGTATTTTAATGTGCCTGTTTTCAGACTGATGGACCAAGATCTTGTGTATAATAATGCAACTTACTTCATGGGCACTGGCCTCAATAAAATTCTATGAATGAGAGTTGTGATCCTTGTTAAATAACTTGGATGACTTTTTGGCTGCTATGGCATTGATATTCGATGATCCCAATCGCCAAGCCACAGCTGTTACTACAACAGGGTACATGTTCTGTAAATGAATATGCTGCCAAATTTAGAAGATTGGTGGTTGACACAATTTGGCATTGTTATGTTCAATATCCCATTTTTGGGAAAGGCTTATATAGTATTATTAAGGATGAGCTGGCCCGTGCTGAGTCTCCAAAGGAGCTAAAAACTTTTATGCAGCATTATATACAAATATTCGACTTACTGAGCGTAGAGAGTAGAAATGGGCAACTTTAAATTGTATTTCTAATTATTCCTTTCCTTTAAAACAATCTGCAGGTAAAACCTCTCAGGAGGCTGGAGTGTTTCCTATGCAGTTTTATTAATTGCAGAACTGTTAAAGTAATGAGGGCCAGTAGTATAGATTCCATGAGAGCTTGTTTCTATTGCACCCAATCTGACCACGTTCTCAACTGTGCCAAGTGGCCTCACAAGGTTCTACCGTAACAGTGGTAGTGGAGTATTTTAATGATGAATCTGACATCTCTGAGACCAGCTTGCCGCTAAAAGGAATGTTTCACTCCATATCAATGATGGCACCCTCTAGAGAACAAAAGAATCATAGTTTACACTGTTTACTCCCTATTAAGATCTTGTGGTCTGGACAGTGGATTTCTGGTGCAGCTATGATAGACTTAGCCTAGGGTCACACACAAGCCCTGGATCCGTTATTTGCATGATTTTTCAACTTTAGAATTCTAAGTCCAAAAACTGATGCTGTTACTGGATCCTGGACTCAAGTATGACTGCTCTGCTATGCGTTTTTTAAAAGGACCCAAAAAATGCTGCAAGCAGCATTTTTTGGGTGCAGTAAAAACACAGATCCACTTTTTTAACATAGGGCCCTATGGGAAATAGATCCGTTAAAAAAAGGCACCATCCGTTAACTGATCTGTTTTTTCTAGCATTTTTTGGCAAAAAAAGGCAAAGTCTAAAAAACGCAAAGCTAAAAAAGGCTCAAAAAACAGCCTAAGAAACAGATTTGTTATTGGATCCATTGCAAAAACTTATTGGCATGTGTGACCCTAGCCTAGGCCAAATTCTGATGCAAATAACGGATCCAGGGCTTATGTGTGACCCTAGGCTTAGGCATGGGGGTAATTTCAGGGATTTTTCAATTGCCAAGGAACATAGCAGTGAGGCACAACAGAGGGCTTCTCCAGTTACGTGGAGAGAGTGGATGAGTCTCCTTTAATTTCAGAACCGGTGGATAAGGGAAAAATACCCCTTGAGATTTTGTTAGAGCCTGAGCATCGAGAGGTGCTTTTCTTCATGTTAAACTCTTCTCATTTTCCTCTAATTTTAGGAATTCCCTGGTTACAGTCGCAGAACCTGAGTATCAACTGGGAGACTAAGGAAATCATTTTCCCACCGAAGAGTAGTCCAGCAGTAAGTCAAATAGTAACAGTCACAGGACCTCTGGACTTTGAGTGTATGGTGCAGGTATCAATCTTACCCCTGGTTTATAAAGAGTTGTCCTACATCTGTGATAGGAAAAAAGAGATTGGCTTCCACCATATCGGCACTATGATTGCCCTATGGAAGTGCTGCCGGGGTGTGCTATTCCTTTTGGTAATGTCTATACTTTGTCGGCCCCAGAGCTACGGGGTTTTAAATACATAGATGAGAATTTGGCCAAATGGTCCATTTGACCTTCTTCTTCACCAGCAGGAGCACCCATCTTTTTTGGAAAAAAAAGGATGGAACTTTAATGGTGGGTTTACACGCTCCAACGTCAGTCCGATATTGGATCCAACGCCGCGGGAGCGCGCTTTTTCTGGGCAGAATTCCAAGATCGCATAGGAGATGTTATACAGCGCGATATCGGCAGCCAACGTCTCTACGATGTCTACGCCCCCCTTGTACGGCCAACCCAGGAACGACTATTTAACATGGAGAGGATAGGGGACATTGGTACTGCACATCGTAGTTGGGCGATTTACACAGCACGATCCGGCTCCAACCTCCATCCAATATCGGCCCGTTGAAGAGCACGCTTATTCGATCCCCGATATCGGTTTGACATCGTTCGTGCATCGTATTGGTCATTTATACCATACAACCATGAACGATATCGGGTCCAACGCACGAACCACGTGACTTTTGGTCGGAGTTGGACGCCGATATCGGGACGTGTAAACACACCATTAGACTTCATATTGGTTATCGGGAATGCAATAAGGTAACCATCAGGAAATTATATCCTTTGCCTTTGATCCCTGAATTGTTGGAGAGAGTACGTCATGCTAAGATATTTTCTAAATTAGACCGTGGGGCATATAATTTGATAGGCATCCGTCCCAGTGACGAATGCAAGACAGCATTCAGATGCCAGTATATACTTTTTTCATATCTTGTGATGCCTTTTTGAGCCCTGTAATGCTCCTGAAAGCTTCAAGCATCTGCCCAATAACATTTTTAGAGACTTGTTGGACCATTTTATCATGATTTATCTGGACCATAATTTGATTTTCTCTGACCTATTACAGGAGCATCAGGAACATGTCAGAATGGTGCTAAGAAGCCTGAAGGAGAATCCTCTCTACCTTAAGCCTGATAAATGTGAGTTTCATCATATGGAGACTCAATTTTTATGTTATTTCATCTCTCATCAGGGGACTCAGACTGACTCGTACCCAGGAATGTTAAAGAATTAATGTTTTATCGGTTTTGATAATTTTTATAGATGATTCATTCCTAATTTTTCTGAGATTCTCCATCTATTACATTTGTGATAAAGAAGGAAAGGACTTTTATGTGGTCTTCACAAGCTCAGGAGGCATTTGATCGTCTTAAGGCCTGTTTCACCCCTGGTCTTGATCAATCTGGACCCTGTACATGCGTTCATCGTCGGAATGCAAGCTTTGGATTGTGCATTGAGGGCCATTCTCTCACAAAGAACAGGAGAGAAAGGTCTGTTACACTAATGTGCCATTTTCTCTCATTGGCTTTTCTCTGCAGAGAAGATCTTCGATGTGGGAGCTAAGGCGCGACTGGTAATTATCGCTGCATTTAAAGAATGGAGGCACCATCTGCAAGTAGCAGTACAACACATCACAGTGCTCACAGATCATCCCAATTTAGAGTTTATTAGATTTGCTAGGTGCCTCTCCCCATGTTATCCTCATTGGAACTTATTTTTAAACCAATTTAATTGTGTTATTTCGTACTGCCCAGGTTCTGGTAATTGGAAGGCTCATGATTTGTCCCGAATACATGCTGCTGATTCTGTATCTGGGGCCCCATCCAATACCATTCTATCTTATGCGAACTTTGTTGGATGTAATCCAAGGAAAAAAATAGAAGTCAGACTACTTTTGCCAAAATTCATGGAGAGGGATGTGGGTTCATAGCAATAAGGCTTAGAACTCTGGGGAGATTTTGTCCCCTAGTTTTTTTCCCTCTTTATGCCCGCAAACATCTAACAGTAATTGGCTTTACAGGGATTTTTAAGTGTGGTCTGAGTTCATGCTCCATGCGTCAATTCACTAATACTTTTGGAAACTATCAGATCAAACCGTTCATTAATTGTGAAACAACTCACACAATAAATATTCTCAAGTGCAGCCACTTCAACTTGATATACACTGTGTGCACAATTATTAGGCAAATGAGTATTTTGATCACATGATACTTTTTATACATGTTGTCCTACTCCAAGCTGTATAGGCTTGAGAGCCAACTACCAATTAAGTAAATCAGGTGATGTGCATTTCTGTAATGAGGACAGGTGTGGTCTAATGACTTCAACACCCTATATATTGTGTGCTTAATTATTAGGCAACTTCCTTTCCTTTGGCAAAATGGGTCAGAAGAGAGATTTGACGGGCTCTGAAAAGTCCAAAAATTGTGAGATGTTTTGCAGAGGGATGCAGCAGTCTTGAAATTGCCAAACTTTTGAATCGTGATCACCGAACAGTGAAGTGTTTCATGGCAAATAGCCAACAGGATCGCAAGAAGCGTGTTGGGTAAAAAAGGCGCAAAATAACTGTCCATGAATTGAGGAAAATCAAGCGTGAAGCTGCCAAGATGCCATTTGCCACCAGTTTTGCAATATTTCAGAGCTGCAACATTAAAGGGAGTATCAAAAAGCACAAGGTGTGCTATACTCAGGGACATGGCCAAGGTAAGAAAGACTGAAAAAGTTCACCTTTGAACAAGAAACATAAGATAAAATATCAAGATTGGCCAAGAAATATCTTAAGACTGATTTTTCACTGGGTTTATGGACTGATGACTCTTAATGGGCCAGATGGATGGGCCAGAGGCTGGATCAGTAGAGGGCAGAGAGCTCCACTGTGACTCAGATGCCAGCAAGGTGGAGGTGGGGTACTGGTATGGGCTGGTATCATCAAAGATGAACTTGTGACCTTTCCGGGTTGAGGATGGAGTGAAGCTCAACACTCAGACCTACTGCCAGTTTCTGGAAGACAACTTCTTCAAGCAGTGGTACAGGAAGAAGTCGGTATCGTTCAAGAAAAACATGATTTTCATGCAGGACAATGATCCATCACATGCATCCAACTACTCCACAGCGTGGCTGGCCAGTAAAGGTCTAAAAGAAGAAAAAATAATGACATGGCCCCCTTGTTCAACTGATCTGAACCCCATAGAGAATCTGTGGTCCCTCATAAAATGTGAGATCTACAGGGAGGGTGAACAGATCAAGCAACTGACAGAATCTATGGATGGAAGGCTGTTGAGGCTGATGAGTGTCATCATAAAGAAAGGTGGCTATATTGGTCACTAATTTTTTGGGGTTTTGTTTTTGCATGTCAGAAATGTTTATTTCTAAATTTTGTGCAGTTATATTGGTTTACCTGTTGAAAATAAACAAGTGAGGCTGGGATCACACTTGCGGCAGGGCACTGCGGATCCTGATCCAGTTTTGAGCAGTAAAAGTGCTCAAAACCTGATCAGAAACCGCATCCCATAGGAGCCTATTATAATAACCGGATTGCACTACATGCAATCCGGTTACCGCTTGTGGAATTGCAGCTTGCGGTAAAAATCATGCAGGCTGCAGTTTTCGCAGCAGTTTGCAAACCGCAGGAGGCTTGCAATAATGGGCTCCTATGGGAGCCCATGCGACTACTGCAAGGCTCATGTGAATGTCTGTGGCAGCCGTATGTTTTTTTAATCCCTGCGGCAGGGATTAAAAACAAAGGGTTAAATGTTATCAATACATGTGGGCAACATGTCTCTAGGCGGTGCCCACCCTCCCTAGAGACATGCTGTCCACTCAGGTGGGCATGTGAGGGGTTAATCTGGTCATTTATAGTATTGCTGGCTATTGTCGGCATTTACTATCTTATGAATGAACCCGGCGGCTCAGCGCTGTGTGGTAGATACAGTACGTAATGTACGTACTGCATAAGCCACTAGCCTTGGTCCTGAAAGCATTAACATTAGGTCTATGGCGATGCGCTACCCATAGACCTAATGTTAATGCTTTCAGGACCAATCGGGCTTCCGGCGTCCAGGCGTGCTGTATCTCAGAGCCATCGCCGGGTCCCCTTCCAGTCTGCTGACCACCGGGCTCACACATCAGCACACTACAATGGTTGGAATCATGAACCTAATCAGCAGTGCACTAGGTGCGGTTGCGCTCCTCCCCTGTGAATGTAGGGGCCGGTACGGCTCAACCGGACACTCCCCTTGACCAATAGCTGTCCATATTCGGGTATATCAGGCCACCTCCACTGATGGGAGGTGCCTGATTATTGAGTTAATAAGCTTCTGCTTCTCTGCCTGTTAGTCAAGTCCTCCTTATGCTCTCCTCCAGCAGACCCATTCCTGCTCTCCTAGCCTCGGGCTCTGAACCCTCGAATTCTCCTTAGCCCCTCTGGTACTAGCAGCTGTGGTATTTAGACCCCATGGGCTTGCCCCTGATATTCCCTGTATAGGGGTGGGTTAAACTAGGACCAGCTCACCCAGGGCAGTTCGGTACCATGGCCCGTTGGGTCCACTCTTGGGCGCCTTCCCCCGGAAGCATGACAGAATAATCAGGCCATGGACCCTGCTGGTACCTCGTTCTCAGCACAAAAGGAGCTGACTTATCTTTGGGAAAATCAGAACCGTATCATGGCTTTCCTTTAGTCCATGGATACCCGGTTATCCTCACTTTAGACTTCCAATCCCGCGTCCACCACCCAGATGGCGAGCCTACAGCAGGAGCTGTCCGTGAAACAAAACACGCAGTCTCGCATGCTGTCTTATATGTCCTCGATGAACGATCATCTGGTCTCTCTGCAGTCTGCAACCATGGCCTCGGCTCAAGTGACAGCCTATGACCGGTCTCCAGGAGGCGTCCCGAATCATCTGCCTTGCCTTGGAAAACCGCCTAGATACAGCGGCGACCCTAAGATGTGCCGAGGTTTCCTCAACCAGTGTCGTCTACACTTTGAACTGCTGCCACAGCAGTATCCCACCGATTGGGCCGATTGGGATTTGTCGTGTCCCACCTGGAGGGCGGGGCCCTGGCACCCTCTTTTCCGAGTTTAGATAGAATAACGAAGCACTGACTGGAGCTTTCTGACGTGGTCTGTCCGGCAACATAAAGGACGAACTTGCGGGTTGGGATATTCCAGCAGAACCGGACGACTTGATCTCGCTAGCCACTCGCATCGATTTGTATTTCCAGGAACGCTCCCGTGAATCCGCCAGGGAGAGGAGATCCATCCGGCCACTTTCCTCTGAACACAGTTCGAACTAGTCCACGGGCCGTGATGTCTACCGCCACTCCCGTTTCTGAACCTATGCAGGTGGATTGGGTCAGGATGGCGGAACAATGCCGAGAAGAGAGGCTGGCTCACGGCCTATGCCTGTACTGCGGAGACGCATCCCACCAGCACCGGTATTGTCCTGAAAGACCGGGAAACTCCTCAACCTAGGTTAAGTAAGAGAGGCCATCCTAGGCGAGAGCAATGCCTCTCAACCCCTCACCCTGCCCATGCAGGTCATATGTCCACAGATACGCTTCTCCGAGCTAGACTACGTGGATTCTGGGGCAGCAGGAAACTTCATTCGGCAAGAGGCAGTGACTCGGCTTGCAATACCCGTAATACCTCTGTTGACTCCTCACGTAATTGCATCAGTGAATGGCAGACCACAGCAGGAGGTCATCACCGAGGTGACGGGAGAAGTGGAGATGCAAATCAGGGCTTTTCATTGTGAAAGAATTGCCTTCTACATCCTGCCCGGTCTCTCCCATGCCCTGCTCCTCGGGCTTCCCTGGCTCCAGACTCACGAACCTGCCCTGGACAAGTGCTCTGGGGACGTGCTGCGGTGGGGTCCTCTCTGCCCAGAGAGATGCCTGCAGTCCATTCTGCCACCTTGTTCCCTTGTTCACTGTGTTGAGCGCTTTAGCCAGCTGCCCGCAGTGTTTTCTTGGACTGGTCTCCCTGAGATCAGTGAATGCTTTGCGATGTTGGTCTACTAGGCCTTGCTCCCACCTAGCCAGAATCCTACTCCACACTGATGAGGGGCAACACCCCGAAACAGTTGTCTGTGGATGGATACCTGGCCTTGGTATTCCCTTGTCATATCTCTAAACTCGTAAAAGAGCTGGATATTGACTAAAAGGGCCCCTTAATATGGTGGTTATGGTGTTCTCTGCAAGACTGGGTCCTTCCCTGGAGGGATATCTGGCTAGTCCTGTGTTTGACACTCCTAACCGAGGCTCCACAGACTCTATTTGCATATTCATAATTCCCAGGTGGTAATGTGCCTAGGAATTCACTGTGTTGAGCGCTTTAGCCAGCTGCCGCAGGTTAATAACCGATCCAAAGAGGATTTCTTGGAGAGGACAGCCCCTGCTCCTATGGAGGAGGCGTCTACCTCTACAATGAACTGTCTGTTTATCTCTAGTCGGTGCAAGGTAAGAGCCTCGAAGAAGGAGCGCTTTAAGAGGGAGAAGGCTACTTCGGCCTCCGGAGTCCAGTTGCAGGACTTTACTCCCTTACAGATGAGAGCCGTGATGGGTTTGATCAAGGAAGAGAAATGGGGAATGAATTGCCTATAATAATTTGCATCATAAAGCATTCACTGATCTCAGGGAGACCAGTCTAAGAAACATTAAAACACTGCGGGCAGCTGGCTAAAGCACTCAACACAGTGAATTCCTAGGCGCATTGCCTCCTGGGAATTATGAATATGCAAATAGAGTCTGTGGAGCCTCGGTTAGGAGTCGCAAACACAAGACTAGCCAGTTATCCCTGTGTTTGAGACTCCCAACCAAGGCTCCACAGACTCTGTTTGCATATTCATGGGGAGAACAGTGATGCGCCACTCATTCTGGTGAGGTTCTTAGCACGCCTTCGGAGGAGGGGGCATGAGGGAGGAGGTACTGTTAGGTGCCCTGGCACCGCTCCCCAGCTCGCTTCTCTTGGGTCTGTATCCTCTGATCCTCTACTGATCGGACATCCGGCGTCCAGGCGTGCTGTGTCTCGGAGCCATCGCCGGGTCCCCTTCCTGTCTGCTGACCACCAGGCTCACACATTAGCACACTACAATGGTCGGAGTCATGAACCTAATCAGGGGTGCACTAGGTGCGGTCGCGTTCCTCCCCTGTGAATGTAGGGGCCGGCATGGCTCAACCTGACACTCCCCTTGACCAATAGCTGTCTGTCCTCCAGTATATCAGGCCACTTACACTGATGGGAGGTGCCTGATTATTGAGTTAGTAATCTTATGCTTCTCTGGCTGTTAGTCAGGCCATCCTTGTCCTCTCCTCCGGTAGACCCATACCTGCTCTCCTAGCCTCGGGCTCTGATCCCTTGAACTCTCCTTAGCTATACCGTAGTATAGGCTAACCCTACGAGCCGCCTCCCTGGTACCAGCAGCTGTGGTATTTATACTCCCTGGGCTTGCCCCTGACAATCTCTGTATAGGGGTTGGTTAAACTAGGACCAACTCACCCAGGGGAGTTTGGTACCACGGCCAAGTGGGTCCACATTTGGGCGCCTTCCCCCGGAAGCATGACAATAGTAAAGAGGTGTCTTAGTTAGGGATGGGCGAATCTACTCGCTAGGACTCGTTACTCGGCGAGTAGTAAGGGACTCGCAGGACTCGGTACTCTGCGAGTTTCCCAGCATTTACTCGCACGAGTCCAATGCAAATCATTGGCAAACGCTGACAAAACTAGGATTGCCATTGTTTACATTAGACTCGGCTACTGTGCCAGTGATAGCAGGGAAACTCGCAAAGTAACTGCTGTTTCTTTGCGAGCCGAGTCCAGCTGTCTTCTCTGTGCAGCTCCAGGGTCCTAGAGCCCGCCTGCTCACAGACATGATGTAGCAGTGCTGAGATTGTTCTCAGTCTGCTCATTCCCTGTGCATAGACATCTATATCTATGCACAGGGGATGTAGCAGAGAGGACATCGCGTTTTGGACTACGTCGGACGGAAGAGGATTTTTTTAATTAAAGATGGAGTCCCTAATGGCTTTTTTTTTATTTCAAATAAAAAATTTTCTCTGTGTTTTTTTAACCCTTTATTGGAGATTCTCAGTGGCTGGGTCAAACGTGGCCTGACATTAAGAATCTCGGGCTTAATACCAGCTTGTATAACAAAGCTGGTATTAACCCCTTTATTACCCAGCGTGCCACCGCCACCAGGGCCGCTGGAAGAGCGGGGTTCAGCGCCAAAGGATGGCGCTTCAATGGACGCGCCATCTTCTGGGGCGGCTGCGGGCTGCAATTTGCAGCGGTGGGTGCCCAGAAAGCTTGGGCATCCCTGCGCTGCGGATTCCAGCCCCAAGCTGCTTAGCTGTACCTGGCTACATTTTTTTTTTATTATTTCATGAATTTCAGAGTCTCAGAGTCAGAGTCTCAGAGTCAGAGTCTCAGAGTCAGAGTCTCAGAGTCAGAGTCTCAGAGTCAGAATCTCAGAGAGTCAGAGTCAGAATCTCAGAGAGTCAGAGTCAGAATCTCAGAGAGTCAGAGTCAGAGTCAGAATCTCAGAGAGTCAGAGTCAGAATCTCAGAGAGTCAGAGTCAGAATCTCAGAGAGTCAGAGTCAGAATCTCAGAGTCTCAGAGTCAGAGTCAGAATCTCAGAGAGTCAGAGTCAGAATCTCAGAGAGTCAGAGTCAGAATCTCAGAGTCTCAGAGAGTCAGAGTCAGAGTCAGAATCTCAGAGAGTCAGAGTCAGAATCTCAGAGAGTCAGAGTCAGAATCTCAGAGAGTCAGAGTCAGAATCTCAGAGTCTCAGAGTCAGAATCTCAGAATCTCAGAGTCAGAGTCAGAATCTCAGAGTCTCAGAGTCAGAGTCAGAATCTCAGAGAGTCAGAGTCAGAATCTCAGAGAGTCAGAGTCTCAGAGTCTCAGAGAGTCAGAGTCAGAGTCAGAATCTCAGAGTCTCAGAGTCTCAGAGAGTCAGAGTCAGAATCTCAGAGAGTCAGAGTCAGAGTCAGAATCTCAGAGAGTCAGAGTCAGAATCTCAGAGAGTCAGAGTCAGAGTCAGAATCTCAGAGTCTCAGAGTCAGAGTCAGAATCTCAGAGTCTCAGAGTCAGAATCTCAAAGAGTCAGAGTCAGAATCTCAGAGAGTCAGAGTCAGAATCTCAGAGAGTCAGAGTCAGAATCTCAGAATCTCAGAGTCTCAGAATCTCAGAGTCTCAGAGAGTCAGAGTCAGAATCTCAGAGTCTCAGAGAGTCAGAGTCAGAGTTAGAATCTCAGAGAGTCAGAGTCAGAATCTCAGAGAGTCAGAGTCAGAATCTCAGAGAGTCAGAGTCAGAATCTCAGAGTGTCAGAGTCAGAATCTCAGAGTCTCAGAGTCAGAATCTCAGAATTTCATGAAATAATTTAAAAAAAATGCGTGGGGCTCCACGCAATTTCTATTTTTAGCCAGGTACAGCTAAGCAGCTGGGGGCTGGAATCCGCAGCGCAGGGATGCCCAAGCTTTCTGGGCACCCCCCGCTGCAAATTGCAGCCCGCAGCCGCCCCAGAAGGTGGCGCGTTCATTGAAGCGCCATCCTCTGGCGCTGAACCCCGCTCTTCCAGCGGCCCTGGTGGCGGTGGCACGCTGGGTAATAAAGAGGTTAGGGCCAGCTTTGTATTATCAGCTGGCCCTAAGCCCGAAATTTATGGCGGTCACGCCAATATTAGACATGACCGCCATGAATTTCTATTAAATTGTTTTAAAAAAAACACAACACAGAGAAAATTTTTTATTAGAAATAAAAAAAAAAGCCATTAGAGACTCCATCTTTAATTAAAAAAATCCTCTTCCGTCCGACGCAGTCCAAAACGCGATGTCCTCTCTGCTCATCCCTGTGCATAGATATAGATGTCTATGCACAGGGAATGAGCAGACTGAGAACAATCTCAGCACTGCTACATCAGGCAGCAGCTAAAGACGTGAAAGCTACCACTTCGGGAATAGTTTTTAAAAGAATCTTTTATTTTATTCTTTTTAAAAATGACTGGTCAAGTCTAACATAGTATACAAAGAGTGAACAAACAGGTGTATTATACAAATTCGCTGAAGGACAACAGCACATAACAATACATGTACCCCTTCCTCTCCCTATGTTTGCAAACTGCCTGTCAGTGGAGGTAAATCACCCTAAAGTTTCGGGTGCCCCCACTCCACGGCGGCTCGCCCTATGATAGCCCTAGATACTACGGGTATCAAAAAATAGCAACAATAGAAAGTTGTCAGAGGATGCATACAATATGTCTGGGTAACAACAGGACACAGAATCGGACCAGGGTCAACTTAACTCAAATAGTCTCCCTAGTCCTTTGATTCCACGCTGGTCCACAGTGCATTCACGTTCTTCCTTCAGTTGTGACGTTAAAAGAAACGTTAATGAATCTCCATTGTTTCCATCTTACGCGTTTCGCCTCAGAAATTCAAGATGAGGCTCATCAGAGATCTTTTTGGAGTTTCACAACAATTGCCTGTCACTCTTTTTTCACGAGACAAAGAATAGATCAAGATATTGTATCGCTTCAAAAGAGGGGTCCCAGAATCGGGGTCACGGGGGTGCATTCACTAACTCCCGGAGACAGTGTACACAGTGGTGGGCATCCAGCTACTGTTAAAGTCATGGACACTCAGGTTTCATATCAACCATATTAATGTAGGGTAGAAGAAAACCATTTCCCTTATATACTGGAAATTACCAGAGAAGAAGATACTTCAGGTCCATAAGCCTCCCATAGAGCTAAAGTGACTCCATATGTGTCTGATTCCAGGGTGAAGTGTCCAGGCTGGATGTACCATTCAGGCAGCAGGCAGGCTCTAGGACCCTGGAGCTGTGGCAGCCAGCACACTGAGCAGACAGGACTCTTATCTGTGCGAGTTTCCCAGCGATTACAGTTGCAAAGTAAACGAGTCCAGTGCAAATAAATGGCAAAACTAGGATTGCTTTAGGCTGAAGCTTCCGGGACACATCTGCGATTTGTAAATCTCACACTACTCGCTATTACTCGCTTCCCCATTCATTAACATTGGACTCGCTAGACTCGCAACGAGTAGCGAGTCCCGAGCTCGGACTCGCTAGATTCAAGCAATTCCGAGTAATTTAGGATTCGCCCATCACTAGTCTTAGTCGATTTGGGGTTTGTGTGGCTGCTGCTTCACAGAGTCATATCCAAGTGTCCACCATTTTCCTGAAGTCTTCCATTTTCCAGAAGTCACACACACTCAGCTTTATAAATTAGATTATTTACAATATAAGTTTTTTAAGGTTTTTGTTTTTGTGTTTCAATGCACACAACGGAAATAAACATGTGTATTACAAACCATGTGTAAATGCAATCTTTTTTGAGGAGAAATACTTCATTTTCTGGAACAATGTCAAAGGGTGCTGTGATATGGTGACCGGTATATATCACGGTGAGGTTCATTATGGTAAGCAATGCAGTAATTAGGCCTTGTAGTGGATCAAGGGTTAATGCATTCGTGTGGTTGTGTCTCCCTGATGTTAAAATGGTTTCTGTTTCTTTGATATATGCTCAGTGTGTGCTGGAGGCAGCAGTGATCCAGACTGTGGCTCTAAAGGTACCGTCACACGCCACAACATCGTCAATGACATCGCTAATATGCCACGGGTTTGGAGGCGTACCAGCGACGTTATTGCAACCTCGTTCCGTGTGACTCTGGAAGTTGCTACGATAAATCGTTGGATCGGAGTTGACAGGTTTACCAACATGTTGGAAAAAGTGACAATCTCAACTCCACCAACCTGCTGCATCGTTCTGTGTGACACAGGGATAACGATGTAGTGGACGACTTTGCACATTCACACCAATGAGCAGGGATTGTTCGCGGGGTTTGTGAACGATCCCTGCTCACAACATCGTTGGTGAGTTGTCCACGATATCTAGACATGTGACATCTCACCAACGATGTCAAAACGATGTCTGCAACTACCGCTCACCCACGAGATCGTTGCAGACATCGTTCCGACGTCGTGCCGTGTGACGGTACCTTGAGTGAAAGGAGCTGTACCTAAACCCTGTGCTGGCATACCTCATGTTGGAAGCCAACATGGACAATGTAAGTTTATTGGAATCGCTGAAATCCATATTGGAGTTTAGGAGAGCTGAATATTTCCAGGACTCTTCAATCATATACAAGATTGTGATCTGTTAGGCCAGAAGGTCTGTTTTCTTGTGTGTGAGATAGTAAAAGTTGCCTTTACATACAAAAAGAACATTGGCCCTGCAGGCTCCTGGACAATACAGGAATACACATCCTCTGTGGATCTTCAATATAGACGATGTTTGCCAACTAATCTTATCTACATGTGTATACAGCCTTTGTGGATTTGGAGTATTGACCATTGCTCCTCAGGAAGACACCCCGTCTCCAGCCTATGGAGATGTATATTGCTATACAATGCTTGTGGTGTTTTGAATAATGAACCAATTATGCTTCAGATAGACATCTTGGAGCCAGTCAAGATGGAGGTAAACCCACCCTATACAAGGATTTCTTTCCTAATGCAAGGACGCCATCCGCAGGCAGGTGATTACCACTGCAACCAATAATGTCACATAAGATTGCCACCGAAGATACTCAAGAAGGGCGGAGTCGTGGGTTGTATGAGGGTGTGGATGTGAAATCTGTACTATAAATGGAGGTGAAATCAAGACACTCTCTCTCTTCTCTTTTTCTACCTTGGACCATGGAATAAGACCATCAACATCATACCTAAGTATCGCCTTCATTTCTGATCCATGTCTTCCATGTAATTTCTCTCTCTATCTCTTTCTATCTCTCTCTCTGCCATGACTATTGATATATAGATGCATTTGTATTTTTCTCTGATTAGAGGACATTGAAGATAGGTTTTAGTGTTATCTTTATTATAATTGTTATTTGAATTGTCTTATTTTCCTGTTATTAAACATCATTATTATTTTTCCAACTTGAGTTATTAATCATATAGGAAATATTCAGGACAGGAGACAGTGCGGGAAATCACATCCAACACCTCATAATCTAAATGGATTATATCCTGTTTGGACGATATATGTTGCTGTAAAGCCGAGGAAGGCTCGTCTTTATTTTCTCATCTGTTGGATTATGGAATCTTAAATAAACCCACTGGACTGTTACATGGGAAGTGTTTCCTTTTCTCTACCTACTGGAGCAGCAAGTGAGTGAGTACCCCTGTTACATCGTGTGAACTGTTATATATGGTGCACAATGCGGGCAACGGACCAGGAGACACGTGTGGTGATTATAGCAGCAATTTCCTGTGGCTCAAATGGGCCCATGAAGATCTGGTGGTTGCATATCCTGCGAGAATGCAGCTACAAAAATGCAGTCTGATAAGATGGAGGATACAGTCAAAAATCTGGTGCTGGTTCAGCAAGAAACAAATAAGCTGCTAATGCAATAAATGCAGCAGCAATGGGAGGAGCAGCAACAACAAATGTAGGCATCTGAACAGCAGTAGTGACAGCATCAGGAGGTCTTAGGTCAACAGATGAAGCTCCTAGCTGAGATAGTCCGGGGGCACGACAACTGCCCCATCTCCAAGCCGAGATGACTCTCGCGTCTGGAAGGCGGTAAGACAAGCATTACAAAAAATTACTCCTGGGGATGATGTCAATGCATTTCTTGCTGTCTTTGAAAGGACTGCAAAACATGAAAACTTACTGCAAGGGGTTTGGATAGATGTGTTGGTGCCATTTTTATCCGTGGAATCCCAAAAAGTCTAATATGACTTGGTGTCACAGGATGCTAAAGAATATGGGAAACTTAAAGATTCCAGGTTTTTAGGCACTAGCCATATAGCACACTAGAGTCAGGTCAGCCTGGGAACTAGACTGTAGGTAAATCTCACGACTACGCTAACACTTTGAGGCAGTCATGAAGGGAGACGTTTGTCAGAGATGCTTACCTAAGTGGTGGGAGGAATGAAATGGGTCTGATGACAATGACCGACTATGTCTGAAGGACTGGAGACCAAAGTTGACAGCGAATTCTCTCTCATATGTTAAGAGATGATGCTAAATCCTATGGATTAAGGCAGGTGGATGGAATATGTGATATGGTGACCGGTACATATTACGGTGAGGTTCATTATGGTGAGCAATGCAGCAACTAGGTCTTGCAGTGCAGCAAGGATTAATGCATTCATGTGAGTGTATGTCTCTGATGTTAAAATGGTTTCTGTTTGTTTGACATGTGCTCAGTGTGTGCTGGAGGCAGCAGTGATCCAGACTGTGGCTCTGAGTGAGAGGAGCTGTACCTAAACTCTGTGCTGGTATACCTCGTGATCTAAATGGACTATATCCTGTTCAGACGATTTATGTTGCTGTAAAGCCGAGGAAAGCTCGTGTTTATTTTCCCATCTGTTAAATTATGGAATCATAAATAAACCCACTGGACTTTTACATGGAAAGTGTTTCCTTTTCGCTACCTACAGGAGCAGCAAGTGAGTGAGTACCTATGTTATATCATGTGAACTGTTACAGTGCCAACACTTTCACTAATGATAGTATATAGCATTCATGTTTTTGACAAAACATCACTTATTTGAGTGATGTGCTGCTGATAATTATCATTTTTGTGTCGGTGTATGCAATCCAATCAGCTGCCCAACACGCGTTTTACTCATTAATCTGCTAATCAGCAACATATTTTCAATGGCCAATGCTTGGGAACGAGTATTCTTATGAATAGAATGAAGAAATGGGCTTCACCAGAACAGAATTTTTATATTTATTTGCAACTTTATAAGAACATTACAAGGCAGTTGTTTTTCATGACAACATTAGGAACAGTACACAGCTAAGTGTTTCAAGTGTTATACATAAAGGGGCTATCAGGGATAAAAGACTAAAAAAATTGTGCCTAAGCACTAACAGGCAGGTAGCTGCCACCTACCTGCCTGTTGTGCCCGGTGCCATTCACCGCAGACACGTACCGGTCTGAGACTGCTCCTGTCGGCGATTTTGCCACTTCCGCTGACATCATGTCAACAAAGGGGCAGATTCTCCCCTCTTTTAACAAGCGTCAGAGCCAACGTCAAACTGATTGACAGCCAGTTCCCCCAATCAGGTAGTGAGGAGCCGGCTGTCAATCAGCAGGTGACCGGCTGTTCCAATCCTTCCACAGAGCAGAGCAGAAAAGAAGCCTCCGCTCTTCCGCTCTACTCTGTTTACCACATCATGCTGTCCCCAGCAGGAGCAGTTAGTGACTGCTCTGTGCTGGGGGTGAAAGGAGTTGACTGGTGCCAGGCACAACAGGTAGGTAGGTGGCTGCTACCTGCTAGTTAGTGCTTAGGTACAATTTTTTTTTAACCTGAATAACCTCTTTAATCATGATTATGATTAAAGATGTGTATAACACCTGAAACGCGTAGCTGATCATTTGCTCATTCTGTTCATGAAGTCTGGTCCAAAGCAGTGCATGCATCCGTGCTCCAGACGGTTTTAATACGAAGATAGGCGAAATGGTGAGCTGGACTACTTCTAATATTCTTATGAATGCTTATTATTGGCCCATATAAACATATGTAAATGCTATGGGGGTCTTCAAATATACAGTTTTTCATTTTCTATTTGTCTATTTATGTTGGACTAATGCTAAACTCTAGTTTATAAAAATCATTCACATTCTCCATGGTTAAACTGTACAAATATCCTGTTATAGATGTATACATGTAATATTAAAATGTGGGGCCATCCATGATAACATGTATCTCTATAAATTCCTCTATGAGAGTTTGCCTCCCCAATTAGTCTAATAATTTTACAATCTCTACCATTACGTTTTACCATTTTGCATACGTTTGAAACAATGTTAAGATGCTACCCTCAATTAGGTCTCAAGTCAAGTTGTATTGCTTCCCTAGAGCTTCGCTGTATCTTTGATGCCATAGACAATTTTACTCTGTTATTATTCAGTCAATGACTAAAAATGACTTATTGCTGAGCATCAGATATTGGCCTGCCACTTTCCATCACACTATACTAAAAGCATAATAATGCACTTCTCATAAAGAGTGTAGTAATGATTCATTTTTCAACAATAGAGGAAAGGTGTAACAGCAAATTTAGTTTTATGCTACATTTTACCTAAAAAGTTTGGAATATGAAAGAATAATATCTCATAATAGCATACATACTTATCAGCCATATAATAAAGCCATTGACTATTGAAGTGAATAACATTGCATTATCTTGTTATAAGTGGATAGTTGCGGTATACAATATAGAAAAAATGGGCAAATGTGAATATTAGGGATGGGCGAATCTACTCGCTAGGACTCGTTACTCGGCGAGTAGTAAGGGACTCGCTAGGACTCGTTACTCGGCGAGTTTCCCAGCGTTTACTCGCAGGAGTCCAATGCAAATCATTGGCAAACGCTGACAAAACTAGGATTGCCATTGTTTGCATTAGACTCGGCTACTGTGCCAGTGATAGCAGGGAAACTCGCAAATAACTGCTGTTTCTTTGCGAGCCGAGTCCAGCTGTCTTCTCTGTGCAGCTCCAGGGTCCTAGAGCCCGCCTGCTCACAGAGATGATGTAGCAGTGCTGAGATTGTTCTCAGTCTGCTCATTCCCTGTGCATAGACATCTATATCTATGCACAGGGGATGTAGCAGAGAGGACATCGCGTTTTGGACTACGTTGGACGAAAGAGGATTTTTTTAATTAAAGATGGAGTCCCTAATGGCTTTTTTTTTATTTCAAATAAAAATTTTTCTCTGTGTTTTTTTAACCCTTTATTGGAGATTCTTAGTGGCTGGGTCAAACGTGGCCTGACATTAAGAATCTCGGGCTTAATACCAGCTTGTATAACAAAGCTGGTATTAACCCCTTTATTACCCAGCGTGCCACCGCCACCAGGGCCGCTGGAAGAGCGGGGTTCAGCGCCAAAGGATGGCGCTTCAATGAACGCGCCATCTTCTGGGGCGGCTGCGGGCTGCAATTTGCAGCGGGGGGTGCCCAGAAAGCTTGGGCATCCCTGCGCTGCGGATTCCAGCCCCCAGCTGCTTAGCTGTACCTGGCTAGACATAGAAATTGCGCGGAGCCCCACGCATTTTTATTTTATTATTTCATGAATTTCAAAGTCTCAGTGTCAGAGTCTCAGAGTCAGAGTCTCAGAGTCTCAGAGTCAGAGTCTCAGAGTCAGAGTCTCAGAGTCAGAATCTCAGAGAGTCAGAGTCAGAATCTCAGAGAGTCAGAGTCAGAATCTCAGAGAGTCAGAGTCAGAATCTCAGAGAGTCAGAGTCAGAATCTCAGAATCTCAGAATCTCAGAATCTCAGAGTCTCAGAATCTCAGAGTCTCAGAGTCTCAGAGAGTCAGAGTCAGAATCTCAGAGAGTCTGAGTCAGAGTCAGAATCTCAGAGAGTCTGAGTCAGAGTCAGAATCTCAGAGAGTCAGAGTCAGAGTCAGAATCTCAGAGTCTGAGTCAGAGTCAGAGTCTCAGAGTCAGAGTCAGAATCTCAGAATCTCAGAGAGTCAGAGTCAGAATCTCAGAGAGTCAGAGTCAGAATCTCAGAGAGTCAGAGTCAGAATCTCAGAGTCTCAGAGAGTCAGAGTCAGAATCTCAGTCAGAGTCAGAATCTCAGAGAGTCAGAGTCAGAGTCAGAATCTCAGAGTCTCAGAGTCAGAATCTCAGAGTCTCAGAGTCAGAGTCAGAATCTCAGAGAGTCAGAGTCAGAATCTCAGAGAGTCAGAGTCAGAATCTCAGAGAGTCAGAGTGAGAATCTCAGAGAGTCAGAGTCAGAATCTCAGAATCTCAGAGTCTCAGAATCTCAGAGTCTCAGAGTCTCAGAGAGACAGAGTCAGAGTCAGAATCTCAGAGAGTCTGAGTCAGAGTCAGAATCTCAGAGAGTCTGAGTCAGAGTCAGAATCTCAGAGTCTGAGTCAGAGTCAGAATCTCAGAGAGTCAGAGTCAGAATCTCAGAGTCTCAGAGTCAGAGTCAGAATCTCAGAGAGTCAGAGTCAGAATCTCAGAGAGTCAGAGTCAGAATCTCAGAGAGTCAGAGTCAGAGTCAGAATCTCAGAATCTCAGAGTCTCAGAGTCTCAGAGAGTCAGAGTCAGAATCTCAGAGAGTCAGAGTCAGAATCTCAGAGAGTCAGAGTCAGAATCTCAGAGAGTCAGAGTCAGAATCTCAGAGAGTCAGAGTCAGAATCTCAGAATCTCAGAGTCTCCAAATCTCAGAGTCTCAGAGAGTCAGTCAGAGTCAGAATCTCAGAGAGTCAGAGTCAGAATCTCAGAGAGTCAGAGTCAGAATCTCAGAATCTCAGAGTCTCAGAATCTCAGAGTCTCAGAGTCAGAGTCAGAATCTCAGAGAGTCAGATTCAGAATCTCAGAGAGTCAGAGTCAGAGTCAGAATCTCAGAGAGTCAGAGTCAGAGTCAGAATCTCAGAGAGTCTGAGTCAGAGTCAGAATCTCAGAGAGTCAGAGTCAGAATCTCAGAGTCTCAGAGTCAGAGTCAGAATCTCAGAGTCTCAGAGTCAGAATCTCAGAGTCTCAGAGTCAGAATCTCAGAGAGTCAGAGTCAGAATCTCAGAGAGTCAGAGTCAGAATCTCAGAGAGTCAGAGTCAGAATCTCAGAATCTCAGAGTCTCAGAATCTCAGAGTCTCAGAGTCAGAGTCAGAATCTCAGAGAGTCAGAGTCAGAATCTCAGAGAGTCAGAGTCAGAATCTCATAGAGTCAGAGTCAGAATCTCAGAATCTCAGAGTCTCAGAATCTCAGAGTCTCAGAGTCAGAGTCAGAATCTCAGAGAGTCAGAGTCAGAATCTCAGAGAGTCAGAGTCAGAATCTCAGAGAGTCAGAGTCAGAATCTCAGAGAGTCAGAGTCAGAATCTCAGAGAGTCAGAGTCAGAATCTCAGAGAGTCAGAGTCAGAATCTCAGAGAGTCAGAGTCAGAATCTCAGAGTCTCAGAGTCTCAGAGAGTCAGAGTCAGAGTCAGAATCTCAGAGAGTCAGAGTCAGAATCTCAGAGAGTCAGAGTCAGAATCTCAGAGAGTCAGAGTCAGAGTCAGAATCTCAGAGTCTCAGAGTCAGAGTCAGAATCTCAGAGTCAGAATCTCAGAATTTCATGAAATAATTAAAAAAAAATGCGTGGGGCTCCGCGCAATTTCTATTTTTAGCCAGGTACAGCTAAGCAGCTGTGGGCTGGAATCCGCAGCGCAGGGATGCCCAAGCTTTCTGGGCACCCCCCGCTGCAAATTGCAGCCCGCAGCTGCCCCAGAAGATGGCGCGTTCATTGAAGCGCCATCCTCTGGCGCTGAACCCCGCTCTTCCAGCGGCCCTTGTGGCGGTGGCACGCTGGGTAATAAAGAGGTTAGGGCCAGCTTTGTATTATCAGCCGGCCCTAAGCCCGAAATTTATGGCGGTCACGCCAATATTAGACATGACCGCCATGAATTTCTATTAAATTGTTTTAAAAAAAACACAACACAGAGAAAATTTTTTATTAGAAATAAAAAAAAAGCCATTAGGGACTCCATCTTTAATTAAAAAAATCCTCTTCCGTCCGACGCAGTCCAAAACGCGATGTCCTCTCTGCTCATCCCTGTGCATAGATATAGATGTCAGGGAATGAGCAGACTGAGAACAGTCTCAGCACTGCTACATCAGGCAGCAGGCGGGCTCTAGGACCCTGGAGCTGTGGCAGCCAGCACACAGAGCAGACAGGACTCTTATCTGTGCGAGTTTCCCAGCGATTACAGTTGCAAAGTAAACGAGTCCAATGCAAATAAATAGCAAAACTAGGATTGCTTCAGGCTGAAGCTTCCGAGACACATCTGCGATTTGTAAATCTCACACTACTCGCTATTACTTGCTTCCCCATTCATTAACATTGGACTCGCTAGACTCGCAACGAGTAGCGAGTCCCGGACTCGGACTCGCTAGAGTCAAGCGATTCCGAGTAATTTAGGATTCGCCCATCACTAGTGAATATCTAAGTGGGATTGACAAGGGCCAGATTGTAATGACAATTACTAAATCAGGACATCCCCAAAGCAAGATGTTTTACATAATTTCATGGTGTAATGCCATTTGTTAGGACTTTGGATCTTCTTTTGACGTTTTGTGCATCTTGCTCTTTTTTCAGATGGTGTTTGCAGCTTCACTCCTGTTCATGTGATCCTCCTCTATGCCTTTATAAGCTTCAGCCTAATGTCCAGCCATGTTCGAGTACTCAGTTTGAATTCCTGGCTTCCTGGGGTTTACCAGTCGGCTACACCGCCTGCTGATCCGCTCCGGCTTTTCCAGCAACTGCATTTGAACTCCAGCATCCTCAATTGCCTCCAGCTTCACTCCAGCTTCTGCTGCCTGAGCTTAGTTCCCTGACTCTTCTTCTGTTGCCCTGGTCCTGTGTCACATAAGCCTCATGTCCCCTGACAGCACTTTAAGAACTATTGTTCATTGTGCAGATGTAGCAGTATTTGGGATTCTATTAAAGCTGCACTGCACTAATAAGTTTTGGACTTGTTTTTCTGTGGATTCCCATTATATGGCCTCTGGGGGTATATTATTCTTGAACTGTTTTCTTTATTGGTTTCTCCTTGTGAGAATTATATCTAGAGACATTCTTATTTATGTTATCATGCCAGAATTATTTCTAGAGAATTTCAGGTGTTACCTGTTGATGAACTTACTAATTTGCTGCTCTTCACGTTATATATGCCACGTGTGGTAAGTTTGACTTGTTCACCTTTAAACTTGGTTTCAAGGTGTATGTGCTCCTACTGCTAATAGATTCCTGAGTAAGTCCTACAGTATATATACAGCATTGGTTTTTGGATTTAATCTGGTGACCTCTTGCTGCCACCTGAGCCGTGGGTGAGGAGTAGGGGGGGTGCTGTTGTCAACCGTGGGTGAGGAGGGGGTGGGGAGGTGGATGGGGGTGTTTTCTTGCTGTTGTCAGCCGTGGGTGAGGAGCAGGGGGGCTGTAAGTTGCTGTAGGTGGTGGCCGCCTGCAGGGGTGGTGCGTTACCTGCTAACATTCCCCTGCCTCCGTGCTGCCTGAGCCTGGGGGCTCACATTGTCCAATGGACAGTGCAGCCCTGGCTGTGTAATCAGTTTTCTTCCCTGCTGAGTCTCAGCCTGGACGGTCTACATCCAACTGCTGATAGTTCTCCTATATGTTGTCCTATATGCTACTAGTCAGATGTTTCTCACTTTCCTATTTTGTCTCTATCCAATCACAGCTTGAATGGGACTTTATATACTCACTGTACATCAGCCATCTTTGCTGGCTATATTTTTTGATGGAATTTAGCTAAAGAGTTACAGCCCTGCAACTAAGGAATTTTGACTGCAAGGCAGAGTCCAGTTGTGTTTTTTTCTCCCTATTTACTTAGTTACCCTCCTTACGGCTTTCCGTGGTCCTTAGGTTTGTTGGAGGTTTCCTTCGCTTTCAGTTATTCCCTTTTTTCCCCCTTGTACACATGCCTTAAGTTTCCTCATCATGGATCCCCATCTACCTCTGCACACTTCCTCTCTATTGTTTAGTTGTGCATAGCAGCCTCCACTCTTGATACTCAGGAGGAATGAAAAATAGCTTGATGGCCTTTCAGGAAGCCAGGTCCAAGTTGTGGTTGTTACTTGTGTGGCTAGGGATCTTCTAGTTTGTACAGGAATCAGTAGAGTATGGGTCCAACTGGTGTCTTGAAGACTTTAGTCTCCTTTTACCAGTGTTTAAATGTGCATAACATATAGTTACCTAACTAATATGGATGAAAAAAGTAAATCTTTTAATTAAGGGATTGGAGTATATATAAAAAAAAAAAAAATAATGCAGGCTATGATAGATACATATTCTTTGAAGGTAGTGCAGCTGCAGACTTTCAAAGTGCCCATACTTAACCCTGCCTATCACTGAATCAGCCTAAAATGGTCACATAACCATCAGAACTGGGCAATGTTCTGCTAAAAATTCTTAGATCCATAGCATTCATGTTACTTTTGAAACATACAACCTGTGTAAAGTTGATGTCCAGTAACTAAACCCCTGTATGTAAAGATATTCCCAATGGAAGTAGCCTCTGCCAACAGATTAATGCTCCCTGCCACACTGCAAAAATAGTTCAGATATAATTTCAGGAGTGCAAGTTAAAGGTGCTGTCTTGACCTCCAAATTGCCCACATTTTAATCCCATCAAGTATTTTGGAATGTGGTGAAAAACAAGTCTAATCTATAAAGGTTCCCCCATTCCCAACCTAGAGAATTTAAAGGGTCTGCTATTGTTCTGCTCTCCAGTAAAGCTGAAACCACTTCATTTAAAGTATGTTAGCTCCCTCTAGTGGCTGAACCTTTTCATCAGCTCAGCTCTTGTAATTTATGCTCTTGTTTCTCCTCCCCTGTGTTGCATTATGGGTAAATCAGTCTCCTTAATCGATGTTGGAAAGAATCATTATAGCAATAATAACAGTGCGAATCTTTGTAATACATAAATCAGAGTACATACCACTGCAGATCCAACACGACTAATCTTTATGGGATTTCCTCTTCCAGAAAGGTCTAGTTGAGCTTTGTCCATTAAAAATAGACAAGCATCAAGTATCTGCTCTTCAAACTGTAATTACAAGAAAGGAAGTGGTATCTAATAGTCACATACGGTTGTTAATTGCAGTTATAAATATTATATATATATTACAAATCGAATCAATGATATTAATAGTCATTTTAATATGTTAGGTGTTTCAGGATTTTTTTTAATGTACTTATTGCATAGGAAAGTCATGAAAGTACACACCATATTTTTTTAATATGAAACCTTTCACACAATTTGCCACTTTTTTCAAAGTAAGAAAAGTGTGCAGAAATTAACTCCTTTACCCCCCAGCCTGTGTTCACCTCCATGACCAGGCCCTTTTTTTTTACCACTGTCAATTTAGCAGGTTATAATTCTGCAATGATTCAATGGATCCCAGTGATTCTGAAAATAATTTTTCCTGACACATTGAACTTTATGTAAGGGGTACATTTAGGACAATATTTTTTGTGAAAAAAACAAAACTTCAACAAAAATGTTGAAAATGTTGCAATTTTGAAGTTTTATACTATTAAACCAAAGAGTTATATCACATAAAATAGTTAATAAATAACATTTCCCACATATCTAGTTCACATCAGCACCATTTTTTTAAATAATTTTTATTGTTTGGATGTTAGAAGGCTTCACAATTTATCAGCAATTTTTCATTTTTTCAACAAAATTTTCAAAGCCACTTTTATTAAGGACCACTTCACATTTGAAGTGACTTTGAAGAGCCTATATGACAGAAGATACCCAAAAGTGACCCCATTCTAAAAACTGCACCCTTTAAACTGTTCAAAACCACATTAAAGAAGTTTATTAATCATTCAGGTGCTTCAAAGGAACTGAAGAATTGTGCAAGGAAAAAATGAAAATGTTAATTTTTAAAATAAAAATGTTCTTTTAGAATCAAATATTGCATTTGCACAGGAGTGAGAGAAGAAATTGCACCAAATAATTTGCTGTGCATTTTCTCATGAGAGGCAGGATGACAGGGCTCGGAAGAGAAAGTGTCCAATTCGACTTTGTTGAATGTAAACTTAGCTAGAATCTTAAGCTGACTTCATGTTATGTTTGGAGAGACTCTGATGTGCCTAAACAGTGAAAACCCCATAAAGATGAAAAAGTATTTTTTTCCACAAAAATCTTCTTTTAGCCCCAATTTTTTCCGTTTTCATAAGGGTAACTGGGAATAATGAACCCCAAAATTTGTTGTCCAAGTTTTCCTGAATACACCGATATCCCATATGTGGGGGAAAACCACTGATTGGGTGCACGGTAAGGCTTAGAAGTCATTTGACCTTTTTAATGGAAACTTCACTGGAATTGTTAGCTGACACCATGTTACGATTGGAGAGCCCCTGATATGCCTAAACAGTGGAAACCCCACACAAGTGACCCCATTTTGGAAACTAGATCCCCAACAAATTTATTTACATGTGTGGTGAGCACTTTGGACACCCAGGTGCGTAACAGAATTTGATAACTTTTTTTCCACAAAAAAGATATTTTACCGACAATTTTTAATTTTCAAAAGGGCAATTTAAATTGTGAATGCTGCCATTCCATACTCTGCTATAACTAATGATACTACATGTACCTGAAATGTGGCAGCATGGAATTGCTCCTGTCCATGTTTCCCTATTTTAATTGAATAAAAGCCTATTTTTTTACTCAACCGAGTGTTGAACACCTCATTTTTCTGTGCTTATCTACAATACTGAGTCTAGTCCATACATAGGACCTCAGATGAAACTGTCAAAACCCCTTCTTCTAAACAAAGGAACTTCCCTACGATTGACTTCATTCTGAAAACTAGACCCCCCAAGGAATTTATCTAGATATGTGGTGAGCACTATGAATCCACAGGTGCGTTGCAGAATTTTACAATGGAAAAATGAAAAAAATTAGATTTTTTGCACAAAATTTTTGTTTTAGCTTAATATATCTTCATTTTTACAAGAATAGCAGGAGAAATTGAACTCCAAACTTTGTTGTGCAATTTCTGCTGAGTACACTGATATCTCATATATGGTAGAAAACCACTGTTTAGGCGCACAGCAGGGTTTGGGAGGGAAGGAGCGTCATTTGATTTTTGGAGCACAGATTTTGCTGAAATAGTTTGCAGACTCCATTTACAGAGTCTTTAAGTTCCAGAAGAATAGAAACCCCCTCAAGTGACCACATTTTGGAAATTCCCCCCCTCTGGAAGTTCATCTATGGGTGTAGTGATGATTTTATCTCTGAAAAAAACACCCATGTAGTCAAACACAGTGAATGTTGCATTATTAAAAATTGTAAATAAGCCCTTGTAGTGCCCAGTAGATTGTAGTGCTTGTACATTTTGTCCAGCTCATCCTTCTGGAAATGCCCACCTTATAAATTGCTTAATTAAGGTTACTCACTACAAGAATGCCAAACTGTCAGGACCCTGGATCTTCTATTTACCGTTCCTTCATCCTTGCCCTTTTCCAAGTTGGCTTCCACTGCTTTGCACCAGTTCATGTAATCATCCTTCCCTGTCCTTACAAACCTTAGTACCTTCTAGCCCTTCTTGAGTATTCTGTTTGAATTCCTGGCTTCCTGCTTCCAGTGTTTCCCAGAGTTCTGCAAAGCTACGCTGGCTTTTCCAGTGTCCACAGTTTCACCTACTGCTACCACACCTGTTCAGTGCATCTCCAGCAAACTCGTTTCTAGTGCTGTTGTCTCTGACTTTTCTTCAAGCCTGCCTGTAATACGTAAGACCTGTGTGCTTGTTAACTTTTGCAGCTTTCCAGTTTATATTGTGCAGTAGTTCTCTGTACTGTGCTGGACATGCTTTAACTAACATGCGCTGCTTCAAGTTCAGGACTGGTTCTCTGTGACTACCATTCCTGGGTGTAACTAAACTCATAAACTGTTTCTGCTTTATGCATCTCCCTATGTGTACTGCTTCTGAGAGACTTCCCCTTTTACCTTCATTGTGAAAGAATTATTTCAAGAGAGTTTTTTTGTTATTGCATGTTTGACAAGCTTGCTCACTTTGCTGCATCTCACGTTTCATTCTGCCACAAGTGGTCAACACAGACTTATTCACCTTAAAAAATCTAAGTCTCAGTGTGTCTTTGCTCCCATTGTTATTAGAATCCTGAGTAAATACTAACAATACATTACACAAACATGTTGGAGTTAACAGTGAGTTAGACATTGTGGGGCTCAGAAAGGAGGGGAGCGCATGTTTTGCTGGTTTTCTTTTTGGGGGTAAGGAGCCATCGAACGTTTCCAGAGAATTTGTTATACCAATAACGTAGAAGCCCCATATATTTCTATTAACAGTTGATGGACCTAAGTGGGGACTTATTTATTTGTGGGTTGTGTTGAATGCTACTAGTGGCAATTTGGGTACAGAACATTTTGGATCAATCCACATTTATTTTGTGCTCTATGCTGAGCACTTACATTTGGGTTTTCAGCTACAAATCTGAAATACGTGATTCAGGTGAAACCCCCAGTGGATCAATTTACTAATGAGCAAACAGTGTTAATCTGGAGTCTGTTTATACTCTGTTCATTAGAAAACACCACAGTTTTTGTATCCAGTACATTATGGCTGGCTATACCATACCATCACTAATGTATCACAATATGTAAGTAATTCTGGAAGGATTATGGACTTATAATCAAATATGACCGATCGCAAAGAATTACTATCAAACTTATCCCCATAAGGGAAGAAAAACGATCATGTGGTCATTTAGGTGAAAATATAAATATTTATTATTATTCAAAAAAGACTACACGGTACAGGGGGTGAGAGTAAGGTAGTAAATCCACTGATACTTGTTATTCTAACAAGTTATCAGCATCACATGCATTATTATCCATCAAATATTAACACAGATGACAAGTGTCATAAAAGCTCATTTGTAGCAGGATACTAGTCCCCACCCAGAACACCCATATATCCAAAATTACATCTATCTGTGTTAATATTTGATGGATAATAATGCATGTGATGCTGATAACTTGTTAGAATAAACCCCCCCCTTGTTTCATATGTATATTTGAAATTCACCACACTATCTTATATATGCATGATAACCACTGGAACTCAATTGGTACAAATATCTGATTTATAGAAGGAAATTTTTATGTGTTCTGGTGGTGCCATGTAATGTCCTTACCGGCATGATGTGCCTGTTTATTTACATATAGGTGGATTGGCATCTCCAATCTAATGATTAATATCATGTATTTCACATCAAGTAAGGGATATATTGTGCATATATATGACGGTGTATACTACGTATGAACATGTTTATTACCTCACATATAATGGATAAAAAATATGGGCATCGATTCATTTGATGATGTGGCATATGTTGCCTGTATGGTCATCCTAGGGTTAACTACAACCTCTCTCGGGCTGATTATATGTTCAACGGCTTAATCCTATGCAGCAGTCTCTTGCAGTGGGGCCGCTTCCCTAATGGAGCCGACCCGCTCGTCTATCGGCGTCTCTATGGAGATTGTGAGGCTGACACGCCCCTCCATGACGCCGCTGACGATTGTGGCCGGGCCGTGTGATTGGGTGAAAGCGGTTACCGCCCAGCAACAGATGCTGGATGCGTATTGGTTGTGCGTGCGGCGTGTCGGCTGACGCGCTGACACACCTCCTGATGACGCTGCTGACGACGGCGGCTGGGCTGTGCAATTAGGTGGAAGCATCTGCCGCCTAGCAACGGATGCTCGATGCGGATTGGTTGTCGCTGCCTTTTAAACCTCCCCCTTCCCTTCACTCACCCATGCCCTCTGACGAAGGAGTAATCTGAAATGCGCATAAGGGCGCACGCCTGATACTATTCCCAAATCTAAACAGGTATTGAACCTTGATTGAATAACACTGTGATTTTCCTAACTGTAGTGTATACTGGAGCCTGTATGGGCTCGGGTGATGGCTGCAGCACATGTCCTCTCCTAAGAGGCTGACTAATGCTGCAGGCATAGGCTTTTTTGTGCAGTGCCTGTGTGTGTTTTAGATCCTGGTTAACATATGGGTTACACAGCTGCACTCTAAGTAGTGATTATATGCAATACATGTGATACTCTCATATTGTGATATCTAACAATTCCTTTTAGAAATCTGAGGAATAATATAAACTGCTGTCTGCAAGTGATAATATACACTAGACATTAATCTTAATGATATGTAGACACTCTATTTATATGATATGATAATGGGAGTAAAACATGTATGACATCACAAACAACAAATGCTACTCTTGACCCCACTTATATCTACATAATTATGGGAGAAAGAGAGAATATATATATACTAGATGGCAGCCCGATTCTGAAGAATCGGGTAGTCTAGAATATATATATATGTTTATTTAGTAATAGTTAGGGGAGTGCGGTGAAATTAATTGTGTGTGTACAGGTGGCTCAGGGGTCAGCAGTGAGTGCGGTGGCTCAGGGGTCAGCAGTGAGTGCGGTGGCTCAGGGGTCAGCAGTGAGTGCGGTGGCTCAGGGGTCAGCAGTGAGGGCGGTGGCTCAGGGGTCAGCAGTGAGGGCGGTGGCTCAGGGGTCAGCAGTGAGTGCGGTGGCTCAGGGGTCAGCAGTGAGGGCGCAGGCTCAGGGGTCAGCAGTGAGGGCGGTGGCTCAGGGGTCAGCAGTGAGGGCGGTGGCTCAGGGGTCAGCAGTGAGGGCGGTGGCTCAGGGGTCAGCAGTGAGGGCGGTGGCTCAGGGGTCAGCAGTGAGGGCGGTGGCTCAGGGGTCAGCAGTGAGGGCGGTGGCTCAGGGGTCAGCAGTGAGGGCGGTGGCTCAGGGGTCAGCAGTGAGGGCGGTGGCTCAGGGGTCAGCAGTGAGGGCGGTGGCTCAGGGGTCAGCAGTGAGGGCGGTGCTAGGGGTCAGCAGTGAGGGCTGCAGGGGTCAGCAGTGAGGGCGGTGGCTCAGGGGTCAGCAGTGAGGCGGTGGCTCAGGGGTCAGCAGTGAGGGCGGTGGCTCAGGGGTCAGCAGTGAGGGCGGTGGCTCAGGGGTCAGCAGTGAGGGCGGTGGCTCAGGGGTCAGCAGTGAGGGCGGTGGCTCAGGGGTCAGCAGTGAGGGCGGTGGCTCAGGGGTCAGCAGTGAGGGCGGTGGCTCAGGGGTCAGCAGTGAGGGCGGTGGCTCAGGGGTCAGCAGTGAGGGCGGTGGCTCAGGGGTCAGCAGTGAGCTAGGGGTCGCAGTGAGGGCTCAGGGGTCAGCAGTGAGGGCGGTGGCTAGGGGTCAGCAGTGAGGGCGGTGCGCAGGGGTCAGCAGTGAGGGCGGTGGCTCAGGGGTCAGCAGTGAGGGCGTGGGGTCAGCAGTGAGGCGCAGTCGAGGGCGCAGCTGAGGGGAGGTCAGCAGTGAGGGCGCAGCTCAGGGGTCAGCAGTGAGGGCGCAGCTAGGGGTCAGCAGTGAGGGGGCCTAGGGGTCAGCAGTGAGGGGGCGCAGGGGTCAGCAGTGAGGGCGCAGGGGTCAGCAGTGAGGGGCAGGCTCAGGGGTCAGCAGTGAGGGCGCAGGCTCAGGGGTCAGCAGTGAGGGCGCAGGCTCAGGGGTCAGCAGTGAGGGCAGGGGTCAGCAGTGAGGGCGCTCAGGGGTCAGCAGTGAGGGCGCAGGAGGGGTCAGCAGTGAGGGCGCAGGCTCAGGGGTCAGCAGTGAGGGCGAGGCTCAGGGGTCAGCAGTGAGGGCGCAGGCTCAGGGGTCAGCAGTGAGGGCGGCAGGCTCAGGGGTCAGCAGTGAGGGCGGGTCAGGGGTCAGCAGTGAGGGGCGGTGGTCAGGGAGGGTCAGCAGTGAGGGCGGGGTCAGGGGTCAGCAGTGAGGGCTCAGGGGTCAGCAGTGAGGGCTCAGGTGGTCAGCAGTAGAGGCGAGGCTCAGGGGTCAGCAGTGAGGGCGCAGGGGTCAGCAGTGAGGGCTGCAGGGGTCAGCAGTGAGGGCGCAGGGGTCAGCAGTGAGGGCGCAGGGGTCAGCAGTGAGGGCCGAGGGGTCAGCAGTGAGGGCGCAGGGGTCAGCAGTGAGGGCGCAGGGGTCAGCAGTGAGGGCGCAGGGGTCAGCAGTGAGGGCGCAGGGGTCAGCAGTGAGGGCGCAGGGGTCAGCAGTGAGGGCGCAGGGGTCAGCAGTGAGGGCGCAGGGGTCAGCAGTGAGGGGCGCAGGGGTCAGCAGTGAGGGCGCAGGGGTCAGCAGTGAGGGCGCAGGGTCAGCAGTGAGGGCGCAGGGTCAGCAGTGAGGCGCAGGGGTCAGCAGTGAGGGCGCAGGGGTCAGCAGTGAGGGCGCAGCTGAGGGGTCAGCAGTGAGGGCGCAGCTGAGGGTCAGCAGTGAGGGCGGGCTCAGGGGTCAGCAGTGAGGGCGGTGGCTCAGGGGTCAGCAGTGAGGGCGGGGCTCAGGGGTCAGCAGTGAGGGCGGCAGCTCAGGGGTCAGCAGTGAGGGCGGTGGCTCAGGGGTCAGCAGTGAGGGCGGTGGCTCAGGGGTCAGCAGTGAGGGCGGTGGCTCAGGGGTCAGCAGTGAGGGCGGTGGCTCAGGGGTCAGCAGTGAGGGCTCAGGGTCAGCAGTGAGGGCTCAGGGGTCAGCAGTGAGGGCGCAGGGGTCAGCAGTGAGGGCGCAGGGGTCAGCAGTGAGGGCGCAGGGGTCAGCAGTGAGGGCGCAGGGGTCAGCAGTGAGGGCGCAGGGGACAGCAGTGAGGGCGCAGGGGTCAGCAGTGAGGGCGCAGGGGTCAGCAGTGAGGGCGCAGGGGTCAGCAGTGAGGGCGCAGGGGTCAGCAGTGAGGGCGCAGGGGTCAGCAGTGAGGGCGCAGGGGTCAGCAGTGAGGGCGCAGGGGTCAGCAGTGAGGGCGCAGCCTGAGGGGTCAGCAGTGAGGGCGCAGGGGTCAGCAGTGAGGGCGCAGGGGTCAGCAGTGAGGGCGCAGGGGTCAGCAGTGAGGGCGCAGGGGTCAGCAGTGAGGGCGCAGCCTGAGGGGTCAGCAGTGAGGGCGGTGGCTCAAGGGAGGTCAGCAGTGAGGGCGGTGGCTCAGGGGTCAGCAGTGAGGGCGGTGGCTCAGGGGTCAGCAGTGAGGGCGGTGGCTCAGGGGTCAGCAGTGAGGGCGGTGGCTCAGGGGTCAGCAGTGAGGGCGGTGGCTCAGGGGTCAGCAGTGAGGGCTCAGGGGTCAGCAGTGAGGGCGGTGGCTCAGGGGTCAGCAGTGAGGGCTCAGGGGTCAGCAGTGAGGGCTCAGGGGTCAGCAGTGAGGGCTCAGGGGTCAGCAGTGAGGGCTCAGGGGTCAGCAGTGAGGGCTCAGGGGTCAGCAGTGAGGGCTCAGGGGTCAGCAGTGAGGGCGCAAGTGGGTCAGCAGTGAGGGCGCAGGGGTCAGCAGTGAGGGCGCAGGGGTCAGCAGTGAGGGCGCAGGGGTCAGCAGTGAGGGCGCAGGGGTCAGCAGTGAGGGCTCAGGGGTCAGCAGTGAGGGCTCAGGGGTCAGCAGTGAGGGCTCAGGGGTCAGCAGTGAGGGCTCAGGGGTCAGCAGTGAGGGCTCAGGGGTCAGCAGTGAGGGCGCAGGGGTCAGCAGTGAGGGCGCAGGGGTCAGCAGTGAGGGCTCAGGGGTCAGCAGTGAGGGCTCAGGGGTCAGCAGTGAGGGCTGAGGGGTCAGCAGTGAGGGCTCAGGGGTCAGCAGTGAGGGCTGGAGGGTGCAGAGCAGGGCTGGAGGGTGCAGAGCAGGGCTGGAGGGTGCAGAGCAGGGCTGGAGGGTGCAGAGCAGGGCTGGAGGGTGCAGAGCAGGGCTGGAGGGTGCAGAGCAGGGCTGGAGGGTGCAGAGCAGGGCTGGAGGGTGCAGAGCAGGGCTGGAGGGGGCAGAGCAGGGCTGGAGGGTGCAGAGCAGGGCTGGAGGGGGCAGAGCAGGGCTGGAGGGGGCAGAGGAGGGCTGGAGGTGGCAGAGGAGAGCGGAGGCAGGGTGGCGGAAGACTTACTGGGCTGTTGGCGGGCGGCGGGCAGCGGCAGTGCTGTTGGCGGTTCCGGAGGCCGGGGGCGGAGTGTGGGCGGGGCTAGCTGGGTGATGGAGGAGCGTCAGCCGGTCTGTGAGAGAGAGCGGCAGGACTGGGAGCTGTGCCGGCGGAGGCCCCACACTCGTTCCGGGCCGGTTGGCGGATGTTGGTGGGCGGTGAGCTGCAGGGCTGTGGGCGGGATGTGGGCGGCCGCAGACGGGGCTCTGTGCAGGGCCGGTGGCGCCGCTCGTGGGTCTGGTGCTTCCGGTTCCGGAGTTGGACACAGGAGGGAGGCCATCACGGAAGCGGAAGCGGATTTTGGGCGGAAGTGGCCTTCGGGTTTTATATAATAGATATTTGTAAAAATTCATAAACTATGGTATCATGGAGATATATGATATACACTACAGTGAAGTATGAAAGTCCTCCTAGTTTGGACATTTATTAAAAACTGTGATGGTTCAATACCCTAAATAGAAGCATGTATACTCTTGATATATTGAGAAATGAATATTTATAAATTTTGGAAGTATGCATATGGTATAATATACTTTCTATAACTATTTGTATCAGTGGATTTACTACCTTACTCTCACCCCCTGTACCGTGTAGTCTTTTTTGAATAATAATAAATATTTATATTTTCACCTAAATGACCACATGATCGTTTTTCTTCCCTTATGGGGATAAGTTTGATAGTTATACTCTGTTCAGTAGTGTTCATCTTTTCAAAGGTGCACAAACCTGTGGTTGACCGGACTTTTGTGCATGCCTAAAAATATGTGTAAAATGAATGGACATTGCCAGACCACAGGTCACATGGGAGATCAAAATGACTGCCTCTGCCTCATTACAGCGATTTTCCATTGAAAAGTTTGTCTGAATCATGTTTTTCAGAGCTTTACACATAATCGCTTATGTAAGCGCCCAGCGTAAGGCCCAAGATAACAGTTAGCCGAGCCTGAATGCCATCTTTGGTAGGCAGAATAAACAAATCAGCAGCAGTTGAAGAATTAACTTTATTACTATTTTTATGCTGCTGATCTTCCAGCATAAGCGACTTTATTTGTCAGTTCAGTACGATCACAGCAATATCAGATTTATATAGAGTTTATAGGGTTTGCAGCAATATCAGATTTATATAGAGTTTATAGGGTTTGGCTATTATCATACTAAAATATTTTTTTTACAAAATGAAGATTTTTTGCTTCACTGAAGATTGAAGGCTGTAGTTTTTTATTTCTATTCCAACAAAATCATGTGTGGGCTTGTTTTTGCAGGATGAGTTTAAGTTTTTATCGGTACCATTTTGGTCCACTTTATATTTTTTGATCACTTTCTATTGTGCTTTTTGTGAGGCAGAATCAAAAAGAAACAACAATTCAGGAATTGTTTTTTTTTTTTTACGCCGTTCACCATGTCTTAAACGTGATTAGATAGCTTTATTCTCTGGGTCAATACGATTACTGAGATACCACATTTCTTTAGCTTTTCTAATGTTTTGACACTTTTACACCATAAATAGTATTTTATATTAAAAAAAATATTTTGGCATTGCTGTATTTTGAGAGGTATTGCTTTTTTATATTTTTTTTGCTAATGGAGCTGTATCGTGGCTTGTTTTTTGTGGGGCAAGATGATATCTTCAGCTGTTACGTTTTTATTTATATATTACTTTTCAATCATGTTTTATTCCACTTTATTGTCAGCTGCATGATGAAAGTACATAGTTTTTCCTACGTTTTTTTTACGGTTTTCACTAAAGGAGTTAACTAGTGTCACATTTTTATAGAGCGTGTTTTTACGGATGCGGCAATGCCAAATACGTGTAGGGGGTTATTTTCACATGAATATAACTATTTATTGGATTTTTTTTTTTTATTCATTCTTTATTTCTGCTATTTTTTTTTTTTTTTTTTAATGTTTTTTAATTTTTTTTTACTATTTTACTTAGTCTATTAATGGGACATTACCTTTTACAATTCTGTTCGCAGCTGCACTGTATTGCAATGTTCAATCATTGCGATAGAATGCATCTGTCAGAGCTGGTGTGGCACCCCTGCGGATCCAGTCGCCACAGAGGTACTAAACCACTGTTAGGGTGTAGTATCCCACTCTCTGGTAAGAGGGGTACAGACCGATACCGGGACACCTAGATCACACACTAGGAACCATTGTAGTGGGGATGGGTGGGGAGGAAGTAGTTAGAGGGAGCACCTGGAAAGGAGTGAAGCCCTGGAGGGGCGTGTCACTGCATTGTCACATGTATCAAGGATTATGCTCGCATGACTCTCACAGGTGGGTAGGTGCAGGATAATCCCAGCGGGATGTGTTCGGGGTGCCTTGGCTTGAGCACAAGTTTCACAAGCAAGCATGTTTTTGTTACAGTCATTAACTATAGCAGGCTACCAAAAATGGGGGTTTAGGACCATCAGAAGTTAGCAATAATTTGTGGGTACCTCACAAGGGATTAGATTCCTTTGTATTAATATGTCATGAAAAATTAGACATCACATAATTCCAACCAATTAAATCCAATAAATGATTTAATATTATTTAATAGGTTCCCATTATTGAATTTATCAAGTCCATAGTGCACCCAGAACCACACTACGTCTGGGTGCATATCTAGAATTCCTCCCTAACTGCCTCAGCATCTAGTAGTATCCATAAACCGATCATTAGAAAAAGTATTTCTAAAGATTGTTTATGAAATGCTAGTGAAGGCAGGGACTAGTCGCAGTGCTCCTGTGGGTGTGATAACATGCTTTACAATGCCCAGGGTTTTCACAGCAGGATACAAAGCCGTGTATGCACGTAGCTGTGTACATACTAGTATTGAGCATCTGTGTTAAAATGCAAAGTGGGCTGACTAGGCAGAGAACTAATGCCCCTGCGACTAGGCAGAGACCTATTGTCACTGCTATCATTAGCATATTATAAACGATCTTTAGAAATACTTTTTCTAAAGATCTGTTTATGTGTGCTCGTAGATGCTATGACTCTTATGGTACCTTCACAAGCCACAATATCAGCTGTCAATATGAAGCGATCTAACGTGCGAGTGCACGTTTTTCATGCCCACCTCAGATCACCGATGGCGCTATTACACGCCGCAATCTCGCCCTGAAAGAAAGGCGATGTGTCGCCCTGGAAATTGCCTCACCCACAGCGGAACCATTCCGGTGGAATTCCCTCGCCGCTTCACACGCCGCAATCCCAAAGGCAATGTGGGCGTACATGTTCAGTGCGGCGAGGAGATAGGTGTGCCACAGTGGTGTATACCGCGCCCCATACATGCTCATTTGACAACGCAACAGCATTACGATTGGGCAGCCTGCTCTGGGAGGCTGGCTAATACATGACGCCATTGTCTATCGGAGTTTGCACTGAGTTTGCGGACGGTTGTGTAGCTGAAGATGTGTGTGGTGCTGAATGGACAGCTCTTCAAATATGGCGCCCAGTGAACTGACAGCCAATGGGAACACAGTAGCCAGCACCAATCATCACAGACGGGGCCGGACTACATCACACTGTGGCACGCCTACGGGAAATCATAGGCGACGCTGATTCCATCACTATCGCCCCATCACTCGCCACAACCAGGAATATCGCCTTCATGATTGAGGCTGATTTCAGAGCAAGAGGTGATTTATCGCCGCGAAATTCCCCAATCACACGCCGCAACTGTGAGGCAACTTCACGGCGATTGCTCTGATGCGACATATGCCAGTACGATTCCCAGGTGAGATTGCGGTGTGTGAAGGTACAGTTAGGGTATGTTCTCACCATGCAAGTACCTCCAGACCTGAAGGAAGCCGTGGGAATCTGCGGAAGCCACGGTACATACAGGGAGACCGCAGCGCCCTGTACTCACAATCTGTGGTGGGTGCAAGGTGGTTCATCCCTGCATTCCCCAAAGGAGATTGCTCCAGACTCTGCAGCATGAATTAATATGCTGTGGAGCTGCAAGAGTGCAGCAACCCTCACTGCAGCTGAAAACATGCATAGTGAGGATGGGATTTCTTGAAATCTATTATGCTATTATTATACAATGCAGAATTTCGGACGCATCAGCAACACACTGTGTCCAAAATGCTGTGTTCCCCGACTATGAATATGCAGCCTAGATATTCACCCAAAACTATTCATAGTTCTGGGTCCACTAGAGACCTGACAGGTTCCCTTAAAGTTACTGTATGTATTGGTTTTCTAGGTATATGAACGCAATACATGACCTTTGTATTCACTTCCTCGCTAGCTGGTAAATGGGGTTTCTTAAGGGGTGTTACCTACCTAGAGTGGTTAACCTGCTGAAAAAAATGCTTGGCTAAGTTCTCAGAAAAGTTCTGAGCTCCCTGTCATCCCTGTTCTCTATTAACTGATAATGTTTCTGCACCCAGGAAATATTGGAAATGCAAATTCAGCCAATTAATAGATGCATCTGATCTACTGCAGTCAGTGATTGTCCGATTGATTTTCCTGTGCCTTGAAACTCGACCAAGGGTAAAGGGACAGCAGGGACCAGAAGTTGCTTTTAGTTATACCACTCTAAGCTTTTGGGAAATATTTATTTTTCTACTCGACAACCCCAGCCTTTAGATTATATGCTTTGGAAAAATACATTGCAAAGATATTCTCACCTGTCCATACTCCCAGCTTCTTGTCTTTATTTTTTAACTTCTCCATGAAAAATCACACCAACATCATTCATGACATATTCTTCTATCTCCTTTTCATCATCCAAGTAAACTGCATCCTCTGTATAGGCAGAAATGTTAAGACCTTTGAAACATTATTTCTAAAAATATGTTTTTACAGATCAATTTGACTGCTATAACGTAATAGTATATTTGTTTTTACATATGTCAGCAATATACATAAAAACCAATAAAACTAAAATTATATTGACTGCTAACTGTGGCTGACTGGGAGACAATATTAAGTTACTGCTATATACTGGTTGTACATAAATAAGCATGAACACACAGACAATAATACTCCTTTGTTAGTGAGTAAAAGGAATCTTATTCCTACCAGTATGTAAAAACTGAGAAAAATAGACAGGAGGGGCACTCCTAAGGGCATTACCCGGTACTCTAGTGGGGGGATTAAGCAACTTGCTAGTGGTAAAAATATAACTTTTCATCCATATCATTCCACTGTGTTAATTCCTGAAAAGCACCCGAACAGTTAACAAACTAACCTTATAGGGTATAGGGGTGTAATAGGATAAAGGGGTGTAATCTTTGCGGTTACAGAGGTCACCACCACGATTGAACCAAAGGGTACAGGGGGCCCACTGACCCAAATACCTACTAAACCTATATGTGGTTCTGAGTACTCACATCCAGCAGATGCATTGTAGCTCAGAGACACGTCGGGTCCCTACACTGCAATATATGCTGTCAGACAAACAGAGGCAGGCAGCTGACGTTGGCGTGCCCATGACTAAGAGCACATAATAGTAACATCATGCTTTGCCATAGCAGGCATGCCAATGTCAGAAAAAGGACATATATAACAGGATGAAGACATATATACAAGGATGTGTCTAGATAGGGACATTTATATGAGGAGGACCCAACATGGGCACACATATACCAGGATGGACCCATAATAACGACATACAGTATATACCAGGATGGGGTTATACTGTGTTTTTCCAAAAATAAGACATTCCTCAAAAGAAATCCCCACTTCTTCCCCTCATTTCAGAGCTGATGCTGAAAGTAAGTCCTACCTGAAAGTAAGCCCTAGTTGTGTACTCACAGCTGAAAGTGACACATGCATAAAAATACACAGTGCAGTGTCAATATGGGCTGATGAGTACAGTACCAGGGCTCCCATCCTTAAAACAATACACTTTATATTCACTTCATCCTCTGTAGGGCTTCCAGTGCTGTTGGGACCAGTACCTGCAATTTATGAAGCCCATGTCACCAGCAACCAATCAGCTCTCCGAGTCAGTATGCTCCTTCTCACTCCAGGAACTGATTGACTGTGGTTCAGAAGTCCTTGAAGAAATTGCCAATATTGAACTCTTTTTGAAGTCTGAAGGACCTCTGAACTCATCCGTTGTCATTGGGGGCTGCGGGATGTCATGGTGGCGTGACCCGGTCCGAGATCCCCTCATCGGGTGATCAGTTAAAAAGGAGAAGTTAAAAAATGGAGCAAAATAAAAATAAAAGCAAAAATAAAAAGTTTTGTCGTGACACCACCCGTCGAATGTGGCCTGTATAGTCGCTGCTGCAGTCGGGACCTCTGGGGATGATGGGAGTAGCAGCATGGATGGTTGTCTCTCAACGGGAAGAGCGGGTCCCCAGGGCAACAGTACAGTCCGTGGATGTAATTTAGGGAATAGGAGGCCAGCAAGGCTGTGCTGGCTGCTGGCAGGGATCAAAGTTACTCTCGGGTAGGCTCCTGCTGCCACTTCAGCGAATCAGTCTACCTCTCCTCAGGTGCAGAAATGCAGTCTCACATAGAGCTGAGCTTCAACCCGGGTTACTTTGCTTTCTCGGCAGATGTTCAATTTACAAGACAGTGCAGTGGCGGCTCTGTCTCTTAGCAGCCGGGATGGCTCATCCAGATCAACCCCTTTTGTGTTCCTTTAATGGGCCCCTCTGTCAGTCTCCTCTGCACGCAAAGCTATGTATCCAGCAGCCACAGGATTTTGGTGGGCGACCTGCTTGGTCCTCTAGCCCTAGTACGGCGGCTTTCTTTTCGCTGCGCCGGGTTTTGGATCGCAGGACATAAAGACACCATTCTTCCTTGGAAAAGTCTTTCAGTTCTGTGAGATTCCTGGGTCATCATGCATTTAATGCTCTTTTGAGGTCTAGATGCAGATTTGCAATGATGTTCAGATCAGATGACTGCGAGGCCATTGTAAAACCTTCAGCTTGTGCTTTATGAGGTAGCCTATTGTGGACTCTGGCATGTGTTTAGGTTTATTATCCATTTGCAGAACCATCTTCTTTTTAACCAGCTTTTTTACAAATGGTATTACTGTATGTTTACATCAAGAATATGTTGAAATTTCATTGAATCCATTCTTCCCTCTACCCGTGAAATATTTCCTATGCCACTGGCTTCAACTTCTTCAGTACTTATTTCCAAAATGCATAAGGCTTGTTTAGATAATGTCTTGCATGCTTCTGATGCTGAACTTTATGGTGAGGATGCAAGAGAGGTTTTCTTCAGATGACTCTTACATGAAGGCCATATTTGTTCAGGTGCCTCTGAGCAATAGAACAATGTATCACAACTCCAGAGTCTGCTATATCTACTTGACGGTCTTTTGCAGTCAAGCTCTGATTTGGTTCTCTAGCAATCCTATGAGCAGTTCTCACTGAAATTTTGTTTGATGTTCTAGACCAGGCCGGCGCCAGCACCCGGCATACATAGGCAGATGCCAGGGCCCTGAAGAAGTGACAGGGCCCACTCGCTGTCTGTAAGTAAAAGCAGTGAGGAGAACTCGCTTACACACATATATCCTCTCTGCCTCTCTTCTCTGGACTGATCTAGGTGATTGGTACACAGCAGGAGGAGAAGCATCGGGAGCTACATGGAGGATAAAGGACCTTCAGTTCCAGTCATGTGACTGATCATATGACTCAAATTAAGGCCCTTGAAGTTACTGCTGCGACTCAAGTTCTGCAGCCTCCTGCAGCTCCCAGTGGCTCCTCTCCTGCTCTGCACTGATGTGGTAATGTATAAATTGTGTGTATGTGGTGTGTGTGTGTGTGTGTAGCTGTATGTGCATGCACTGTCCATGTAGAAGAGCTGTGTGTATGTGTGTGTGTTTCTATGTGCATGCATTGCCCATGTAGCAGATCTGTGTATGTTTGCTTGTGCATGTAGCAGAGCTGTGTGTGTCTGTATGTGCATGTAAGCAGAACTGTGTGTGAATCTGTATGTTCATGTAGCAAGCTGTGTGTGTAATCTGCATGTATTGGGCATGTAGCAGAGCTTTGTGTGTAGTGTGAATGTAGCAGAGCTGCGTGTGTCTGGATGTACATGTATTGGGCATGTATCAGAGCTATGTGTATCTGTATGATCAAATAGCAGAGCTGTGTGTGTAGTATGCATGTATTGGGCATGTAGCTGTGTGTGGTGTGAATGTATTGGGCATGTAGCATAGCTGTGTGTGTAGTGTGAATGTAGCAGAGCTGTGTGTCTGTATGTGCATGTATTGGGCATGTAGCAGAGCTGTGTGTAGTCTGAATGTAGCAGAGCTGTGTGTTTCTGTATGTGCATGTATTGGACATGTAGCAGAGCTGTGTGTATTGTGAATGTATTGGTCATGTAGCAGAGCTGTGTGTATCTGTATATTCATGTAGCAGAGCTGTGTGTGTAGTGTGCATGTATTGGGCATGTAGATGTGTGTAGTGTGTATGTATTAGGCATGTAGCACAGCTGTGTGCGTGTATCTGTATGTTCATGTAGCAGAGCTCTGTGTGTAGTGTGCATGTTTTGGGCATGTAGTAAAGCTGTGTGTGTATCTGTATGTTCATGTAGCAGAGCTGTGTGTATGTGCCTGTATGTTCATGTAGCAGAGCTGTGTGTAGTGTGGATGTATTGGGCATGTAGGTGAGCTGTGTGTGTAGTGTGCATGTAGCAGAGCTGTGAGTATCTATATGTGCATGTATTGGGCATGTAGCAGAGCTGTGTGTGTAGTGTGCAAGTTGAAGACCTGTGAGTCTGGTGTGCATGTGACAGAACTGTGTGTGTGAAGTGTGCATGTAGCAGAGCTGTGTGTGTGTGTAGTTTCCAAGTTGCAGAGCTGTGTGTCAAGTGTGCATGTAGCAAAGCTGTATGTGTCTACATGTGCATGTAGCAGAGCCATCTGGGTCTATGGCTATATAGCAGAGCTGCGTGTGTCTAATATAGTTTGCAGAAAGACACTAACTATAGATTTATTGCCTCCGTATTCTACCCTAGTACATTAAAATTAGCGTTAATGACACCTCCCTTTTACACCACCAGGGAAGCTTTAATTAATAGGAAGAAATGTTTTCTTATTTACATCTGTCTAAACCTGGGGTGCAGCTTATGGTGCAGATGTGCAGCAGTGAGGACAGAGTATTAAAGGGGTCCACAAATATCTGGAGCCGACCCTGTTTTAGACCGTATCTTGACCTGCACTGTTCTTTCTAACTGACATTTCGAATTGAGGAATAGTCAATTTGAAAATGCTTTCCTATCTTTTTTGTAGCCTTCTCCTGCTTTGTAGACCTCCACCATTTTCATTTTTAGGATGCTAGGCAGCTGCTTAGAAGAACCCATGGCTTCTGTTTTTTGGCACAAGGTTAGAGGAGCCTGGTTGTTTATAAAGCTGTGAAATTTGCATCACCCTTTCCTAACGATGACAGTGAACAAGACATAACCTTAACAGGCTAATTAAGTTCTGAAACCTTGGTTAAAGAAATTGATAACACAAATCTCCAAGGCTGGCCAAACTTTTACTTCTGCCAATTTTCCTTTTTGTAATTTGTAAAATGTTAAACATGAATATATACACACACACATATATTTACCAAAAAATGGACAGCACTCATCAATACCAAATACTTCGCGTGTTTATTGGCCCATACCGACCGAACGTTTCGGTTCAAGCAGAACATTCTTCTAGCAGTGTCTAACATTCCAATGGTGAAAAGTATATACAGTGCTTATGCAATTACAATGTATAACAATCAATTTACATTTATAGTGTACCAATTCAGTGCATAAAAGGACAATACACATGCTGCAATAGTCCATATGTAACATAATGTGAACTGTGCCTTATTGCATAACTTTATAAAGTGCTTACAGTATTATTAGTGTACATATAGTTAATTGCCACAAGTGTTTTAAATGATCTCAGGTGCAAATCATCACATTTCCATACTTTAGACTCACCCATCGCATGGCTGAAGCGTATACAAACCGGAGACGCTTGGCGTCTTCCAGGATTACTGAGCATGCTCAGTAGTCCACCAATCAGATCTCGTATTCTCACCTGACTTCATTGTTTATGTCAGCGCTCTTCCCGGGGTCGCTGCAATTAAGGTGCTTTCACACAGCGATTTACTGTGATCCGTGGCTGTCTGTTGTAAAACTGACAGCCACGGATCAGATTTTGGCCCCATGTTAGTCTATGGGCACGGATCACATCGGATTTGGCCTTATTGGCATCCGATTTTAGTCGGATTCGATCCTGGCCGATTTTTTGCTGTGCCCAAAATCGCAGACTGCTGCGATTTTTGGCACAGCGGGTCAGATCGGACCGAATTGTATCCAACATGATCCGCGCCAAATAACATGGGGCCTATGGAGCGCGGGTCCAAGGAAACAGCTGATGTCTCCTCGGACCCGATCTTAGTGTACTGAGCATGCTCAGTACACTAAAATCGCTGTGTGCCATCTAATATCACTTCTGCAATGTATATTCATACATTGCAGAAGTGACATCTCCTGAAAATAAAGGGTTAAAAATAAAAAAAACTTCATTCTCACCTCTCCACGATCCAGCGATGCCTCCACTGCTCTGTGCTTCTAGGACCTGGCCTGACGTCACAGTTGAGTCACATGGCCGGTTACCGGTCATGTGACTGTGACATCACGCCAGGTCCTGTGGATCAGAAGAAGAGAAGCTGGAAGCACCGCGGGTGTCGTGGAGAGGTGAGAATGAAGATTTTTTTTATTTTTTAAGGTCTGCAAAAGAGGGGGGAGACAGAGGGGGACAAAGAGGGGAGACACAGGGGGACAAAGAGGGGAGACACAGGGGGACAAAGAGGGGAGACACAGGGGAGAAACAGGGGAACAAAGAGGGGAGACACAGGGGGACAAGGAGGGGAGACACAGGGGACAAGGAGGGGAGACACAGGGGAGACACAGGGGGACAAAGAGGGGAGACACAGGGGGACAAAGAGGGGAGACACAGGGGGACAAAGAGGGGAGACACAGGGGGACAAAGAAGGGAGACACAGGGGAGACACAGGGGAACAAAGAGGGAGACACAGGGGGACAAAGAGGGGAGACACAGGGGAGACACAGGGGGACAAAGAGGGGAGACACAGGGGGACAAAGAGGGGAGACACAGGGGGACAAAGGTGACAGGAGGGAGAGAGAAGAGGGACGAGATGACAGGAGGAGCAGGGACAGCATCCAAACTGATGCTGCAAAATATCGGAATCGGATGCCTATTTGGCATCCGATTGCAGGCATCAGTTTGGATCAGTTGCTGTCCGAGGGGAGCTGCAAAAAGTCTGATCCCCTCGGACAGCACAAAAACGCTGTGTGAAAGCAGCCTTACTTATACTGTGATGCCTGCCTCTGATATCACGGGCATACACATTCACACCGTCCTCCATCTTTATTAAGGGATGGTTTTGCCTACACTTTATAACTTCATTCTATCTACATGACAAAGCACTTTGATGACTTTTATATATGAAACGACCTTCCCTTCAGTCCCTGGGTTAAAACTCTTACCCCTCCAGGCAACTAACTATAGTTCCCACCCCACTCCCATGGGTTCTTCCAGTGCATTAATTTACTGCATACATTGAAGTCACCATCTGGGCAATATAGGACCGGTGACTGGGAATTTGCCAGATCACAAGGTCAATACGCGCATAAATGCCACCCTTTGTAATGCAAAGACATAAGTCCTCATTTTTAGGTCCTAAGTTCATAAGTCCCTAGCTGATATCCATTGGTGAACTACACACTCATATCTCAGTATAAAAATTATTTTTGAGTACATACAATAAGTCACATACAGATACATGTATGGATGAGTCGTCCAGTTTTGGTTCTTCACTTGTACAATAATATCTCTGTAAAAATACATAAAAAGAGAAAATGTTTCAGTAAAAAACAATCACAAGATTGTATGTATTCCTATCAACATAGGAATACATACAATCTTCGGTTACATATGGACTATTGCAGCATGTGTATTGTCCTTTTATGCACTGTATAGGTACACTATAAATATAAATGTTTCTGTAAATTGATTGTTATACATTGTAATTGCATAAGCACTATATATACTTTAACATTGGTATGCTAGACACTGCTGGAAGAAGGTTCTGCTTGAATCAAAACATTCGGTCGGTATGGGCCAATAAACACGTGATGTATATTCTATTGATGAGTGCTGTCCATTTTTTGGTAAATATATAGCAACTGAACATTGCTAAGGACAGAATTGAATGTTGTTGCCCCTTGTGCAGCTCTTGCTATTTTCTTTATATATATATATATATATATATATATAATATATATATATATATACGGTACATTTTTTTATGTATATTTTTGACGGTAAACTACCCAAATTGCACCGCGCATGTGCGGGCGATCTCATAGAGACGCTGGACACGTGCAATGGCGGCAGGAAAGCAAGTAGGAGAACTGTATACTGCATAGGAGAGGGCGGACCAGGTGGAAGCCATAGCTGTGCAAGGTGATGAATATCGACATGTAAAGCAATCAAATAAGTATAAATATGGAACAGATAATGTAAATATATGATGTGGAAAATAAGGGCTAAATATAATGATATAAAAGGTGAATAAGTGTGCACTAGCACTGTTTTTGCACTAGAGGGCACTATATAGATAAAAAAACAACTGAATGTGATAATTGGCAATTATGTGAGCATATGAAAATCAAGGGTATAAAAAAACCTAGCCTTGACATTGTATAGCTGCTAGAGAAAGGGACAGGATCCCGAAACGTTGTCACCACCCACCTGATGGCCGAATAAAGGCGGTTGTTTCACAAAGAAGAGTGCTGCAGTCCTTTATTTTGTATACTTATACAGCAAGGAGGAGAGGAGCTGTGACTGCTGAGCACCAAGGGGAGCTGTACTGCACCAATATACTAATCTACTATATATATATATATATACTAGCTGTACTACCCGGCTATGCCCGGGTTAATAAATAACTGCTGTTAGCTATACCAAAATAGAATTTGAATATGTCATATTAATGACCTGTAAGAAAATAGAAGCTGAGCTATGATTGGTTGCTATAGGCAGCCTAATAAATCTCCAGCCAACAGTAAACCCTCCCCCAGCCGGGCAGTATATGTTACCTCACACATACACATAATAGACAGTTCATGTGACTGACATCTGCCTTAATTCCCTATATTATATAAAATATAAGGGGAGACAACAGAAGCGCAATAGTGCCCTATCACTGAGTATAGAGCAGGGTCTTATAGGTATAATCAGGTTTACACTAACCTGGTCCAGTTGTGATTCCCACAACTGGAGAAAGGCGTTGGTTTAGTATTGTAGGCTGCTGCTGGACTTCCACCTCCACAAGATAGTGGGTACTTCAGGAGTTTTGGGATCAACAGGTGTGCTACAGTCCGCGCTGCCCGGTCATCCAAGGAAACACAAGGGAAGCAATGTTCCAAGTAAAAAAGTTTCTTTATTCTTCAAACCAACGCGTTTCGGCACCCAATCCTGGCGCCGTCTTCAGGGTATACCCTGAAGACGGGGCCAGGATTGGGCGCCGAAACGCGTTGGTTTGAAGAATAAAGAAACTTTTTTACTTGGAACATTGCTTCCCTTGTGTTTCCTTTAATTCCCTATATGGCACATGTGTTGCACATTGGCTGTTTTTAATCCGATGTTTATTTTTAGATATTAAAGATAGCACACGTATGAGGCGAGTTATGTGAGGTGATTTGTGCACATCTGTGTCTGTCTGTGTGGTGTGTGTGTCCCTGGGGTGTGTGTGTGTGTGTCCCTGTGGGGTGAATGCATGTGTCCCTATAGGGTGTGTATGTGTGTGTGTCCCTGTGGGGGGGGTCTGTGTGGTGTGTGTGTCTCTGTGTTGTGTGTCTCTTTGTGGTGTGTGTGTCCCTGTGGGGTGAGTGCATGTGTCCCTATAGGGTGTGTATGTGTGTGTGTCCCTGTGGGGGGGTGTCTGTGTGGGGTGTGAGTGTCTGTACTGTGTCTCTTTGTGGTGTGTGTGTCCCTGGGGGTGAGTGCATGTGTCCCTATAGGGTGTGTATGTGTCTGTGTCCCTGTGGGGGGGGGTGTCTGTGTGGTGTGTGTATGTGTCTCTGTGTTGTGTGAGTCTCTTTGTGGTGTGTGTGTCCCTGTGGGGTGAGTGCATGTGTCCTTATAGGGTGTGTATGTGTGTGTGTCCCTGTGGGGGGGAATCTGTGTGGTGTGTGTCTCTGTGTTGTGTGTCTCTTTGTGGTGTGTGTGTCCCTGTGGGGTGAGTGCATGTGTCGCTATAGGGTGTGTGCGTGTCTGTGTAGGGTGTGTGTGTGTCTCTGTGTTGTGTGTGTCTCTTTGTGGTGTGTGTGTGGTTGGGTGCGTGGTGAGCATCCAATGTTGGGGCTGCACCTTAGCGACTATACACTTGCTGGTACTCTTTGTGTGCGTGTGGTGTGTATTCATGTCCCCGTGCGTGGTGAATATCCCATGTTGTGGCCCCACCTTAGTGACTATATGCTGGTATATGCTGTTAGTCTTTGGCGCTGTCATTAAGCCCCTCTCATTCACAACTGTCAACTGGTAACTGTCACTTTTTCCCCATTATATAGATAGGGGCAAAATTGTTTGGTGAATTGGAATGCGCGGGGTTAAAATTTCACCTCACAACATAGTCTATGACACTCTCGGGGTCCAGACGTGTGACTGTGCAAAATTTTGTGGCTGTAGCTGGCAGCTGTCGATTTTCCTCCAACACTTTTCCATTCACTTTTTCCCCATTATGTAGGTAGGGGCAAAATTGTTTGGTGAACTGGAATGTGCAGGGTTAAAATTTTGCCTCACAACATAGCCTATGACGTTCTCGGGGTCCAGACGTGTGACTGTGCAAAATTTTGTGGCTGTAGTTTCGACGGTGTAGATGCCAATCCCGGATATACATACACACACACATACATACATACATACACACATTCAGCTTTATATATTAGACTAGCTGTAGTACCCGGCTACGCCCGGGTTAATAAATAACTGATGTTAGCTATAACAAAATAGAATTTGAATATGCCATATTAATGACCTGTAAGAAAATAGAAGCTGAGCTGTGATTGATTGCTATAGACAGCCTAATAAATCTCCAGCCAATAGTAAACCCTCCCCCTGGCCGGGCAGTATATGTTACCTCACACATACACATAATAGACAGTTCATGTGACTGACATCTGCCTTAATTCCCTATATGGCACATATGTTGCACATTGGCTGTATTTAATCAGATGTTTATGTTTGGAAATTAAAGATTGCACACGAATGAGGCGAGTTGTGTGAGGTGATTTGTGCACATCTGTGTCTGTCTGTGTGGTGTGTGTGTGTCCCTGGGGTGTGTGTAAGTGTGTGTCCATGTGGGGTGAGTACATGTGTCATTATAGGGTGTGTATGTGTGTGTGTCCCTGTGGGGGGGGTCTGTGTGGTGCGTGTCTCTGTTGTGTGTGTCTCTTTGTGGTGTGTGTGTGTCCCTGTGGGGTGAGTGCATGTGTCCCTATAGGGTGTGTATGTGTGTGTGTCCCTGTGGGGGGTCTATGTGGTGTGTGTGTATGTGTGTTGTGTGTGTCTCTTTGTGGTTGTGTGTGTGTCCCTGTGAGGTGAGTGCATGTGTCCCTATAGGGTGTGTATGTGTGTGTCCCTGTGGGGGGTCTGTGTGGGGTGTGTGTGTCTCTGTGTTGTGTGTGTCTCTGTGTTGTGTGTGTCCCCTATAGGGTGTGTGTGTGTGTGTCCCTGTGCGGTGAGTCCATGTGTCCCTATAGGGTGTGTATGTGTGTGTGTCCCTGTGGGGGGGTCTGTGTGGTGTGTGTCCCTGTGGGGTGAGTGCATGTGTTTCTATAGGGTGTGTGTGTGTCTCTTTGTGGTGTGTGTGTTTGTTCGGGTGCGTGGTGAGTATCCAATGTTGGGGCTGCACCTTAGCGACTATACACTTGCTGTAACTCTTTGTGTGCGTGTGGTGTGTATACATGTCCCCGTGCGTGGTGAATATCTCATGTTGGGGCCCCACCTTAGTGACTATATGCTGGTATGTGCTGTTAGTCTTTGGCGCTATCATTAAGCCCCTCTCATTCACAATTGTCAACTGGTAACTGTCACTTTTTCCCCATTATGTAGAAAGGGGCAAAATTGTTTGGTGAATTGGAATGAGCGGGGTTAAAATTTTGCCTCACAACATAGCCTATGATGCTCCCGGGGTCCAGATGTGTGACTGTGCAAAATTTTGTGGCTGTAGTTGCGACGGTGTAGATGCCAATCCCGGATATACACACACACACACACATTCAGCTTTAGATATTATATATATGTATATATATCTACTTATATAATCGGGAGTTTGGAATTCGGGCACTGTAGCCGAATCCCAAGCCCTTTGTGCGACTGCGAGCGATGACACGCAGCGTCATCGCGAGCCGCAGCCGCACTACCCTTAAAAAAAAAAAAAATATGCTCACCTCTCCCCGAGCCCCCGCCGTCTTCCTCCAGGCTCCCGGTAGCTCCCGCAGGCTCCCAGTGTCTGCAGAGCTCTTCTACTGCAGTTCAGGACCTGCGGTGATGTCACAGTCACGTGACACCAGCTTACTCCATAGTAACCTGGTGTCACGTGACTGTGACATCACCGCAGGTCCTGAACTGCAGTAGAAGAGCTCTGCAGACACTGAGAGCCTGCAGGAGCCACCGGGAGCCTGGAGGAAGACGGCGGGGGCTCGGGGAGAGGTGAGCATATATATTTTTTTCCTCCAGCCTCACTGCCTCCTCCAGCCACAGCCTCCTCCAGCCTCACAGCCTCCTCCAGCCTCACTACCTCCTCCAGCCTCACTGCCTCCTCCAGCCTCACAGCCCCCTCCATCCTCACAGCCTCCTCCAGCCTCACAGCCTCCTTCAGCCTCACATCCTCCTCCAGCCTCACAGACTCACAGCCTCCTCCAGCCTCACAGCCTCCTCCAGCCTCACACCTCTCCTCCAGCCTCACAGCCTCCCCATCCTCACAGCTTCCTCCAGCCTCACAGCCTCCTCCAGCCTCACAGCCTCCTCCATCCTCCCAGCCTCCTCCAGCCTCACAGCCTCAACATCCTCACAGCCTCCTCCAGCCTCACAGCCTCCTCCAGCCTCACAGCCTCCCCATCCTCACAGCCTCCTCCAGCCTCACAGCCTCACAGCCTCCTCCAGCCTCACAGCCTCCTCCATCCTCACAGCCTCCTCCATCCTCACAGCCTCCTCCAGCTTTACAGCCTCCCCATCCTCACAGCCTCCTCCAGCCTCACAGCCTCCTCCAGCCTCACAGACTTAAAGCCTCCTCCAGCCTCACAGCCTCCTCTATCCTCACAGCCTCCTCCAGCCTCACAGCCTCCTCCAGCCTCACAGCCTCCTCCTGCCTCACAGCCTCCTCCTGCCTCACAGCCTCCTCCAGCCTCACAGACTCACAGCCTCCTCCAGCCTCACAGCCTCCTCCAGCCTCACACCCTCCCCATCCTCACAGCCTCCTCCAGCCTCACAGCCTCATCCAGCCTCACAGTCTCCCCATCCTCACAGCCTCCTCCAGCCTCACAGCTTCCTCCTGCCTCACAGCCTCCTCCAGCCTCACAGCCTCCCCATCCTCACAGCCTCCTCCAGCCTCAAATCCTCCTCCAGCCTCACAGCCTCCTCCAGCCTCACAGCCTCCCCATCCTGACAGCCTCCTCCAGCCTCACAGCCTCCTACAGCCTCACAGCCTCCTCCAGCCTCACAGCCTCCTCCTGCCTCACAGCCTCCTACTGCCTCACAGCCTCCTCCAGCATCACAGCCTCCTCCAGCCTCACAGACTCACAGCCTCCTCCAGCCTCACAGCCTCCTCCAGCCTCACAGCCTCCTCCAGCCTCACAGCCTCCTCCAGCCTCACAGTCTCACAGCCTCCTCCAGCCTCACAGCCTCCTCCATCCTCACAGCCTTCTCCAGCCTCACAGCCTCCCCATCCTCACAGCCTCCTCCAGCCTCAAAGCCTCCTCCAGCCTCACAGCCTCCCCATCCTCACAGCCTCCTCCAGCCTCACATCCTCCTCCAACCTCACAGCCTCCTCCAGCCTCACAGCCTCCCCATCCTCACAGCCTCCTCCATCCTCACTGCCTCCTCCAGCCTCACAGCCTTCTCCAGCCTCACAGCCTCCAGCCTCCTCCAGCATCACAGCCTCCTCCAGACTCACAGCCTCCTCCAGCCTCAAGCCTCCTCCTGCCTCACAGCCTCTTCCTGCCTCACAGCCTCTTCCATCCTCACAGCCTCTTTCATCCTCACAGCCTCCTCCATCTTCACAGCCTCCCTATCTACACAGCCTCTTCTATGCTCACAGCCTCCTCCATCCCCTCTGCCTCCTCCATCCTCACAGCCTCCTCAATCCTCACAGCCTCCTCCATCCTCTCAGCCTCCTCCATCCTCAGCCGCACTACCTGACACCGCTGCCATCCTGCCAACCGTCGGCCCCGCTCCATCGCCACCACCCTCCGCGAAGTCCATGCTGCCCGAATGCCGCCGGTGCCTTCCGCTCCTCGCCACTCTCTCACCGCTGGGGTCTCAATGTCGCCATGCTGGTGGAGTAGCGGTCTACGGGCTGTGGTCGGGTGCCGGGAGCCAGTGACGTCATCCTGTGGCCGGCAACAGCCAATGGGAGTGAGCGGACCGTGTCAGCCTGCAAAGCCTGACACACCCCGCTCACTCCCATTGCCCGCCCCCGCCGCCCCTGCAAGCAGATTGGGCGCTGTGTTGTACACACAGGACGCCCATCCCATTGGCCAGGACTTGGCGTCCTAGACCAATCGGATGGCCGTCTTGTCTTTACCACACACCGACCAATCCGCTCCTTCCGCTCATGTCATATGTGTGACCTGAGGGCCAGAACTGATCCCTCTCTGCATCACCCAAGCCGCCGCAGAGGACAATGCCGTGTGACTGGGGCTGCGATCAGCCCCAGCATGCAGCCACGTCCTGCCACCGAGCGGTGATGTCACCCCTCCAGCCGCATCTCTCCTCACCCCTCCAACCGGACCTCTCCTCACCCCTCCATCTGGACCTCTCCTCACCACTCGAGCCTCTGCTCTCCTCACCCCTCCAGCCTCTGCTCCCCTCACTCCTCCAGCCTCCTGCCACATCATACTATGCTATCCACAGAGCCCCCTCTATACTCTGACACCCACAGAGCCGCCTGTATACTCTCCTACCCACACAGCCGCCTGTATACTCTGCTACCCACAGAGCTGCCTCTATACTCTGCTACCCACAGAGCCGCCTCTATACTCTGCTACCCACAGACCCGCCTGTATTCTCTGCTACCCACAGAGCCGTTTCTATATTCTGCTACCCACAGAGCCGCCTCTATACTCTGCTACCACACGAGCCACCTCTATACTCTGCTACCCACTGAGCCGCCTGTACAATCTGCTACCCACAGAGCCTTCTCTATACTCTGCTACACACAGAGCCGCCTCTATACTCTGCTACCCACAGACCCGCCTGTATTCTCTGCTACCCACAGAGCCGTTTCTATATTCTGCTACCCACAGACCCGCCTGTATACTCTGCTACCCACGGATCCGCCTATATACTCTGCTACCCACTGAGCCGCCTGTACAATCTGCTACCCACAGAGCCTTCTCTATACTCTGCTACACACAGAGCCGCCTGTATAATCTGCTAACCACAAACCCGCCTGTATACTCTGCTACCCACAGAGCCGCCTGTATACTTTCCTACCCAGAGAGCCGCCTGTATAATCTGCTACCCTCAGAGCAGTCTGTATACTCTGCTACCCACAGACCCGCCTGTATACTCTGCTACGCGCAGAGCCCCATGTATACTCTGCTAGCCACTCACCCCCTGTATACACACAATTCATTTCACCGCGCTCCCAATGCAATTGCATCGGGCCTTTTTACTAGTCTAATATATAAAGCTGAATGTGTGTATGTGTGTATGTGTGTGTATGTGTGTATATCCGGGATTGGCATCTACACCGTCGCAACTACAGCCACAAAATTTTGCACAGTCACACGTCTCGACCCGGGAGCGTCATAGGCTATGTTGTGAGGCAAAATTTTAACCCTGCGCATTCCAGTTCACCAAACAATTTTGCCCCTATGTACATAATGGGGAAAAAGTGACAGTTAGCAGTTGACAGTTGTGAATGAGAGGGGCTTAATGATAGCGCCAAAGACTAACACCACATACCAGCATATAGTAACTAAGGTGGGGCCCCAACATGAGATATTCACCACACACGGGGACATATATACACACCACACGCGCACAAAGAGTACCAGCAAGTGTATAGTCGCTAAGGTGCAGCCCCAACATTGGATACTCACCATGCAACACAGAGACACACACAACACAAAGACACACACCCCCCCAAGGGGACACACCCACACTCTATAGCGACACATGCACTCACCCCACAGGGACACACACACACACCACAATGAGACACACATGACACACACACACCACACAGACCCCCCCCCCACAGGGACACACACACATAGCCACCCTATAGGGACACATGCACTCACCCCACAGGGACACACACACCACAAAGAGACACACACACACACCACACAGACCCCCCCACAGGGACACATACACACCCTATAAGGACACATGCACTCACCCCTCAGGGACACACACACACCACAAAGAGACACACACAACACAGAGACACACACACACCCCACACAGACCCCCCCCACAGGGACACACACACATACACACCCTATAGGGATACATGCACTCACCCCACAGGGACACACACCACAAAGAGACACACACAACACAGATACACACACCACACAGACCCCCCCACAGGGACACACACACATACACACCCTATAGGGACACATGCACTCACCCCACAGGGACACACACACACCACAAAGAGACACACACAACAGAGACACACACATACAAACCCCAGGGACACACACACCACACAGACAGACACAGATGTGCACAAATCACCTCACACAACTCACCTCACATGTGTGCTATCTTTATTTTCCAAACATAAATATCTGATTAAAAACAGCCAATGTGCAACACATGTGCCATATAGGGAATTAAGGCAGATGTCAGTCACATGAGCTGTCTATTATGTGTATGTGTGAGGTAACATATACTGCCCGGCCAGGGGGAGGGTTTACTGTTGGCTGGAGATTTATTAGGCTGCCTATAGCAATCAATCACAGCTCAGCTTCTATTTTCCTACAAGTCATTAATATGACATATTCAAATTCTATTTTGCTATAGCTAACAGCAGTTATTTATTAACCCGGGCGTAGCCGGGTACTACAGCTAGTATTATATATATATATATATATATATATTTGCCTAAAATATTGACTTTATGTTTTTTAGCGATCATTTAATCTTCAGCATGCTTAATCATGCTTAATTGTTCACAACAATTGATCCAGGTTTTTGTGGGCCCCTTTAACACATATTGACTGTATTTATATAATATATATGTGGCGCCCCTGAATGTCTAGATGCCACAGAGATACTGCACCTCAGCCAGAGGTGTGGTACCCCCACGCAGGTTAGGAGGGGACACTATCCAGTACCCACACACACCCGCATCAAACACTAGTCACTCCAGGCCAAGAGGCTGGAGGGTTTTGGTCACACCCTCATCCCTGGCTGAAGATGGGGTTTAGACAGGGAGGTGGGTGAAACAGTAGGAAGGAGGAGTATAACAATTAAGAGATGAGATAAAAAGGAAAACAACAGGAAGTAGTTAGGCAGTCCGGAGGAGGAGTTCAGAGTGAAGGGCTGAGCAGTTAAGAGAGAGAGGAGTGAGAAGTAGAGCAGTCGTAGGAAAGATGTGAGTAAAGGTGTCCTGGGAATTGGAGCAGAGAGGCTCATCCCAGGTCAAAGAAGACAGAGGATGCCAGGCAGGAGCTCCAGAGGAGGAAGGGGTCCCAGAGGCATAGGAAGAGAGAAATCCACCCTTGTGGCTCGCATACATTGCCGGTTGCAGGCAGTGGAGGGGCCAGGGCCGCAGAAGGTCACCGGGCCCAGGCTAGTGGAGTGGACTAAGGAATCAGTTAGCAAACTGGAGGCTACTGTATTCTCCAGGAGCAGCAGCCAAAGCCACGTCAGACCCTGCAAAGATGGCCATAAAGGACCAAAGGGGACCGAGAGAGAACGTCGCCCAGTAGGGTCCGTGGCCACTGGCATAGGACACAGAGCATAAGGTGCAGGACCTGAGGGAAAGAGCAAGCACACGTGAGACGACCCGGAAAAGGTACACAGAATGGGGTACTGGCAAGTGTCTTCTAATCTGCCTGGGTAGGACTGGATCCCCTGTTTGTAGGACATAGCACCCGGCTGGATGTGGCTGCTAAAGAACTGTAAGTAAACCAGTGAAACTACACCAGCTGTGTTCTCAAATTATTCCAGCGCCCCCAGCCCTGCACTACAAATTCACGACCCTATATGCATTGACTTTGATTACTGCCCCGAGGTCCCACTCAACTTACGGAGATCCACAACATCTGGCAGCCCCGGAGATCTGAACTGCAGCATCAGCTACCCCTGGCTGTGCACCATAGGTGGCATCACAACATTTATTCCTAAAACCATAAACCCCAAATTGCTTTTTATGGACACTGCCTGGGTTACGGAGCCGAGTCTCAACCCCTGTGACACCCCAGCAGCAGAACTGTTGCCCGGTTCTGAGTACCCCACGGCTCTGGGGGGTGAGTCATAAGGGCTGCTGGCTGTGTATATATAATATAGAACTGCATATATATAATACAGAGGCTGCATATATATATTTTATAGTGTATGTGGGCTGCGTATTTAAAAATTAGTGGCTGTGTAAATATTATATAGAAGCTAAGCCTGGATATATATGTAATATAGAGGCGGCAAGCTTTTTTATACATAATTCATAGGCAGCAGGCTGTGTCTCTTTCCCTCGTGCTCTGTCTCTTCCCACCTGTGCGCTGTGCCAACGTCCCCTTGCACAGTGTCTCTCCCACTTTTGTGCTGTGCCTCTTCCCCCCTGTGCACTGTTTCTTCTTCCCTCTGCTCTGTCTCTCTCCCCCATGACTGGGGGAGTCCTGTGCACTGTGTCTCTTCTCTCCTGTGTGCTAACAGAGGGTTATCTGTGTACTGTCTCCCACATGACAGGGGGGCCCTGTGTCCAGGGCACTTGCCCAGGTGCACCGGTTGCTGACGCCAGCCCTGCCATTCTCATAAAGCCTCATAATACTTAGGAGAAATAACATTCTCAAAGTCACTGGGGTACGTAGAAACATTCCCACTTTACTCCCACATAAAGTGACTCATGCCTGATTTAAACATTTTGGTCTGTTCGTTAAGTAGTTAACATTCAAATGTGAAATCCTTTTTTTTACCTTTGCACCAAGGGTTGAAGAGTATGTATGTGTCAGTGTCAGACTTTCGGGGTGTCCTCAGTATTCCATAAGGAGTTAACACTGCAATGTACAGGCGGAATTTGCCTATAATGCAGCTTGGAGAAGACAATATTGATAGCGTGACAGAGTTGTAATCATTATAAATAATTTTTGCTCCCCATTTTCCTTCTTCCAGTTCTTCAACAATTGGAATTGGAATATATGTCCCTTTGCTTTGTTGTGGGTATCGTCCTATAAAAAAAATAAAAAAAAATAAGCTTAATTCTTTTTTTATAATGCAAACACATTTTCCAAAATATAATATAGCAATAAACAATAATAAGAAATAAATGACCTGTATGCTTATGTAAGATAGCAGAGTATCAGTGACACAGCTATTTGTGGTCTAAAGGCTCCAGTATTACATAACATTGGAAAATGATAGTGAGATTGCTGATATGCGGTATTAGCAGAGGCATATATTTAATACTCTTGTCCCTCCCAATATAGAATCTATAACATGGCTTCCATATAGTTTGAGGACCCTTTGAACCTATTCATTCTTCAAGACCATGGTACAAACACAAACTCTGCACCCTACAGATCCTATAGTTATTTCTCTGGAGAGTGCTACCTCACAATATTTAAATATTGCCTTTCTTGACTTGATTTGATTGTTCTATGTATATAACTGGGGTATCGTGACAGAGAGAGGTCTCCCCTATTACGTGGGTCAGTGAGTTGCAGTGAGTAGCTGCAGGCACACCTGCATTTCTGCCTTGCCTTTCAGTTAACTGTGTAGACTTACCTTGTGCTGGCACTACTAGGGATAAGCAGTACCTTTTGTCTTTCTTGGTTTTCCATACTGAGTTGTCTCAGTTGCTTTTATTTTTCCACTTGCCTCTTGCATAAGTAGTACTTTGCCTTAGTAGTTGCCAGTGATAGCTTGCTATTCTGTGGTCTTGGTGTGGAGGTATGACCCATGAAAAGAAAAATCGTTTTGGAACTGATCCTGGAGATTGCTGCTTGGAGGTTTGTTTGGGGTCATCCTATTCATTATCTCCCTTTTGATTTATTTTCCCTTTCCCTCTCCATTTTACACATCTGTTGTTTGGGATGCATGCACGTAAGCGAATGTAGTTTATTTTCCCCTTGTCTGTTATTTTCCCTTTTTGTCATTATCATAATAGAGCAAGGCTAGTGTTCTTGCTGTCCTGTTAACTAGACAGAGTTGTGATTAAGGTAAGGCATAGGCACATGAACGCCGCACTTGGGGATAGAACCCATCTAGGACACCAGGGAGCTTAGGGTAAGTGACAGGGGTTACCCTTTCTGTGGTTCCGAAGAGGCAGTGGTTCCCACCCCATCTTCCTTGCCATGCCCCTTTAACCTGTTGGTGGAATGCGAAAGCCAGAGACTGCACTGGAGTGGTACATGGTACCTGTTTGTCATCAAAGACCAACCTCACCATCAGGGTCTCTGGTGTAGACTGAGTAAGCACTTAGTCACGACCATTTGGGTAAGCCTGGTTCAGGGCACAGTGAAGGTATGCCCTTTCTCTCCCCAACCTACTAGTGTGACATTCTAATAGTGCTAAATACACGGGATTTCTGATATTTCACAAGTAGCTATGCCTCCTACTGCTTCTTACCTATCCCGGCAGTAACATCTGGCCTTGCTCCCTTCTCCTATGGCCAACTCCCTTTTGTTGCTGCTCACAATTCACAAATAATCAGGTGAACTTCTTTGATATCATTACCCTAGGCTTCTTAAGGCTTACTCAGACAGCTTTGTGCTGTCTGAGTATTCAGTGAACTTTGAATTCAGTTACCATATGTTCTTCAGGAGTTTTGCTTTACTGTCCATTTCTACCAGCTTGTTAATCATCACTTCAGTGAACTGCTTGTTTATAATCTATCAGATCAGATCTGTGGTTAACGATTCACCTGTTGTAAGCAGTACAAACTGTTTTCTACAAATACTAATGCTACCTACAATATTATGCTGCTGCCCATTCATCACTATTGCTTGTGGTTATTTATTCGTTTGCTGATTGTACATATCTTTGTCATAGTTCATCAGTTTGCTGATAAAATACATCGTCCAGCAAATGAGTAACAATATTTTAAACTTTTGATCCTCAGGATCAATATCTCACCATCCACTTCCAGTATTGAGCGTGAAACTACCTTCACTTGGTTATCTCAAACATAACTTTGACTTGCAAATATGAGCATATTAGTTATGCAGGTTCATGTCATGTCACTGCATTTTCTTCTGTTTTGCTCCCAAAAATCAAATTTTTAATTTTTATTATTTTGCTGGCATTGTGTAAATCCACATTGACTTTCAATGCTGCCTGAACCTTTCTGGACATGCTTTTGATCAGATTCAGGCATTGTCAACCAAAATATGATCCCAGGTCTCTTCTACATGTTTCCAATGTTGGTGCATACTGGCCGCCTCACTTGGGTATGTATGTATGTATACAGCTTTTTCTTTAACTCTACCCGCAAATGTTTAATTAGGTTGAGGTCTGAGGACTGTGGGGGCAAACCAGGCACCTCTACTTCATTGTCATTGAACTATATCCTCACCAGTGTTAAAGAAGTTACCTGAAACTTGTATTGACTCTATATTGGCAGCCATCTTGTCTTTTCAGCCATTTTAGTTCATCATGCCTATTCTCTCTGAACTATATAATACCCTTAGTAGGAATGTAATGTATCAATGGTTGAGGGCTGAGAATATACAGTGCCTACAAGTAGTATTCAACCCCCTGCAGATTTAGGTGGTTTGATAAGATGCAAATAAGTTAGAGCCTTCAAACTGCAAACGAGAGTAGGATTTATTAACAGAAGCATAAATCTTACAAACCAAAAAGTTATGTTGCTCAGTTGAATTTTTATAAATTTTAAACATAAAAGTGTGGGTCAATTATTATTCAACCCCTATGTTTAATATTTTGTGGAATAACCCTTGTTTGCAATTACAGCTAATAATCGTCTTTTACAAGACCTGATCAGGCCGGCACATGTCTCTGGAGTTATCTTGGCCCACTCCTCCATGCAGATCTTCTCCAAGTTATCTAGGTTCTTTGGGTGTCTCATGTGGACTTTAATCTTGAGCTCCTTCCACAAGTTTTCAATTGGGTTAAGGTCAGGAGACTGACTAGGCCACTCCAACACCTTGATTTTTTCCCTCTTGAACCAGGCCTTGGTTTTCTTGGCTGTGTGCTTTGGGTCTTTGTCTTGTTGGAAGATGAAATTACGACCCATCTTAAGATCCTTGATGGATGAGCGGAGGTTCTTGGCCAAAATCTCCAGGTAGACCGTGCTATCCATCTTCCCATGGATGCAGACCAGATGGCCAGGCCCCTTGGCTGAGAAACAGCCCCACAGCATGATGCTGCCACCACCATGCTTGACTGTAGGGATGGTATTCTTGGGGTCGTATGCAGTGCCATCCAGTCTCCAAACGTCACGTGTGTGGTTGGCACCAGAGATCTCGATCTTGGTCTCATCAGACCATAGAACCTTGAACCAGTCTGTCTCAGAGTCCTCCAAGTGATCATGAGCAAACTGTAGATGAGCCTTGACATGACGCTTTGAAAGTAAAGGAACCTTACGGACTCGTCTGGAACGGAGACCATTGCGGTGGAGTACGTTACTTATGGTATTGACTGAAACCAATGTCCCCACTGCCATGAGATCTTCCCGGAGCTCCTTCCTTGTTGTCCTTGGGTTAGCCTTGACTCTTCGGACAAGCCTGGCCTCGGCACGGGAGGAAACTTTCAAAGGCTGTCCAGGCCGTGGAAGGCTAACAGTAGTTCCATAAGCCTTCCACTTCTGGATGATGCTTCCAACAGTGGAGATAGGTAGGCCCAACTCCTTGGAAAGGGTTTTGTACCCCTTGCCAGCCTTGTGACCCTCCACGATCTTGTCTCTGATGGCCTTGGAATGCTCCTTTGTCTTTCCCATGTTGACCATGTATGAGTGCTGTTCACAAGTTTGGGGAGGGTCTTAAATAGTCAGAAAAGGCTGGCAAAAGAGATAATTAATCCACACATGTGAAGCTCATTGTTCTTTGTGCCTGAACTACTTCCTAATACTTTAGGGGGACCAAACAGAATGCTGGTGGTTTGAGGTGTTGAATAATAAATGACCCTCTGAATTAACTTTTAACGCTTTAAAAAAAAAAAAAAAAAAAATCTTTTTGGCTGCAGTGCATTTCCCACTTCCAGGCTGATCTACAGTCCAAATGTCACAATGCCAAGTTAATTCCGCATGTGTCAACCAGCTAAATCTGCAGGGGGTTGAATACTACTTGTAGGCACTGTACAAGATATATAGACACGAGTATGGGAGAATAGGTCAACATTTCCTTTCTTGTCCATGAAATCAATAGACGGTGACCCTAGGAGTATAAAGGGCAGCAAACAGATGTCTAAATGGATGTGGCAAAAGATTTATAACCTGTTCATAAGACATTCCTTGATTAGGTGTCATATCTCGATAAAGGTGTTGATAGATTTATATCTGTTTATAGCACATTACTTACATTCTTGTATAATTTGTATGTCCATGTCCCCACCATCTTACCACGTATTACCCCATTAGGTAATACTCTATTGTTAGGATAACCTTGATTATGGTATCTAACCTCTCCTCTCCAGTAAAGTGTGTGACTCTCTCTTGGAAAGACCTGACTGATGTGTCTTTTTATGAGCGTCCCCGTATATGGTAGACCGGTGCCGATCCTACTTTATTATTTTATTATACAAATCAGTCTATTCTGGTTAGCATAAGCATACAAGCCCGATTGACGGCTTTAACACCAAACATGATGTATACTTTGCTTCATTGTGCTTCTGACACAATATATCATTAATGTTCACTTACACATATATAGTGTAGGAGTACTTCCACCAGTATAATGTGCTCTCTGCAAATGCGCTTCCCGATTTTAACTCTGATTGGAGTTAGTGTGATCTTAACCCAATATTGGGGATACTGCAATAGCAAACAACACCATTCCCTATTACCAGTGCACGATACAACTAACAAAACAAACTTTTTTGAGATGCTACTGCGCAAGTTACGTTAATAAAAAGAAAAGTGTACAAACTGAGTTTACACACCTCATGGTACCTTTACACGCCGCAACAGGATGGTGGCAACAACCGGGTGCTTCACGTGCACGAGCACGCACAAACGGTTGCCAACGGTAAACGCACCACCTTTACACGCCGCAACAAGGTGCGCTACGGTAGGGTACATCTTTCTCTGGATACACCGCCGGGTGCCACCAGTTACCTTCTGTAGCTTACCTTACCACATTTACACGCCACAATAACAAGGTAATATGGGCGGAACAAAGGCAGCAGGGACAACACATAGGCGTGCCACAATTGTGGATTACGAGAATTCTGTACGCTGATAGGACAAAGCAATAACATCATGATTGGCCAGCCAGCACAGGAGGCAGACTAATACATGACGCACGAGCAATTGTGTAGTGTGAGTGGTCAGCTCCTTAAATATGCCGCCCTATGCAGCGACTACCAATTGTAACGCAAGAGCTTCCTCCAATGATCGCTGAAGGAGGGTGGTTTTCCGGAGGCTGTGTCACGCCCCGGGGAGTTATCTATGTGACGAATAAACCTTACCCTACCATATTTACACGCCGATACAGCCCGATACAACCCGCAACCATTGCCTAGAAATCCACCTGTTTTAGGGCTCTGCTCTGAAACAGGTGCCTCAAGTAATGGGTGGCAACAACCGTGTTCACACGCCGCAACAGTGGGTTGATTTGGCGGTGCAAGATACATTTCTCTCATGTACCCGGTTGTTGCCACCATCCTGTTGCGGCGTGTAAAGGTACCACAAGGGATATATATATACCCCACGTAAACAAATAACTGCCAAATATTGTTTACTAGTAAAAAGGCCCGATGCAATTGCATCGGGAGCGCGGTGAAATGAATTGTGTGTATACAGGCGGGTCAGTGGGTAGCAGAGTATAGAGGCGGCTGTGTGGGCAGCCGAGTATAGAGGCGGCTGTGTGGGCAGCCGAGTATAGAGGCGGCTGTGTGGGCAGCCGAGTATAGAGGCGGCTGTGTGGGCAGCCGAGTATAGAGGCGGCTGTGTGGGCAGCCGAGTATAGAGGCGGCTGTGTGGGCAGCCGAGTATAGAGGCGGCTGTGTGGGCAGCCGAGTATAGAGGCGGCTGTGTGGGCAGCCGAGTATAGAGGCGGCTGTGTGGGCAGCCGAGTATAGAGGCGGCTGTGTGGGCAGCCGAGTATAGAGGCGGCTGTGTGGGCAGCCGAGTATAGAGGCGGCTGTGTGGGCAGCCGAGTATAGAGGCGGCTGTGTGGGCAGCCGAGTATAGAGGCGGCTGTGTGGGCAGCCGAGTATAGAGGCGGCTGTGTGGGCAGCCGAGTATAGAGGCGGCTGTGTGGGCAGCCGAGTATAGAGGCGGCTCTATGGGTAGCAGGGCAGTGTGGGTGAGTGGGGGGAGTGAGGGCATAGGGGGGGTAAGAGGAGTGTGCGGGGGCAGTGTGGGGAGTGAGGGCATAGGGGGGGATAAGAGGAGTGAGCAGGGGCAGTGTGGGGAGTGAGGGCATAGGGGGGGATAAGAGGAGTGAGCAGGGGCAGTGTGGGGAGTGAGGGCATAGGGGGGGATAAGAGGAGTGAGCAGGGGCAGTGTGGGGAGTGAGGGCATAGGGGGGGATAAGAGGAGTGAGCAGGGGCAGTGTGGGGAGTGAGGGCATAGGGGGGGGTAAGAGGAGAGAGCAGGGGCAGTGTGGGGAGTGAGGGCATAGGGGGGGGCAAGAGGAGTGAGCAGGGGCAGTGTGGGTGAGTAGAGGGTAAGCAGGGGCAGTGTATGAGTAGATCTGAGGGGCGGTGGGCCTGTAAGGTTAGTTGAGGAGGGGGGGGGGGGGGTTAGGCTGGAATGAGAGTGTGGCGCCAATGTTGCCCCAGCGCCCCTGTAAGGTTAGTTGAGGAGCGTGGGATGATAGCAGACTGCAGCCCCGCCGGGTGTTACCTGTGAGAAGCTGGGGCGGGCACTGTGTGTGATGAAGGCGGCGGTGCAGGTGGCGGCGGGGCGTTGTGTAAAGCCGCTCCCCCTGTCTGCTGCCTGAGGGCTCGCACTGTGGAATGGTCTGTGCGGCCGGGGGAGCGGGAGGTGCCGGCTGGTGCGTGCAGCGGGGGAGCGGGGGGTGCCGTCCGGAGCGTGTAGCGGGGGAGCATGGGGTGGCGGCCGGTGCGTGTAGCGGGCGTTAGCGGGGGGCGGGCGGTGCGTCTAGCAGCCGTTTGCGGGCCGAATCTGCGGCTCGCGATGGCGCATGGGCGCCATCGCTCGCTCGCAGTGCCAGTGGCGCAAAGCATTCTGGGATTCGGCTACAACGCCCGAATCCCAAACTGCGGATTATATAAATAGAAGATGGAGACCTATCGTATCGGGAGGGCCGCACCATCAGCCTCCCTGCTCCGCACCCTCAGCCTCTCCTCACAACTTCAGACTCCCTGCAGCATCAGCCTCCCCATGCACCATCAGCCTCTCCTCGCACCCTCAGTCTCCCCCTGCAGCATCAGCCTCTCCCCGCACCCTCAGCCTCTCCCTGCAGCATCAGCCTCTCCCCGCACCCTCAGCCTCTCCCTGCACCCTCAGCCTCTCCCAGCACCCTCAGCCTCTCCCCGCACCCTCAGCCTCTCCATGCACCATCATCCTCTCCCCGAACCCAAGCCTCAGCCTCCCCACACACCATCAGCCTCTCCTCGCACCCTCAGCCTCCCCCTGCAGCATCAGCCTCTCCCCACACCCTCAGCCACCCCCCGCAGCATCAGCTTCTCCCCGCACTGTCAGCCTCCCCACACACCATCAGCCTCTCCTCGCACCCTCAGCCTCCCCCTGCAACATCAGCCTCTCCCCACACCCTCAGCCACCCCCCGCAGCATCAGCTTCTCCCCGCACTGTCAGCCTCCCCCCCACACCATCAGTCTCTCCTCGCACCTGCAGCATCAGCCTCTCCCCGCATCTTCTGCTTCACCCTGTTCCCCCCCCCCCGCACAGTTTTACCACTGGTTGCTCTCAGGATTCCAAGGACCTGTGTGTCATCATGGGGTCAGGGGACGCGCAGGGTCACATGATCCCGCTGGCATCCCGAGAGCCGCCAGCGGTAACACTGTGTTGGGGGGACGAACTGATGCTGCGGGGTAAGGCTGATGCTGCGGGGGGAGTCTGAGGGTGCGGGGAGAGGCTGATGGTGTGTGGGGAGTGTCTGCCTGGAGTGCGGTGATTGCCATAAGAGACCTATAACTTGAGTCATCCAATTTGGTGTCTGGCACACTGCTGCCTGAGGGCTCGCACTGTGGAATGGACTGTGCGGCCCTGGCAGCGGGGGAGCGGGGGGTGCCGGCTGGTGCGTGCAGCGGGGGAGCGGGGGGTGCCGGCAGTAGCGTGTAGCGGGGGAGCAGGGGGTAGCGGGCGTTTGCGGGGGGCAGGCGGTGCGTCTAGCAGCCGTTTGCGGGCCGAATCTCCGACTGTCTGCAGAGCTCGTCTACTGCAGTCAGTCAAGGACCTGCGGTGATGTGACAGTCACGTGACACCAGGTTACCATGGAGTAACCTGGTGTCACGTGACTGTGACATCACCACAGGTCCTGGACTGCAGTAGAAGAGCTCTGCAGACACTCGGAGCCTGCGGCAGCCACCGGAAGCCTGGAGGAAGCCTGGAGGAGACGGCGGGGGCTCGGGGAGAGGTGAGCATTAACTTTTTTTTTTTTTTTTTTTACAGTAGTGCGGATCTGCGGCTCGTGATGACGCTGCGCGTCATCACTCGCAGTCCCGCAAAGCATGTTGGGATTCGGCGACAACGCCCGAATTCCCAACTGCGGATTATATAAATAGATATAAATTCCTAACTCAGCTGGACACTTATTCTAGAGATTTCTACTGGATATGTGTGCTCACAGGTATTGCTATTTGGTCATTAAACCTTTTACACCCTACAAGGTTGTCAGGAATTAAAATGATTATACACCATTACCTTTCACTTGTTCTTTATTCAAAAACCCTTCTTTTAGACTAAATGCGCACACATGTGTATTACCTCAGAAGGCACAAGAAAATGAAATGAAAATTTAATCCCAGAAAATATAATCCCAGACAATAATTCCTATGTCTTTATTCTAAATATACTACACAAAACATTGACACTGAATTAAGTGTAGTAAACGACTCTCCTGCTCTTACAGCTTTAGTAAGGTCACTATTTTGTAAATGGCCATATACAAATTAGCACAGATATGCAGTAGAAACTTCTAGAATAAGTGTCCAGCTGAGTTAGGAAATTCATATAAACAATATTTGGTTGTTATTTGTTTACGTGGGGTATATACCCCTTAGGTGTGTAAACTCAGTTTGTACACAATATATTATCCTTTTCATTCCCATAGTACTTGAGTGTACAAAGTAAGTAATTTTGTATGATGCTCACAAATAGCTCATAGCCTTTGGCTTTGAGATGACCCTATAACATCACGATTCCTCCACTGATCTTGAAAGTATGTTCAATTTTGCAAACCCTTAGCCCTGGTTTCTTCCAAACCCCATTGCACCCATCAGAGCCTAGTCTATTGACTTTTATCTCATTGCTCCAAATCACCAGTTTACAAACTTCTACTGTTTACTTCTCATACTTTTTTGCAAACTCAATCTAATGCTTCATATGATGATATTGAAGTCGAGGATTCTGCTCCTTTTTTCTGGCCACTGTTCTACATTTGTGTAATGTGTGACGCACGTCACATGCATGGATATCTATGAACTCACTATTACGAAGTATACAAGCCATCTTTGTAGTGCCAGAACTGATAGACCTTGTGATGAACTGACTTGTTAACTCTAATATTTAGCCTGGACGTCCACCTCCTGGCCTATGCATGGATGGACAGACTTCATTTCTTATTCTTACAACTGTCATGGCACTCACATAATGCAGTTTGGCAATTTTCTTGGCTGACAGACCTCTATTGATGTGCTAAATAATGATGTTTCTCTTTTCTTGGGAAAGCTTCTTCATGGCTGCACCTTTTGCTTTGGAATCAATCTAATAAAAAACTGAGCTATTACGGCATGTGAGAACAGGTTGTAATTTGCAGTATATTAACCAAAAATCTTCAAAAACAGGCATAATGATTATCAGAAACAACATCACTCCTGTCACATCATCAACTCAAACATAGATAGAGAACCAGAGGACATATTCAGAATTCTCTGACGTACGTTTCACAAAACACTTATTTCTGTCTGTACACTCTCTACATTTTATATTTGCTTATCTATGATGCTTGTAGTAAACTTTGTACTCATCTTTTCAACTTCTATGTCCTTCGGGTTTCTATGTAATTTGCAGTATAGAGAAAGAAAAAGTCTTAAATCACCCGGAGTAAACAGTAACCATGCAGTGATATAACAAGAAAAGGATTCAGCATAACTAATTCTATGCTAAATAGTTACAAGTCAAATTTATGTTTGAGACAGCCAAGATGATTTTCGATAAAATGAAGGTAGTTTCCTGTTCAAAGTTATGGTGGATAGAGAAATATTGAGCCTCAAAGTGAAACATTCAAAACATTGTTACCCTTTTGCTCATCAATGTAACTCTGTCATTAACCATTTGATTGATGCACATTGTGGACTGATTATGCAACTAGAGAATCCTGTATATAGCCACACTCTTGGCTTCTTTTTCTGATGTGACTGTTCAGGTTGTCCGTCTACCTTTCCTGGTTCAAGTGCCGTCTGACAAGTCTTTTCCACTGTGCCATCACCTGTCTTGCTCAACCTGACTTATGTTTTAGAAAATCCAACTCACCAGGTGACCCCATAATAATAAAAATAAAGAATGACTTTGAAAGTATCAGCTAAGCTTTACATACTGATACAAGCCAATTTTGGCTATTGCGTTTCAAGCTGAATTTTTTGGGGCTATATTGTTTTTGTCTAAAGCTTTATGTCAGCTTTGAGAGTCGTCAGTAGTTGACAGCTTTTAATCTCCTCTAGGTCTCCTTTTTCAGTGTTTCAACTGCCCCACAGAGTTCAAAGTTGTCCGTTTTACATTTTTACTTCTGTATGAATACTACAGGGTGTTCGTAAAGTAACTATGCAGTGCGGTGTGGTGTTGCTATAAGTACTAATACACAGAGTATTTGTCTGGATAGATTACAGAACAGTTTTGAGGACTGCGGAAAACAGTGTGTGGTGCTACAGTAGTGACATTGTTAAGCGGGATACAACAGGAGTGGACAGGAAGTTCCACATCACCTACTGTCAAGTGTTAACCACTGCATAGTTACTTTATGAACACCCTGTATATGGCAATGTACTTCATTATGAGAAAGTTTTTTCATGTTTTCACCAAATATTTGCTTGCAAGCCACAATGATTTGAAACAACTGTTCATTAAGTCAAAGCATTGCATGACCTCCCTGACCATAATCAAAAACATCAATGCCTAATGAAATGCTCTGTCTTGACAAAATAGACAAAGGATAATAAAAACTTACAACTAACAACACAACAAAACAATGCGTTATCAAAGATCAGACATAGCATTCAGAATTTACAATCTAGTAATAATCAGTAATACTTTGAAAGATAAAATAAAATAAAAGATTTCCCATGATAGTACCTAGTGTTTGGTGAGCTGCTACAATGTGACAAATCCATCAAATACCATATGACAATAGGACCTGACAAGATCCTATATCTTATAAACTCGCCATCGTGATTTTGTTACTGTGTTTTCAGAGATCTCCACAATTTAATGACAATAATAGAAATGTTTGCAATGCTATTCTTGACAGTAAATATGGTAGAGCTGCTAACAAGGAATCCAAAGGCTGTTTGGACATAAGTCCCCCATGCACATTACACTCATGTCGAGCTAACCTGGCGATATTGATGACATTCAGCAAACACTCTAAAGTTTATGGAGGTGCCAGCCAACTATTCATCGGGGCAGTTGTTGATCGGCATGTCCAGTTTCAGAATGCTAATCACTTTGTTCTCCCGGAGACAAGCCCCTGAGTCTCTGTGTAAGGAAGAGATGGCTGCGATGGTTGTTGACCGAATGGTAGGCTGAAGCATGGTTAGGTTAGCTTCACACCACGGCGATATCCAATCCGGGGCTAATCAGGACACAGAACCGGAGGGCTAATATGACCTCCGGTCCGGTGTGCAAGCCGGACGCAGTTGCAGCTGCTGATGAATCAGGACCGCGGCTCAGGAGGAGCTAGCCGCGGTCCTGAAACAACAGTGGCGTGCAGCCGCAGGTGTCCGGTTCCCGGATCCTCCCGGATTGGGGCAATCCGTCTCCATAGGCTCCATGTTAGGGAGCGTCGGATTGCTCCGGATCCTGGAGGATCCGGGGGGAATCCGGGAGGATGAGGGAGACGGCAATTTGGGGAGATTTTTCTCCCAGGACACGAAAACGTTGCAAGTAATGTTTTTTTGTTCAGGAGAAAAACCCGAATTCTTCCGGAGAGATGGAAACCGGATGGCAGATAGCTGCCATTCGGCTCCATCCGGCCCCATAGGATACTATGGGACCAAACTCTGGTCCGGAGCTGTCTGGTTTACACCGGACAGCCCCAGATCGAACGCTGCCATGGTGTGAAGCTACCCTTAGGCTGACAGCCATCTAATGTGTATGCCCAGCTACATTCTAAGCCGTGTCCTCTGTCTTTGTAAGTCATACCAATATAAACATGTATACCTTAATTTTCAGTGACATTTTGCAAATAGAGTGAACACCCTTAGGCACCAAATTCTTGTCCGTGAATCTGAGGAACAAATACTTTATTTAAAGCAAACATCTATACTGATAAGCTGAAAGTTACACTCAATACTCCTGTACATTTAGAAACACATTTACACTAGTTATCCATGGTAAGTGGTTATTTTATTCATGATTATATTTGGCACATTAAGGAATGCACATGACCCTGATCAATAAAGATGGAATTTAAAAATATCTGTTTCACAATACAATCTAAAAATAGCTAATACCATTGTATGTATCACTTCTTCCTAGCCACATCAATATGAATTAGATTAAAATAATAATGCGCGGATAAAAGGGAAATAAATCATCCATGGATGTGAAGAAATATGATATTGTGGGATGAAATAACAGCGACTGAGCGGAAGATGTCCTGACAAAAAATGAATACAAACTGACTTCACAGGATTAATGCTAACCAAAATGTTACTTGTCATCTAAATATTTCTAAGGCAGTGGGAAAACGAATTGTGTAAAATTTAATAAACTATGGAAATCATGAAAAACAGGTAGCTTGTCATACGTATACAACATACTCATAGGTTGTGACCATGGCACAGCTGTAATGTGGAAAATAATCTGAAACAATAGTTTTCTAAGTGGTAGATAGCAAGCATATTAAAATCATCCCAGCCTATTAGTCATAATACTGTATACTGGACCTAGCTTTTATGTAATTTTTTTCTAATATTAGAAATATTTTAGTATTAATATTTTAGGAGAATTTACAGATTTTTAATGTTTGTTACATTTCATCACACTTCTGAGTTGTGTCTGTGTTTTTTTTCTTGGACATCCCTCAGACCCATATAGTAGAATGGAGGTATTCACAGATCCATTAAAATCACAGATCCAAGTGTGAAATCCATGTGACTCAAGCAGGTCCTGTTTGGTTCCAAGTTTGCATATCAGACTGGGTCATTAAAGTCTGTAGGAATACATAAAACTGAATGCAAATAGGACGCCTTCTGATCTACTTCTGCTGGCATCACACCACAGTTTGTGTGATCCGATTTGAACTGGACAGCCCCGGATCCAATTTTGGCCCCTTAATATTCCTATGGGGCCGGATGGCAGTGTTTTGCCATCCAGTTTCCATGTGTCCGGGTACTTTAGCTCCATTCAATGTGGAGATACCTCTTACGAGGAGAAGTTTTGAATCAGGGTCCAACACGCCCTTTTTCTTGCATGAAGATTTGTTTTTAGCTCCTTTGTCCCTGTTGTTTCACTCTATCACCGGGTGTAATCTGTATTATTTTGTCTGTCTAAATGAACTTTAAATAATAAATTATTTAGCACTGGATTGTTTTTTTGTGGCATTTTTTCTCCTTAAATTACTTGGGGAGCGGTGCCCCTGTTTGTAGGTTATTTGTTTGGTTCCCAATCCAATTTTGGATCCCTGAGGTCCATATTGTAGGTTATTAGTATACCAAAATAGGGCATTTTACCAAAGCCTAAAAGGTGTATTTACTGCATTAACATAGTGGTCATATATGGGATTCAGTGACAAAAAACTATCATCTAGATCAGGGGTCTCAAACTCCAGGCCTCAAGGGCCGCACACAGTCCAGGTTTTCAGGATTTCCTTAGAATTTGACAGTTGATCATTTGATTACCAACTGTCAAATCCTATGGAAATCCTGAAAACCTGCACTGTGTGCGGCCCTCGAGGCCTGGAGTTTGAGACCCCTGATCTAGATACTCATAAAAACACACATCTCTTGATGGAGCCCCTGTGGTGGAGTGCTTAGTGATGTAATGGACCCATATAGATAGCGTTAAACTCTGCCTACTGGAAGTGTGTATGCGTTCCACCAGTCAGGAAGAACTAATGCTGTGGAACACAAACTGGAAGTACACATGCATTCTGCCAGTGCATAGGGAAGGATATCATGGCAAACAAGAAGGAAAAGGAGCCAGTCAGGTGGCTTGTTAGTAACCACCCATAGGGTCTGATATTGGCTAACAGGTAGCCAATGGATTTACCTTTCCGGAATGTGATTGAAGCATATGGTGTAATAAACTCATGGAGGTTAGGATACACTAATATGATATCCCAATGTCTCCTCAAGATGCTTAGGATCTCCCTGTTTCTAACATCAAACTTTCCAATGATTCTTTTCTTTTGATGTTTTTCATCTTTCCTTGGTTAGACACTAGGAGAGAGTCTCATGTGCGACAGAGCATTTTTATAAGCTTTATTTAGGGTATCCCTCAGATATCCTCTATCCAGGAACTGCCTCTTGAGGTCCTTTGCCTAATCATAAAAGGTGTTCATCTCTGGGCAATTTCATCTTAGACCAGCTTCACAGTGCGGGGTGATCCGATCCGTGGCTGTCAGGGTGAACCTGACAGCCCCGGGCCGGATCAGCACACAGAACTGGAGGGCTAATATGCCCTCCAGTCCGGTGTGCAGCCGCACGCAGCTGCTGATGATTCAGGACCGCAGCTCGCAGGGAGCTAGCCGCGGTCCTGAAATAACAGCGGCATGTAGCTGCAGATGTCCGATTCCCGGATGCTCCCAGATCGGGGCAATCCGGCCCCATAGGCTCCCATGTCAGGGAGCCCCGGATTGCCCCGGATCCGGGAGGATCCGGGCGAATCTGGGAGGATCCGGGAGAAGGCAATTAGGGGAGATTTTTCTCCTCAGACACAAAAACGTTGCAAGCAATGTTTTTGTGTCCGTGAAAAAAATCAGAATTCTCACGGATTCTCCCGGAGAGATAGAAAGCGGATGGCAGAGAGAATGCCATCCGGCTTCCATCCGGCCCCATAGGATACTATGGGGCTAAAATCTGGTCCGGGGCTGTCCTTTTTACACAGACAGCCATGAATCGGATCACACCCGCAGTGTGAAGCCGGCCTTAGCCTGAAGCATTGGCCCTTAGGTATTCCCTTTTCAAGAGGAATGGGGTGGTGGCCTGTCCAATTAAGCAACATATTGGTTGCAATTGGTTTTCTGTGGACCCTAGTGCAAATGTGTCCCCTTTTTTTCTTGATAGATGAATATCCAAAAAGGGAAGTTCATAGTGATGAATCTCAGAGGTAAAAAAAGAGACCAATGGTGTTGGGGTTGAGCTCCTTAACGAAGTTACAAAAGGAATTCATTTTGACTTAAAAGATCCGAGACGGATCATGTCTCTTTAAGAGAGTCTTATCATATTCTCTCTATTATCCCCTTTTTCTGAGATCCATGGACATAAGTATTTTTTGTCATACAATTGTGCCCCTCTGTCTCTTTGGTATATCTGTTATGGGATTTCAAAATTACAATCAATTTGCAGTATCTAATTAGCTTTTTGTTGCTTTGTACTAATTTCATAATTTACTTGAGGAAAAAAGCAGATATCAGACCCTATGGGCGGATACTAACAAGCCACGTGACTGGCTCCTTTTCCTTCCTATGTCCCATAAGATCAGTGATTTTCACGCAAATCTTGATGAGAACTTACTATAGTAAGATGTTCCTGATTAATTAGATGAGCATACGTCTTAAAGAATCATGAGTGTCTCACGACTCAAGAGTACTATGACTGGAGTAAGATTTTTAGCTTAATAAATGCCACAACTTGTTATAAATTAGATTAGCCATGGTGTCATGCCTCACCTGTGCCACAGCTTCGCAAAACTGTTGTGAAAAAGTCAAAAATCGCAAAATTTCTAGCAGAAAGGACATTTGGGGATATCACATCTTGCAACAGACTTAAGTTAGAGGACAATTAACTTTTGACACGTCTTATGTGAACTGTCTCGCTTCGATTTATTGCCCTCTACACTCACTGAGGAATCTTCAGGTCTCCGTAGGCCACTAATCATAGAACAATAATACAATCAGTTTCTCTTATCTTAGAAATTTGACTTTATTTTCCCAGTTCCTTTCCCCCTCCCTAGCCTGACTCAGCTTTATGTCACTTGTCGTATTTACTACAGCATCTAACACTGCTTATGTATATATGTATGTGTCTTCAGAATTTGTGTCATTATTGGCCTGGTGAAGGGGCCATAGTGTCCCTAAAGCTTGCTATGTTTACCATCTTTTCAGTTAGCCATTAAAAGGTATCAACCACTGAGGACTCTCAGATTCTAATATTTTTCTAGCAGAATTCTGGCATAAAACTTTGATGGATCTGAGAGTTTAAACTATGAAGGCTGAGAGTGTGGTTAAATTGGAGGAAAGTAAGAGAACAAGTCTCCAGACGACTGCAATAGTAAGTTACTTCAAAGGAATATAAGGGGTAACGTTTCTCGTTGTAAAGAGTCTAGTGGTAACTGCAAGGTTAGTAAACTGTACAAGGGATGTAGGTGGGCAGAGACTGAGTTTGTCTCATATACACTCGCGATCAAAAAGAGAGAAAAACACACCATTTCCTTAAAGGGATCCTGTCACCTCCAAAACGCCTCCTAAGTTATCAAAACATGTCCCTGCACCATCCTATAACTAATCTCACACTTCTTTTGTCTCCTAAAAGCATCCTGTGAAAGTGGAGAAAAACGTTTTAATACTCACTCATTAGTGATTATAATTAGCAGGGGCTATATTCTTTAGTTACCAGGGGGTGTTCTTTTGCAGCTCCAGGATCCAGCCTCTCTCTGTCTGTGCTTAAGTGAAACTGAAACTGAAGGCAGGACTAATGATTTGCATTCTGTGAGTGATAGAGAGGGGGGAGGGCAATGCCTGCACATCACAGTAGAACACACAGAGACAGGGTGGATCCTGGAGCTGCATAACAGCCCGCCCTGGTGACTAAAGAATATACACTGCTAATTATAATCACTAATGAGTGAGTATTAAAACGCTTTTATGCACTTTCACAGGATGCTTTTAGGAGACAAAAGACAGGGACATGTTTTGCTAGCTTAGGAGGCTTTTGGAGGTGACAGGATCCCTTTAATGTGAAGGTCAGTGTGTTATGTGAAAATATCCTAACATGAGCAAATTAGCAGTATTTTAAGTTTATTTCACAAATAGATTATATTCTAAAGCACAGAATAAAAATGTCTAATGAGATAAATCATTAAAAACACTGATCAAAATTAGAGAACACTCTAATGCCTGCTAGTTATTGGTGTTAATATGGCACCTGGTGCTAATTTTCTTAAATATCTGACAAACACTATTTAAATAGCAGCATAACTTTCTAATTTGCACTGACTTTGCAAAAATGGTGTGCCGTTCCAAAGTGACAGAAACCCTCCGGCAGAAAGTTGTCCAGATGAAGGCCAAAGGGGTCACCCTATCAGCCATAGCAACATAAGTTGGTTCGTTTCAAGTCTCTGATTTCTAGAATATTGCATCTTTACAACATCACAAACTCTTTCAAGTCCCTAAGAAGGCTAGTTGCACTTGAAAGACAAATGTAAGACAGGACAAGGAAATGTGGAGAATATCCATAGGTAATTATTTCAACAATGCAGCTGGAATAGCTCACCCCAGTTCAGCACTAAACTTGGTAACAATCTCATTATACAGTATCATGATGTTTAAGAGCAGTTGGACTGAAAGCCCACTTTGCAGTAAACAAACTTCTCATTAGCAGCTTTGGCGAGGAAAATGTGTGGACACAGGAGAAGTGGTCCAAAGTTCATTTTAGTGATGAAAGTGAGTTCAACTTAGGCTAGGGTCACACTGGCGTCGTGGATGCATATTTTCCATGTGTTTTTCACACTTGCCAAAGTGCCATGCTTTTTTTAATGCGTTTTTTGGCTTAGCACCAAAAAACCTTGCATGCTGCGTTTTTTGGTGGTTTTCAAAAACGCATGCGTTTTTGTAACATGGTGCCCTATGAGAAACGCATGCAAAAACGCATGGCACTAACTGGTACCATGCGTTTTTGCATGCGTTTTTAAGGCTGCTCCAGACCTAACAGCAAAAATGCAGCCCAAAAACGCAGGCTGCCAAAAACATCCTCAAAAATGCAGCCAAGTCTGACCCTAGCCCTATTTGGGTCTGATGGGAAACATTATGTTCGTCAACAAACTGGGAAAAGACTGAACCCAAATTGTGTAAAGAAGTCATTGAAAGGTGATGGAGGAAGTGTCATGGTTTCAAGAATTTTTTCTGCTACAGGGGTTGGACCTCTCACACAGCTACATGGCAGTGTGAATGCAAGTGTGTATCAGAACCTTCTTCAACCACACTTGGTTCCTTACTTTCATCAATCAGCTAGCAATTCTCATGCAGGACAATGCCCCCTGTCACACAGCAAAATGGATAAAGCAGTTCCTTGAAACAGAACACATTGAAACAATGAGATGGCCAGCCCAGAGTCCTGATCTAAACCCAATAGAAAACCTCTGGAAAATCCTTGGTGACAAAGGTTATGGCCAAGAAACCCACAACAGTCACAGAACTGTGGAAGAGGCTGGAAGAAGAGTGGACCAAAATCACACTAGAGCAGTGGGAGAGACTGGTGATGTTCTGTAATCGCAGATGTGCTCAAGTTATTCAATGCTAAGGCCTGTACACTTCCTACTGTTTGGTGACTGTTGTAACATTCACATAATTTAGTTTTAATCTTTCTCTGTGCTACAGTCATTGCTGTTCTCTAATTATGATCATGTTTTGTGTAAAATAAAGGTGTTCTGCCCATTCATGAGCAGAAAAAAAACATTCATAAAGTTATACTAGTTACAACCCGTAGAGATCATTAGCTGCCTGTTTTACGTTGTTTAGATGTTAAATATGATCTAGTAGAGCTCTTATAGTTACAAGAGTCTGTCTCCTTTAAGAAGTAATGTGTACCAAGAGACCGCCCCCCTCCTTCCTCCTGGAGAAAGAGATCCTTGTAGTCAGTTTCAGAGAGAAGATAAGATGCGTGTTTCTGGCTCTCCATTCTCTACAACTTTCCTCTTGTCAGAGGATCCTGGTGAGAGTAAAATGTAGTTACATATTTTTGTGTAGAATCTGTGTGAGCAGGTTATAATCCAGCTGCTGTTACAGAGAGATCTGTGAGATAGGAGATGTGTTATACCCTGTAATTCTTAATGTTAGCATGTTTGCATTAAATGTAGACAAAGGTATTTCTGTGTAGAATACTGTAAAGTGAAGTGTATTGTGCTCTGAGATACACCATTGAGTTAGTGTCCCTGCACTGCATATATAGAAATGTTACCTCTGTGTAAAGTAGTGCCATTCCCAGTGACCTTTGTCCTAGTTATTGATGTTCACTGCATCCTGTGTTGTGTTACTACTGTGCTAATTACTCTAATGTACCCAGTACTGACTGTGATTATTATGTACATTGTATTAGAGTTTTTGCCAATCAAGTTCACTTCATCACCAATAAATTAAGACTACAGAACTCCTACAGTCTGTTTACTGGAAAGTGGACGAGGGTTAGCTGTAAGATGGAATCCAAAGCATCATACGTGGATGAAGGCAGAACAAAAATTTTTAAGTTGATAAACTTTGGTTATTTTGGAAAACACTGTTCTAGTTTCATGGTGTACCCTTAACCAAAAAAACCTTCAAAGGTTGATCAATGTAGACTACATTCTATGTAAAAAATCAAGTATATACATGTATTGTTCTCTAATTTTGATCGCCAAGGTATATACTTGTACTTATCATATCTGCTGACACTTAGCAATATCCTAGTGGGAAATCTTTTTCATTTCAGGATTTACTTGTTAGTTTCTGCTTCTTAACCTGTTTGATTATTATTTGCAATGTAATTATTTACCCAAAACCCTATTCTTATCATTATCTCACGTCATCAGATTCCTAAGTATCTACATAATTGTTACAGTCAGTGATGGATACAATAACAGACAGTGGGAACAGCGATTGATGTCTGTTACTGTCTACACCAGTTAGACAGTAGTTTTTCAAACCCATAAAAGCCATTTCACTGTTCAAGTTGTTGATTCTTGAAACAACATTTGTACACACCAACCAAACATGTTGCCTAGACTGTCAACTTTGTAATGTGTGTAATAATGTGTGTCCAATAGTTCTAGTGTTCATCTCTTCAGGTACAAGTAACCCCAGGTGTGAGGGTAAAAAACTGTTTTGTTTGTTTGAATTAACAAGTGTCTGCAACATTTTTGCAGCTTCCCCTTCCCTCTACAAATTAAACAAAAAATTAGTCAGCTTCTATTAGGTCTCCAAAATACATATCACGTTTAGAAATTTGCTTAATCCTTTACTCTCAAGCCTGTTTTCACCTTCCTGACCAGGCAAAATTTCACAATTCTGTCAAGTTTACTTTAAAAGGTAATAACTCCAGAACAACATTTCAAATTTCAATATTTCCTAGTGATTTTTGAGAATTTTTTTTGTAAGACATTGTACTTCATTGTAGTGGTAAATTTTTGTTGACATGATTTGCATTTATTCATAAAAATGTTGTACATTTTACAAAATATGTGGAAAATTTTGCAATGTTTGAACTTTGAATTTTTCTGCCCTTAAACCAGATAGTTACTTCATGCAAAATAATTGATAAATAACATTTCCCACCTGCCTGCTATACATAAGCACCATTTGTTCAAACTAATTTTGTTATGAAGTTATTATAAGCGTTAAGGGCAATTTTACTTTTTCCAACTAAATTTACAAAACCAATAGCACTCTCACTGCAATCTCTGACTGCTGCAAGGAGCGGTGACGTCACTCACTGAGTCACTGAGGACTACTCATGTCTGCCAGTCAGTGTGATCACAGAGGCTGCAAACAGAGGACACTTGTTCCCTTGCTGCAATCTCTGGATGCAGCAGAGTTCAGTGTGGTTTGTGGGACCATCATTGTGGATTATCGTTGGAGGGTATGTTGACATGATACATTGGGAAATGAGGATTTCAAATAAAAGCTTTTTCTTTGTGGGTTGTGTTTTTCAACTATTTCCTCACAGAATTAATAACGGGCAGTTCTCATTGAGACCTGAACGTTATCAATCTGGGCTTAATGGCAAGCAGTAAATACTCAGCTGATATTAACCTTTTCCATACCACAATACCACCGCACCAGGGCATTGGGAAGGGCCTGGTAAGGTACCAGGAACTGGCACTTATAATGAATGCGTCAATGTTAGGGGTGGATATGGGGTGCTATTCTTTAGCTGGGGTGGGGTCAATAACTATGGGCCTCACCATGCTGAGAACACCCACCCCCAGCTGCCTGTTTTTTACCTTGGCTGGCAATCAAAAATAAGGTGATGCCGACGCATTTTTTAAAAATAATTAATGTATTTAAATAATCAAATAAAAAATGGGCTCCACTGTATTTTTCATTACCAGGCAAGGTAAAGCCAGCTTGGGGTGGCAGCCCATAGCTGTCTACTTTATCTGTGCTAAGAAACAAAATAACAGCGAAGCTCTACATGATTTTTTTTAAATTATTTATTTTTACACTAGTATGAAGTCAAGTTCATTGCATATGGCATCCAATTGCAGATGCAGGCACAATGGGTGAGGAGTGCAACAGCCAATCTCAGAAGCTGTCACAGAGAGATGACATCTGTGATTGGCTGTTGCAGCCAGTGCAGTAACCAGGAAGCAGCCCATACATTCTAGCAGGTAGGGCCTGAAGGCAGCAGAGTATTATTTAAAGATGAGAGGTATACAATTTGGGGTAGACAATGACTTTACTCTTGCTCTTTTGAGATACATGTTGACCCACAATTACTTCATGTTTGACAATAGGTTCTAATACCAACGCAGGGGCACAGATAAAGGGAGTCCTTGTGCCCCAATCTATGGCTACTTCCTCCTGGGCAGGTGGGAGGAGATCATTGTCATCATCGAAGATGTGAAAGCATGGTGGAGTCTCCAGATACTATACTGAGGACGCTATATAGAAAATATTATGATTCTGTGTAAAGATGATGTTGCATCTTTTAAAAAACTCATGAAGGAATTGAATATTAACAGTGTATATAAAAGTTTAAATATAAAAACAAGTAATTGATACTTTCTAAAAACAATGTAGTTCAGGTTTAAGTTATTTGCTTATTGCACATTCCTGTGTCGTTGTAAGACTGGTCCTTTATTCAGGATCCCAATATTTGGTGGACTTGTGTCCCTTTGGGTGTCTGTCGGGTCCTGAAAAGATACAATATGTTAGTATCTTTGTATGTTTTTCTGGGTGACCTCTGGTGCTCTTTATATTTAGATCACCTTACCTCTTGGGTTTCTCTATGTATTAATGGCTTATTGATTCTGGTTTGGTGTCCCTCTATCTTGTGGCTGTTGAGGATTATAAATTTACAGCTTTACTGCTCATATTCATTTAACACTAAAGTATCCAACTATAAAGTATCTGATGTGTGGATACCTGTATTTTCGGTTGAATAGGGGCTCTTCATGGGTATCATTATTTCGTCAATATGTTAGTGGTGCCAAACCAAATCCTCCTACTAAACAAACAATCTTATCAGCATAGCGTACTTTCTGGCTTGCAAGTTCATTCCTATTATCAGTTCTAGGTACCAATACCTTATGTCTTCTGCAGTCAGCCGGGTTATCTTCCTCTTCTACTGGAGTAGGCACCAGAGGTCACCCAGAAAAACATACAAAGATACTAACATACTGTATCTTTTCAGGACCCCACAGACGCCCAAAGGGGACACAAGTCTACCAAATATTGGGATCCTGAATATAGGACCAGACTTACAATGACACAGGAACGTGCAATAAGCAAATAACTTAAACCTGAACCACATTGTTTTTAGAAAGTATCAATTACTTATTTTTATAATTGTATTATAACTTTTTAATAAACATCCAGAAGAACAGTTAAACAACACAACTGTATTATTGTTCACTTACAGCCATTAATAAGGGGTTATTGTTAGCGCTGGGCCTAACTCAACATCTAATTTGTCAATTTATTAGGAGGGATCTTACACGGTAATCTTCCAAGGCTTTCTAGCAGCTACAACCATTAGTAAAAATAACGTTACCTAATCCTTAGATTAGACAATGTTCCCCTATATTGACTAGCTCCAGTGTTTAATCAATAATGTACAGCATAAAAAATTAAAAATGGTTTTGTTGAGAAGGGCTACCCTTCACACCTTCTAAGCAAAGCTTTCAAAATTGCTAGTGGACGAATGAGGGATGACCTCCTAAGATTCAGAGAGAGAACTGACTCAGAGAGTTTGACACGTATTATAGGCACTTTATCACTGAAGAGGTGTGTGTTATATTTGAAAAAAACTAGGGAATACTGTTGGTGGATAAAGATGTGGCTTCCTTTTTAACTAAAACACCCACCATTACCTTTAGGAGAGGACGGTCTATAAAACTAGTACATAGCCTACATTGCCACACCAAAAAAAAATGGAACATGACTGGATTGTCGACAAATTGGAACTTTTAAGTGTGAAAAATGTTCATTCTGCTGTTACATAAAAACCTCTAATTCTTTCCACTGTAGTACAACAGGGAAAATATATGAGAACAGACACTTCAGGAATTATAAAACTGAAGGGGTCTCCTATCTATTCCAATGCTCTTGTCCTAAGGACTACATTGGGAAGATTATAGAGGAGACGTATTGGTGACCATTTGGACAACATCAGAAATGTCAGGGAAAGATCTAGATCTCATCATGTGGGAAAGATACATAGGGGTGACTTGAAAAGCTTTAGAATTGAAATACTGGAGGTAACAGAAAAACCGATTGGGGGGGAAACTGGGACAAAGATATGAACAACTTACATTTACAGATGTCCCTTTTCTGTGGGTGTTGGCACATACTATCTCTCTTATAATCTATCATCTTCTTAATAAATTGACATCCTCTTAATAAATCATCCTCTTAATAAATTGACTATACTTCTTCTAGTACAATGCATCTATGGATATCCCTGTATTGAAATAGGATCCTACTACCTTATTTCTATTAATACAAATGGATCATGGGACATCATTATGTCATTATAAAATTATAATTTGCATCTTAACCCATTCACAACCTATGACGCACATGTGCATCATAGGTCACCTAACACCCTTTGATGCAAGCTCACAATGTGAGCTCACATCATCCCCTGCAAATCTCAGCTTATTACATCAGGTGTGATGTGTAGCTAACAGCAACGAATAGATATGCAATCTGATTACTGCTGTTAACCCTTTGGATCACACTGTTGACCTGCCCCAGAGCCAGGAGATTCTCTTGTTCCTGGGCCCACCAGCTCTCTCGGCGGTGCTGTCTTTCTGCCTGGTCAGCCTGGAAGTGCTGGCATGCGAAGTCTGGTTGCTCCAGGGCCAGGGCTGAAGCACGGTCCTGTGCACCGGTCATGGCGGCTGCATCGACCTGCCCAACCAGTCGGTGTTGCTGATGTTTCCACATAAGGCACGGGGCCCCGATGCCTCAAACTCCTCTGAGGTGTTAGCCTCCTCCACGGGATCCAGATGGCTGGCCAGCACCTCCATCTCGGGCATGTTAGGCATCAGTGGGTCCTCTGGCTTGGCCTCAGTGTTCTCCCATCCTTCAGGGGCTGGCTGGTCGATTGGCTGGTCATCTCCGGGAGCCTCGGGCTCACCCTGGGGCTAGTCTATTGTCCTCGGTTCCAGGACAGGAGTCTCTGTTAGCGCCAGGTCATCAGGCTCTGGTGGCTCGGCTTGTTGGGCAAGGGCGCGGCGGGTGTCAGCTCTCCAGCGCCGGAAGGCCCAACTCAGTGACTCATTCAGCCTGGTTCTTAAATCTCTAATGGCCGTCTCGCAAAACTCGTCGCTACCTCAAGCCAGGAGCAAAGCGGCATCCTCCTCTGTGGCTTCAGAACTGCCAGCTTCCCCCATTTCATAGGCCAGGCTTTGCAGATTTCCAGTCATCATAGTTGCTAAACCGTCGATCACACCCGTCCCTTGCTGTCATTCTTGCCCTCTCCAGCCTCGCCCTTCCTGCCGCTATTTATAGTCTCTGGCAGGGGCAGTCCAGTCTCAGGCCCGCCCCTTGGTTTTTCCTTGGCAATTGGGGTGGGTCTGGAGTTTCGCGCCTCATGCAGGGATCTCCCACGATGGGGGCTGAGGCACGCCCCAGGGCCTTCACATAACGTCAAGTCTCTGACTCCGCCATTTTGGAGTCCATCAATAAGGATCTCTTTAAAACACAGTCTAAGGCGCACAGTACTCATTGGTAACGGGCACGGGATAATGATGCCAGAAGCTGCCCCTCCCCAGGGCCGTGGGGTACTCGGTTCCGGGTGTCAATTCACAGGGAATGTCACAGAGCCTGTGCCCAGTCCCGGGACCCTGGTGGTCAATGAAAATCACTAAAAACAATAAAAATAAAAGTAGTTTGTGACGACACCTCCGGTTTCGGTATGGTTACTGGAGCTGCGGGTCAGACCTCCGGGTTAATGGTAGGGCAGCCAGATGGTTATGCTACCCATAGGTGGAGTGCGATCCCTGGGGCAGTTGTAGTAGTTTTTACACAGGGAGACAGTTTACCACACGGATTTGTCACTTGTCCTTTCCATGCAGCAGTGTTCGGCTCCTCAGGGGGGGAAATAAAGTACATCACATCAGTCATAAACTCTGATCGGGTTTACTTGCAAGTTGTTAAAGCAGATAGACAGATGGTACAGTCTTTTGGGTCTTTCTGGCCTTGGTAGTCACCAGGAAACTGAGATGATTCACTCAGGACTCTCGGTTGTGTGCATGCCGTTCCCTGCCAGTCCCTTCACTGTGCTCAACTTCTCCTCACAACCATGCAGCACCTCCACGCGCAGCGCCACGAGCCAGCTCCCATGGGTCTTTGGTGGGTGACTAACCTTCAGGTCCCCCTGACCCTATTTCGGTGTGCCTTTTCGAGGTGTACCCCAGGTCTTTCGGCCACAGCTTCCTGAAGAAGCTTGGGGCCTCCGGTTTAATGGCTCCCACACTGTGTTCAGAACCTGTCCTCTGCCCGGGACTGGACCCCTCTGGTCGGCATGCCGGGGCCAGATTTGGGTGCACCATAGTTCCTGGTGCCCCTAGGGTCTCTCTCCTGTCATGACAACCTTCCCCTGCATCGTCCTCCATTCGACTCTCTCTCCAACTCACTAACTGTCTGTAACCCCACCCATACACTTTTCTACCCACCTAACTCCTCCCACAGGACTGGGCCTTCCCTGCAGCGCGTTCACCCACGGTCCCCTACTCTAGGGTGTGCATGAATGGGTGTTGTGAGAGTACATTGTTTACCATCCTAGTTCCCTTAGTCACAGGAATACCACACACTCTTATTTGGGTGCAGTACCCCTTCATGGCGTCCCAACCAGTGGGGCGCTACACTGTCATTCACTGAAAACACGATCCATAGCCCCTCGTAGGGGATCACACTATTCCCCGCCATGATCGGGAGGTCCCTTGAAGTGATCATGAGACTTCCATGGTTTACCTGGACAGCCTAGGGTCCTTTGATGACCCTGGAAGCTGTTCTGAATCATTTCCTTTGGCTGCCTGTCGAGCGCCAGTATCCACATGAAGTGATCACTTCCCCTATGTACTGAAATTCTCTAGCTCATCAGTACATAGGACAAGCGATTGCAGTGTGCAGCACTGAGGCCCTCTAGGGGCCAGTGCAAACAACATATTTACCTAAAAAAGTATATTTATTCCCTCTACAATCTTTTTATATATATAATTATTCCTCTGCTCTTTAGTGAGACATAAGGGTCACCTTCTGATAGAAAGTGCTCCGGATAAAAAACTTTAATATCATAGCATATGCCTTTCAGTTTGCATTGCATTAATTTGATGGAATGTTAAGCAGGAGGAATGTTTGCCGAGGGGAACCTATTAGTACTTGTACATGTTTCTCCAGCTGAGTAACTGCTTCCTGCTTGAGTGGAATGCAGAGGGATATGGCGCATGCGTGGTGCAATTTTCTTTGACCCGCACACCTGGAAGCCTCTTCCGGTCTTACGGAAATCTATAAAAGAATGTCAGTGACAGAAACATTTGCTGCTGATATCTACAAGAAGGAGGGGAGCACTCTCGGCCCTCAGGTTGTCCCAGGGGCTGATTACCTTTACCCTGATTCTCGCATACTCCGCTCCTGATGAACCCGGAAAGGGGAAAACGCGTTGATAGGAGATAGTATATCTTAATTGAACTGCATCAGTTACAGACTGCCTTTCTACTATTTCTATTTACACTTAGGGTGCGTGCACACGATCAGTGTACGCAACGTTTTGGACGCAGCGTCTTGCCGCTGCGTCCAAAACGCTGCATAGTACAGTATGAGCATAGTGGATGGGATTTCAAGAAATCCCATCTTCAATATGCTTAACCCGACTGCAGTAATCTGACAGCTGCCGTGCAGGTTGCCGCCATTCCGCTCCTCCTCCGCATGTTCATTTCATGCTGCGGAGTCGGAAGCAGCTGCCATTAGGTGACTGCAGGGAGAAGCTGCCCTGCACCTGCCACACATGATGAGTACATGGCGGCTGCAGTCTCCCTGCAGCCACCCGCGGCTTCACTTTGATCCGGAGGAGCTGCGTCCAACATGCAGCTCCTCCAGACCATGAGCACATAGCCTTACAGTAAACATGATATCTGAAATTTGAACAGACTTTCGTGAAAAAAAATTATGATGGCACAAAAGTATGGGTGATGCTATGTCACAACAGGGTTGTATGCTGAATTTGAATAAATATTTGTGAAGGACCATTGTACCTCTTATACGGAGCATATTAGCATGTAAATATCTTTTACATTTGGTAAATTTCTGGGATATTTTATCCAGATTTTTTCCAATATGCCCATCTCCCCCTTAGTATAAGTACTTATATGTACCTCCTTTTTTGTGGCTTTCCTATAGTTTCACTGTGAAGTGTGTTGATCGATTGTTTTTCTCTATCAAATAGGGCATATAGGATCAGTCTACAAGGAGTGGGTTCACCAATCTATCCCCTTATTTAGGGTGCATAAATCTCCACTGTAAGGAGGGTAACCATAGGAAGAGTACAGTTGAAATGTTTGTACAACTCTCCCCTTCCCTATGTTTGTGTGTTTTTTTATATAGACCTTTTTTCTGAAGTGTTTTAACTAGTTTATTAAAAGTTACATTTTTACATTTTAAGAGTACACCTTTTTTATGAAAGATATTTAATTTTCTTTGGGACATTAAGAGTTAATGTCAGTTTCTTCATGCTGTTGTTGCTGCTGCTTTAATCAGATCATCAGGGTGGGGATAACTTCTTCCCCACCCTTTAAATAGTCATATGACCCACCACCTGATGCCGCTGTTAGAGCTCATTCTCTGCTAGACCATCTTGCTGTGAAGCTTTCCTGGACACCCCCTTGCTCAGCCTTATACCTTTTACCTTCCCACATTTTACCTGTCCATACAAGACAGATGGGCAGTTTACAGAAGAAGGGATAGCGTGAGGGTTAAAGGTGGGATGGTGTGATGGTTATTTAAATCATAACGGTAGATGGTGTTGCAGTCATAGAACATAATAGTATCAGGGTATTCTAACATAGTATAAAAGGGGTAAAGGTATGGAGGCAATATTCTAATGGGGTAATGTGAAGGTCGGGCTTGAAATGAGGGGCAGTTTGGAGGTCATTTTTGTACAATGAACACAGTGAGGGGACTCAGGGCACAGTGTAGAGATTATTTGGGACAGAATATTCATATACATTTTCATTCAGAGGGCATTGTAATGAAACAATCATTTTTAAGGGCTCTGTGTTAAGATGTTCTGGAGAAAACTGGAGAAGAGGCAAGTTGTGGCTGTGAAAATTCACTCTGGCATCTGGGCCAGGTGAAGAAAAAAGGAGTGAGAACATCTCCAGTCAGAGAAGACGAAACCATTAAAATCACCTGCAAAAAAGGGTGCATGTACACTGATCAATTGCATAATTTAACTCCTTCAACCATGGGCGATTTCCCATTTTCTGTTTTCTATTCCCCCCCCCCTTCTTCCAAGAGCCATAACTTTTTTATTTTTGCATCAATATAGACATATGAGAACTTTTTTTTTTGCGGTATGAGTTGTAGTTTTGAATGAAATTATTTATTTTACCATATAGTGTACAGGAAAATGGGAAACAATTGCAAAAAGAGTGCAATTACACATTTGTTTTTTATTCACCGGTTCACTATATGGTAAAACTGACATATTGGTATGATGCCTCGGGTCAGTATGAGTTTGTCGATACCAAATATGTATAGTTTTACTGTTATCTGAGTGGTGAAAAAAAATCTGAAGTTTTTAAAGAAAAAGAATTGCATTTTTGCGCCATTTTTCATGGGGCTGTGTGAAAGCGTATTTTTTGCAGCTTGAGCTGACATTTATAACGATACCACTTTTTGGTAGATGTGATGTTTTGATCACCTGTCGTTGCATTTTATTCCAATTTTGCAGTGACCAAAAAAAACTTAATTTTAGCGTTTGGACTTTTTTTTACTTACATAGTTTATAAATTATATTTTGGTAGATCTGGCATTTATGAACACGGTGACACCACATATGTGTATTTTTTTAATAGTTTTATTTTCAATTAGGCAAAAGGGGGTGATTTGAACTTTTGTGTTTTTTTCATACTTTTAAAAACTTTTTTTCTTTATTTTACTTGGCCATTAAGGGGCCTCAGTGCTCCAAGGTCCGATTGCTTCTCTTGTATTCACATGAGTTGCAGCATATCTGAAGACAGGAGAAATGATTGCTTCCTGCCGGTGATGTCACCAGGAGATCGCCAGCAGGAAATAATTGCAGATAGCTTCCGGGGTCATCAGAGGACCCTGGGCTGACAAGGTAACAGATGCAGGTCCCATGACGGGACCTCTAATCATGGTGGGGAATGGGGCAATTGCCGCCATGCGGATTTAGATCTCACTGTCAGTGGTTGACATTGTGATCCAAAGGGTTAACAGCAGCAATCTCATAGCTGCTATTAGCTACACATCTCAGCTGAGCAAATTAGCTGAGATGTGAGGGGGAGGATACGAGCTCAGCTCGTGACCTCTCATCAGGTGGAGGGACACGACCAAGGAAGTACATATATGTCCTTGGTTGTGAAGGGGTTAAACAGCTGCCAATCGACAATATAAAGCAGATCTTCCATTGTCTAATAGTATGTTTGCCTGTTTAGACAGGCTGACTGTGCTTTCATGTCTTTAGAATGTTTATTGAGATGGTTGTACTGTGTACATAGAATAGCATTATTCTCAGCAGCACATGTCACATTTTCATAGTACAATGTGTTTCCGAAATCAATAATGTTTAAAGGGATCTGACAATAAGATCAATCCTCCTAAGCCATATGTAGGTCAACATAAATAAAGACATTTTTAGTGCAGTGGAACAGGCATAGAGAAACCACCAGAGACCCGCCTGTCTGACTAGTCTACAGTGCGGCACTGTCCCTGTCCGGCTATTAAAGATTTTTTTTTCGTAAACAGGTGCATGGACACAACAGCACAGAGAATGCAGACTCAATAATAACACTGGACCAAATCTGATGTTTTAACTATTTACAATTTCCACAATCAAGATGCAATTTTGAAGAAAGTGGCAGATTATGAAAATGTTATATTCTTTTCCAATCATTATAATATCAAAAACTTTAACTCTACAATTCCTCAATGTGTACTGAAATATATACTTTGTATTTTACCCATCCAGGTTTGTGTCATCACTGTAAGAGTCTTGCTAGTGTTATCTACAGCAGTAACCATAACAGGCTGTAACAGAAGTCAGCTCAGTTTCCCCATTCAAGGGATTCTGTCAGGTCATTTTTCAGTATAATACTAATAGTACCCTTAAATAGTGCCAGGTTAGACCTTTCAAAACATGTAAAATTATTATTGCACCCTTTGTAGTTTCTTTGGTATAAGCATTTTAACACTCTGCAGGCAGCTGGTGCATTAGTCCAGCTCCATTACTTTCACAGCCAATTAGTTCGGCTATGCAAATGTTATTTTAATATCCATGCCTATCCAAGCTGGCGATCTGTCACTACCCTCTTGTTCTCTGTGCTGAAGTCACTGAAAATCCTGTGCAATCTACTAGGGAGGTGTTTTGTCCTGCACTGTGTGATGTCTTTAAGAGATTTCTATTATATGAACGTTGGTGTTCCTGCATACATGTAAGGCGGCCGTCACACGCACAGATATCTTTAGCGATATTGTAAGCGATCACGTGCACGCGCAATCGCTTACAATATCGCTCACATCGCTGGTGAGATGTCACACAGACAGACTCACCAGCGATGCGGAGCCGCGATCTCGCTCGTTACTATGGTACACATCGGGTTACTAGGGCCGCGCGTCGCTTAGTAACCCGACGTGTACCATAGTTACCATCTCCCAGCATAGGCTCTGCCGCTGGGAGATGGATCATCGTGGTGTCATACACCACGATGAAGGAGATCGTGAAATCGTTCATCGCTAGATCTGAGAACCGGACCTCAGATCAGCGATGTCACGATCAAGCGATTTAACATCGTAAATCGCTTGATTACATGCATCGATTTTAAGCCCGATATCGCTTAAGCGATCAAAAAGGAGATCGCTTAAACGATATCGGGCAAGATATCTGTGCGTGTGACGGCCGCCTAATATGTGTATTTGCTGAGCAAATGATCAAATGTTCTTATAATCACATAGAAATATCTCTGACTAAGCACAGTACACACATGCCTCAGATACACACAATGAAGATCTCAGATCTACTCTGCTAAGAGCACACACATCCTCCCTCCTCCTTTCTTCTCTGTCTGCAATGAGTCACACCGCATAAAGATCACAGGAGGGCAGGGCAGTGTAATGATGAATGAATATTCATTCCTTGAGGAGATGGCAGCAGAGAACTCACTGTGATTGACTGATTGAATTAATCTTTTATTTTGACATTTACACAGGATAGGAGGGAAGCATAAATAATAGGGATACATAAATAGAGAGAGCTTAGAGAAATGAATTAATAAATGATATCAGTTACATATGGATTTTTGACCTGACAGATTCCCTTTAAGCCACACGCTTCAGTCTGTACAGTTACAGTTGGCCTCCAGGCCTATAGTCCTGTGTGATAACTTGTTTCTTTCAGCTCACATGCTCGTATTGTTCTGCAACTTTTCTTTTAGCTCATGTGCTTGTCATCTTCATTAACTAGGTCGTTTCAGCTCAGCCTCTTTGATAACTCAGTCCCTTCAACTTACACAGTCGTCCTCTTCTGTAACTTTGTCCTTTCAGTTCACTTGTTTCACTTCTTCAAGAGACTGCACACCATTACTATTTTGCCTGTGGGTGCATCTACAGTATATTCAGCTCAGCTTGCTCAGCATGTCCGACTTGATACTGTGGCGCTAGTCACCACATGGACAAGAAGTAGAATAGTCAAACATTCAGGTTAGGTACCAGGAGTGGACAGCGGCGGACTGGGGTGTTTGGGGCCCACCAGGAAAATTGACTCCAGGAGCCCACCCACCCGGGCCCACCCACCCGGTCCCACCCACCCGGTCCCACCCACCCGGTCCCACCCACCAGGACCACCGGGCCCACCCAGCTGTATACAAATACCTGTTAGCTGTTATACCCATTATAGTGGAGTGTGGACTGTAAAACACAGCTCCTGCACATCACTGTGCGCTCACCATTACTGCGATGTACAATTACTGTAGTTTGCATTAAAGGGATTTTTTGGTGAAAACAAGTTATCAGCGATGCACAGGTTAGGAAGGTGACCATTTATTTATTTATTGTTGGAATCCGACACATCAGAAAAATGTAGCAGTTTGAGCATTTGGTGAGTTTTTTCCCTCAGTATTTGTTAGACAAAACCAGGAGTGGAGCAATCAGAGGTAATGTATTCTGCATTTCTCACCCTCTACTGGTTTTGTCTTATAAACACGGACATGAAAATCTCACTTAGGCTGCGTTCACATTGCATATTTTTGCGTGCGCTTTTCAAAATACACAATGTGCTTTTTGTCTGTCGGCAAAGTGAATGGGAAATTCGCCCACACTTTTATAGGAAAAAGCGCCTGCGTAAAATGAATGACCCTGTCAATTCTTTACGAAGCAGCGCTGGCGCTTTTTCCTATAAAGGCGGGCGCTGCAGCATCTGACATCACAGAGGGGAGGAAGAATCCTGCTTCCTACTCCCCTGTGTGACACCTGTGACCACCCATTTCATTTTGCAGTGTATTAATATACACTGCGAAATCAAAGTTAAATAAAGACAAATGTATTAGAAATAATAAAGAATTAAATACTTACCTCTCCGACGGGTGTTCCGGTGTCCGGGAGCCAGGAGCGAGCCGTCGCTGGAATGGCCCTGCTAGGACCTGTGGTGATGTCAGAGGGCACCTGCACCATCAGGCACCCAGGGGTCCAGCAGCACCAGGCACCCAGGGGCCTGCACCACTAGGCACCTAGGGGCCCAGCAGCACCAGGAACCCAGGGGTCTGGTAGCACCAGGCACCCAGGGGTCCACACCACCAGGCACCCAGGGGCCTGCACCACCAGGCACCCAGGGGCCTAGCAGCACCAGGCACCACCAAGCACCCAGGGGTCCAGCAGCACCAGGCACCCAGCACCACCAGGCACTCAGGGGCCCAGCAGCACCAGGCACACAGGGGCCTGCACTAACAGGCACCCAGGGTCCCAGCAGCACCAGGCACACAGGGGCCCAGCAGCACCAGGCACACAGGGGCCCAGCAGCACCAGGCACACAGGGGCCCAGCAGCACCAGGCACACAGGGGCCCGGCAGCACCAGGCACCCAGGGGCCCGGTAGCACCAGACACCCAGGGGCCCGGCAGCACCAGGCACCCAGGGCCTGGCAGCACCAGGCATGCAGGGGCCCATACCACCAGGCACCCAGGGGCCCATACCACCAGGCACCCAGGGGCCCGCACCTCAAGGCACCCAGAGGCCCGGCAGCATCAGGCACCACCAAGCACCCAGGGGCCCGGCAGCACCAGGCACCAGGAGCCAGGCAGCACCAGGCACCCAGGGACCTGGCAGCACCAGGCACCACCAAGCACCCAGGGGCCTGCACCACCAGGGGCCCATACCACAAGGGGTCTGCACCACAAGGCACCCAGGGGCCTGGCAGCACCATACACCACGAAGCACCCAGGGGCCCGGCAGCACAAAGCTCCCAGGGGGTTGGCAGCACCAGGGGCCCGGCAGCACCAGGCGCCACCAAGCACCCAGGGGCCTGCACCACCAGGCACCCAGGGGCCCATACCACAAGGCACCCAGGGGCCCAGCAGCACCAGGCACCTGGGGGCCCACATCACAAGGTACCCAGGGGCCTGGCAGTACCAGACACCACCAAGCACCCAAGGGCTCGGCAGCACCAGGCACCCAGAGGCCTGCACCACCAGGCACCCAGGGGCCCATACCACCAGGCACCCAGGGGCCTGGCAGCACCAGGCACCCAGGGGCCCACACCACAAGGCACCCAGGGGCCCGGCAGCATCAGGCACCACCAAGCACCCTGGGGCCCGGCAGCACCAGGCACCCAGGAGCCTGCACCACCAGGCACCCAGGGGCCTGTACCACCAGACACCCAGGGGCCTGGCAGCACCAGGGACCCAGGGCCCTGCACCACAAGGCACCCAGGGGCCCAGCAGCATCAGGCACCACCAAGCACCCAGGGGCCCGGCAGCACCAGGCACCCAGGGGCCTGGCAGCACCAGGCACCCAGGGGCCCGCACCACAAGGCACCCAGAGGCCTGGCAGCACCAGGCACCACCAAGCACCCAGAGGCCCGGCAGCACCAGGCACCCAGGGGCCCCACCACCAGGCACCAAGGGGCCCGCCAGCACCAGGCACCCAGGGGCCGGCAGCACCAGGCACCCGCTGCTAGCCACTTCAGTGCTCCCAGCCAGCAGCAGCAAAGATAGGGTGGTGGCGCACTGCCCAGCCCTGCCCCAGGCTGGTGACCATCTGTTCAGTCACCAGGCTCCCCCCCTCCCCTTCCATACTCAAGCAGCCCTGTTCAGCTGCTGCAGCCTGACCTGGGGGGACGCCAGGCCCGTCCTCTGCAGCCCAATGAGCGCCGGCACCCACACAGGAAGGAAGCAGTGTCAGGGCGTGACGTCATCGCCCCGAGACTGTCTGACTTCCTGCGCACGCGCCGGTAGTGTCGCGCTGCGGAGAGGAGTCAGAGCGGCACTGTGACATCAGGCAATGCAGGGAGATCGCATTCCCTGCTTTGCCGCTGCAAAGAGGGATCATCACTAATCATATCGGCAGTGCGCTGATATGATTAGCGATTATTACATGAAGTGGGCCCTCACCTCTCCATACAGGACCCAGGGGGAGTAGGGGCTGGGGCTTGGGGGTATGGCCATCAAGTCTCGGGCCCCCCCCCCGGGGGTTCTCCCGATCCTCCGGTGGACCAGTCCACCCCTGGGAGTGGATGTCAAGGCAGAAGGGATAAAACAAAGGCATAGTTATGTCATGGTCTGAGGTCAGTTAGCTTAAGAGGAGTGAATCAGAATAAAGTGACAAGATAAAAGAAGGTCAAATACAGGCAACATCAGGCAGCAATAGATCAATTCCCAGAGCAAAGATTTAAGAGACTAAGGGCCACGGCACACACATTGATTTCTTGCACGATATCGCTTAAGCAATCTGCTTTTTTGATCGCTTAAGCGATATCGTTTGTGCGTCGCTACGTGTAATCAAACGATTTTTCTTTGAAAAATTGTTTGTTTGATTGTTTGATTGCAGATTTGGGAACATGTTCACAAATCTGTCGTTGGCCGGTCGGTGGACACGCAGCATCGCTGCGTGTGACACCGGCAGAGCAACGATGAACGAGTTCCCAGCGCCTCGCAGCCTATGCTGGGAGTTTGTATCCATGGTAAACATCGGGTTACTAACCGCCGCGCGGCGCCTAGTAACCCGATGTGTACCATGGTTACCAGCGTTCTCGCTTCTCCACATCACTGGTGAGTCTGCCTGTGTGACAGCTCACCAGCGATGTGAATGATATTGTTAGCGATCGCGCGTTCATGTGAACGCTAACAATATCGTTAACTAAACTGAAGGGTGTGACGGCAGGCACCCTATCTTAGCACCTCAGAGCTGACACTAGCAGACTAGCAATGCTTTGGGAAAAACAGCAGAGCTAAAAGGCTGTGCAATTACAGGAGACAAAAAGCATCTGCAGAATATCAGTACAGCCTAGGAAGAGATTGGAAATCTGAGCTGTCAATCAGAACACCAACAGCCCAGCAAATGCCAGCTCCAGATAGAATGACTAGGTTGTCAATCACCCAGCCCAGCAAACCATGAATGCAGAGCGGAGGCATCGTGAAAGGTACAAGCCTGGCTGATGACTCCTGCTCTTTTGTGGCCTCCGTGGGATTTATTTTTTCCAACTGAGTCACAGATGATGACATGTTTTGGTCCCCTTCTTGTCTCTCTTCCTCATGGGAAACAATTCTTTTCATCTTGATTCTTGTATTGATCTATGAGTTCCTAGTTTTCAAACTTTGTCAAGCAGATGGCGATGTTAGCTCACACAGACTTCACTAGTGCATTCTCTGATGTGGGAATCATCCAAGTTCTTACAATTTCACAGCATATTTCAAGCATACCTGGCTGAGATAATACAGCCAGTGCCTGCTACATACTGCCAACTCCTTGGGCAACATGTATCAGCTGACAGGTTACTTTTAAATATTATAAACTTTTCAATAGTAGAGTATGCATGAACTTCTTGGACATGAGTTAGAGGGGTTGTCCCATAAGCTTTCATCCACAGAATACCTACTGAACCCTGCTCAACTTCCATCTTTACTCCTCTTCCTCTGTTTGAACTGATTTCTCCCGAATATCCCCATCCTCTGGAATTCTGCACCCCAACACGTACAATTATCCACCACGCTCGGATGCTTCAGACAGAACCTGAAAACCCATCTGTTCAGGAAAGCTTACAGTTTACAATGACTATGTTGCCACCTCACCATCACTGGAGCTTCCACCTCACCACCACCAGAGATGCCAACCCACCACCACCAGATCTGCTGCACCACCGACCTATTGTCTCATGCCCATTATTCCATAGTTTGTAAAGGCCCAGTCTCACATAACCACACATCAGCGATCCCGATAACAATAACGATGTGTAGGGATCGCTGGTGCGTCGTTGTCACATATCTGGTAAGATGTCAAATAGGTATCTTATCAGCGATGTGAAAAACAACTTTAGCAATGATCCAAAGTATACCGAGGTCGTTGTGAATTTTCTCTCCATAGCGTTGCATTGAGATCGTTGTTCATTATCTCTATCAAACACAATGATGTAGCGCTCCCAGCGGGAGCGCAACGAGGCAGGAATGATCCAGAGCATGTGTAACTATCAACGATCTCACAGCAGGGGCCAGATCGTTGGTGCGTGTCACACAGAACGACATTGTTAGCGGGATCACTGTTGCGTCACAAAATTTGTGACGTTACAACGATCTCGTTAGCAATCTCGTTGTGTAAGACAGGGCCTTAAGTCCACAAGGGCAGGGTCCTCTCTCCCCTCTGTACCGGTTTGTGATTGTTAATTTGTTTACTGTAAACTTGATCTATAATTTTGTATGTAACCCCTTCTTATGCACAGCACCATGGAATTAATGGTGCTATATAAACAAATAACAATAATAAGCAAAGCACATTTAAATCAATAGCTCTTTGAATAATAAGTTCCACAATTGGATGAAACAACTCTTTTAAGATTGCAAAGCTATTTATTATCTTGAGGCTCTTTGGATTGTTGATCATTTTTGATATTGAAATAATTATAATGAAAGGTATTGGTGGAATAATACAATTGTCATAGTGATGTATGAAAAAGAATGATCAAAATTCAAACAGAAAAGGATATTAGTTGCCAATTTCTTTAACTATATTTTTAAACAAGGGTAATCTGGATTACTTTTTATTTATCACTGGTCCACGTTATCTGAATAAAATCTTTAAGGTATCTGTGCTGGCCCTAAAGGGAAAAAAATAGAAATGTGGACAGAAAACCCATCAAGAGAAGGTCTGAATTCATATTCTGAACTGAACTGACATCCTAAAGCACTTTTTATGAATTGTTTACAAAGCCTACTGCATCATAAGCCGAGCAGCGATGTGTAAATCTAAGAATATTGGAGAATTAAACTGAGATAAGTACTGTGTCACGCCATAAGTCTGCAAACCTTCTCATTTATTATTAAGCACAAAGCAAAACTGTACAAACTGGTAAAATAAGTGAGACTGCAAACTGGTAAAATAAATGAAGCTTTCGAGAATCCCATCAGAGTTCATTTAATATGCTAACAGCAATAACACTGAAATATTGATGGGATAGTTTTAATTTTGGTACAATACTGGACAATCTTTGTTTTAAAAATTAGTTTTTTTTTTTAACTTATAATGCTCCGGGTTATTATGAATTGTAATGAGAAACTAAAGCAAAATGTTATAATGCATAATCACATAAATTCACATTAAATGTTTATCATTATGATCATTAGTGTTAATCAGGGCTAGATTAATTTATTTGCTCAGCTGATCCTATAAGTATTACTGGGAAATACCTTAACTGTGCAGATGAATACTATTAAAAGTGTGCATAGCAAATTGTCACTTCAAGGGAGGAAGTAGACAAACTCTAATACCACCTATTGAAAGTAGAAATCCTACAAGTCATAATTGGCTCTTTAACAAGCCTTTCAATATAAGTTAGGATTAGGTTAGAACCCCAATCTGCAGACACTGCATTTCTGGGTGCAAAGTATGGGATCTGATGGCTGTATGAGAGCCTAAATAAATCTTAACCCCTTCCCGCCCGGGCGCGCAGCGTATGCGCCATGGAAACATCACCGTTCCCGCCCGATGACGCATACGCTGCGTCATCGCGTTTTCCCCCTTGCTGCGGCTCTATTAACCGGGTTCACGAAAGGGTTAATAGAGCCGCAGCTAGGGGACAAACTCTAGATGACCCCACGGGAGGGAATTCCCCCCCCCCCCCCGTGGCTAGGAGCCCTCCGATTGGCTAGTTAAGTGACAACTAGTCAATAGTGATGATTGAAACATTACACCAAAAGAAATTGGTGTAATGTTTTCAATCTGGCCATAGCCTGATGCTCAAAGCATCAGGCATTGGCTGGGGCACTGTGAGGTGTGTGTGCCCTCCCCCCCGATCTGATTGGGGGCTAGCATCCATGTGATGCAAGCCCTCCAATCAGATGTGCAGGGGGATGTTTACAATATGGCCGCCGAGCTCATCAGCTCCACTCTGTCGGTGGACGCTGATGAGCGTGCACCCCTGCAGCCCTCCGCTGCCACCGACCGTGCCCACGTGGTGTGAGCCCCCCGCCGTCACCGAACGTGCCCGGAGCTGCCGCCGCCGCCGCCGATCGCCGCTGCCACCGCCGCCGCCGATTGCTAGTAAGTTCCCCTCTGCTGTGATCCGCTCCCTCTCCTCCTCCCCTGGTGTCCTCCCAACCTCCCCCATTGTCCTCTCCCCCTCCCCCTTCCCCATTGTCCTCTCTCCCCCCCTCCCCTTTTGTCTTCTCTCCCCCCCCTTCCCTGAGTTTGCTCTCTCCCCCCCTCCCCTGAGTTTGCTCTCTCCCCCCCTCCCCTGAGTTTGCTCTCTCCCCCCTCCCCTGAGTTTGCTCTCTCCCCCCCTCCCCTGAGTTTGCTCTCTCCCCCCTCCCCAGAGCTCGTTCTCACCGGTCCGGTCTGCTCGGTGTTGTGCCCTCTTCTGCTGCTCTGCTGCTTCTGCCACCCGGTGGTGATTGCAGGCAGCAACAGGGCCATCCCCAGCACCTGTGATCACCCTCGTGAGCGTGCCCCTTTGACCAACCGCAGCCTGGCCCGAGTGACCCCCTGACCGACCGCTGCCTGGCCCGAGTGACCCCCTGACCGACCGCTGCCTGGCCCGAGTGACCCCATGACCGACCGCTGCCTGGCCCGAGTGACCCCCTGACCGACCGCTGCCTGGCCCGAGTGACCCCCTGACCGACCGCTGCCTGGCCCGAGTGACCCCCTGACCGACCGCTGCCTGGCCCGAGTGACCCCCTGACCGACCGTCGTCGTCCGCCGCCCCTGACCGACCATCGTCGTCCGCCGCCCCTGACCGACCGTCGCCCCGAAAGTTACACCAGTTAACGTTCACATACACGCACACTAAGCACACGTATACGCACACTAATAAAAGTTTACTTTTTTTTTTTTTACACACGCACACAGCACATACAACATGTCGCGCCCGTCCCGCTCATCAAGGTCACAAAGGGTGTACTCGGCTGAGGAGGCATATGCTATACTTGCCTCCGATGCTGACAGTGAGGAAGTGGACCCCACGTTCCACTATTCCTCACATTCTTCCTCCGACAGTGAAATCTGTAGCAGTGACACCGACTCGCCACCACCACAAAGACGGCGGAGGACAAGAGATCATCCGGAGCCAGAGGAAGAGGAGTCGGAGTCCGAGGAAGAGGAGTCTGAGCCTGGAGAAGAGGAGTCGGAGGAAGACCCACAGCCGTCAGTGAGTAACCCTCCACCTGGTGCTAGGCATGCCCAACCTAGCACCAGGGCCCCTGTGTGAATCCCCGTCCCTGATCGGTACACTCCACAGATTCCTGATTTCATTCCCAAATCAGGAATCCTGTTTGAGGCCACAAACTTCAGGGAAATTGACTTTTTCAAAGTCTTTTTCTCTGAGGACTTTGTGAGGCTCATGGTGGAGCAGACGAACCTGTATGCCCAATGCCCAACAGTTTCTGGTCCAAACCCAGATTCCATCTTTTCTTCTTGGACTCCTGTGGACTCTGGAGAAATTATGAAATATTGGGGTTTGATACTTCATATGGGGATTATGGCGAGACCAGAAATGCGCCAATGCTGGAGTACAGATAAGTTTTTTCTAACTCCAGTGTACGGCGAGGTGATGGCCCGAAACAGATTCGACGCCATCCATAAATTTCTCCACTTTAGGGACCACACTGACAGCCTTCCCCGTAATGACCCGAATTTTGACAGATTGTTCAAAATTCGACCGGTCATCGACCACTTCAGCAGCAAGTTTGCTGAAGTGTACGTTCCCAAACGGGAAATTTGTGTGGACGAATCCCTCATCCTTTACAAAGGTAGGCTTAGTTTCCACCAATACATTCCCAGCAAGAGGGCCAGGTACGGGATAAAGCTCTACAAGCTTTGTGAGAGTACCTCAGGGTACACTCACAACTTTAGAGTGTATAAGGGGAAAGATTCGAGGATCGAGCCCCCAGAGTGTCCCCCTGCTCTGGGGGTATGCGGGAAAATAGTGTGGGATTTGATCCACCCACTACTTGATAAAGGTTATCATCTATACATTGATAACTTTTATACAAGTGTCCCGCTCTTCAGATCCTTCTCTGCCAGAACTACCGCCGCTTGCGGTACTGTGCGCAGAAACAAGAGGGATCTCCCTATGCCGCTAATTGAGCAGCCTCTCCCAAGAGGTGGGAGCCGAGCTCAATGTAGCGGCAACATGTTACTGGTCAAGTTCAAAGACCGAAGGGATGTCTTTATCTTGACCACAATCCATGGTCCCGGGACCAGGGTCACCACCACCAGAGGTACCCCAGGACAGGTCCACAAACCGGAATGTGTCCTGGGGTACAATAAGAACATGGGAGGAGTTGATCGTTCTGATCAAGTCCTCAAGCCCTACAGGGCCACGCGGAAAACGAGGAAGTGGTACAAAAAACTGGCCGTGTACATTGTCCAAATGGCAATGTATAATGCATACTTGCTGTCACGATGTGCAGGTCACACCACTTACACCTTTCTTGAGTTCCAGGTGAAGGTGATCAAGGCCCTGTTGAATGGAGGAGAACGAAGACCAAGAGAAGAAGGAGGACGAGAACGAAGACCAAGAGAAGAAAGAGGTAGACGAAGAGAAGAAGATGAAGGGGGCCCCAGCACTCCTGGAACTCGATATTCCCGCGTGGTACCAGGGCAACATTTTGCAGAGAAGGGGCCAAGAAAAAGGTGCCGGGTCTGCCATCAAAGGGGGAGCAGAACGACCGTCCAAACCCAATGTAAAACGTGCCCTGACAAACCAGGTTTGTGTATCTTCGGATGTTTCGAAATTTATCACACGACCCCGGACTGACATGCACCCACAACATCATACACAAACACACACACACCCTGATGTACACTACAACACACCAACCTGACATACACACCCTGATGTACACTACAACACACCAACCTGACATACACACCCTGATGTACACTACAACACACCAACCTGACACACACACCCTGATGTACACTACAACACACCAACCTGACACACACACCCTGATGTACACTACAACACACCAACCTGAGATACACACCCTGATGTACACTACAACACACCAACCTGACACACACCCTGATGTACACTACAACACACCAACCTGACATACACACCCTGATGTACACTACAACACACCAACCTGACACACACCCTGATGTACACTACAACACACCAACCTGAGATGCACTACGATAAGTGCCCCCTTAGTCTTTACCATGGCTTTGGGGGTCTTATTCCGGTGCTAGAACAAATCCCTTCCTGCAGAAAGGCCAGGCCTCGCCTCACGGTGACCTGTCCTTCTCAAAGGCTGGGTACAGTTGTGTAATTATATGTGTAATTATATTATATGTGTGATTATATATGATTATATGTGTATGGGGTCATTTGTGGGGGAACTCCAATGTATAGGCACACAGGGGCTCTCCATACGCAACCTGGTGTTTGCTAACAATTGGAATTGTTAGCGGACACCATGTCGCGTTTGGAGAGCCCCTGTGTGCCTACACATTGGAGTTCCCCCACAAGTGACCCCATTTTGGAAACTAGACACCCTAGGGAACTCATCCTGATGGGTTGTGAGCATATTGAACCCCCAGGTGCTTCACAAATTAATCCGAAATAACGAAAAAGTACTTTTTTTCCACTTTTTCTTTTTTTTCCCATTAATTTGTGAAGCACCTGGGGGTTCAATATGCTCACAACCCATCAGGATAAGTTCCCTGGGGTGTCTAGTTTCCAAAATGGGGTCACTTGTGGGGGAACTCCAATGTGTAGGCATACAGGGGCTCTCCAAACGCGACATGGTGTCCGCTAACAAGTTGACCTGACTTTCTATTCAAATTGTTAGCGGACACCATGTTGCGTTTGGAGAGCCCCTGTGTGCCTACACATTGGAGTTCCCCCACAAGTGACCCCATTTTGGAAACTAGACCCCCAAGGGAACTTATCTAGATGGGTATTGGGCATATTGAACCCACAGGTGCTTCACAAATAAATGGAAAAAAAAAAAAAAAGTGGAAAAAAAGTACTTTTTCGTTTTTACGGATTAATTTGTGAAGCACCTGGGGGTTCAATATGCTCACAACCCATCAGGATAAGTTCCCTGGGGTGTCTAGTTTCCAAAATGGGGTCACTTGTGGGGGAGCTCCAATGTGTAGACACACAGGGGCTCTCCAAACGTGACATGTGTCCGCTAACAAGTTGACCTGATTTTCCATTCAAATTGTTAGCGGACACCATGTTGTGTTTGGAGAGCCCCTGTGTGCCTACACATTGGAGTTCCCCCACAAGTGACCCCATTTTGGAAACTAGACACCCCAGGGAACTTATCTAGATGGGTAGTGGGCATATTGAACCCCCAGGTGCTTCACAAATTGATCTGTAAAAATTAAAAAGTAGTTTATTTTTCACAAACATTTTGTTTTAGCCTAATTTTTTAAATTTTCAAATGGCCAACAGCATAAAATTCATCCTAAAATTTGTTGGGCAATTTCTCCTGAGTACACTGATACCTCATATGTGGTCATAAACCACTGTTTGGGCGCACAACAGGGCTCAGAAGGGAAGGAGCGCAATTTCATTTTTTGAATGGAAAATTAGCTCCAAAAGTCAAATTGCGCTCCTTCCCTTCTGAGCCCTGCCGTGCTCCCAAACAGTGGTTTATGACCACATGTGAGGTATCGATATACTCAGGAGAAATTGCCCAACAAACGTTAGGATCCATTTTATGCTGTTGCCCATGTGAAAATGAAAGATTTGAGGCTAAAAAACATTTTTGTTGGAAAAATTTAAATATCCATTTTTTGTTTCCACTTTGCTTTAGTTCCTGTGAAGCACCTGAGGGTTAATATTCTTCTTGAATATAGTTTTGAGTAGCTTGAGGGGTGCAGTTTTTGGAATGGTGTCACTTTTGGGTGTTTTCTGTCATGTACACTCAAGCGGACTTCAAATGTGATGTGGTCACTAAAAAAAATGGTTTTGTAAATTTTGGTGGAAAAATGAAAAATTGCTGATGAAATTTGAACCCTTATAACTTCCTACCCCAAAATTTTTTTTTTCCAAAATTGTGCTGATATAAAGTAGACATGTGGGAAATATTATTTATCAACAATTTTGTGTCACATAACTCTCTGGTTTAGCAGAAAAAAAATTCAAAATTTGAAAATTTCGAAATTTTCAAAATTTTTGCCATATTTTTTATTTTTTCACAAATAAACGCAAAAATTATTGACCTAAATTTAATACTAATATGAAGCCCAATATGTCACGAAAAAACAATCTCAGAATCACTAGGATCGGTTGAAGCGTTCCAGAGTTATAACCTCATAAAGGGACACTGGTCAGAATTGCAAAAAATGGCTCGGGCATTAAGGCCAAAATAAGCAAAAATGGGCTCGGGGGTGAAGGGGTTAAGTCATGTTAAAAAGCTTGTTAAAGAGTCAATTATGACTTTTAGGATAGCTACTTTCAATAGGTGGCAGTAGAGTTCGTCTACTTCCTCCCTGAAGTGACAATATGCATATTTCCCAGAGGAGCATTGCAGCTGAAAGACTCCTCCCTGCTGGCAGGCAGATTTATCTCCATAAGGAGAATAGCTATTCTCCCAGACCTCATCTTAGCCTCTCATACAGCCATATCAGATCAGATTTTGGGCAATCACCTCAAAACACAATGTCTGCAGACTGGGGCTCTGATCTGGCACAAATCCTAAATCATATTAAAAGACTTGTTAAAAAGTCAATTATAACTTGTAGATTTGCTACTTTCAATAGGTGGCACTAGAGTTTGTCTACTTCCTCCATGAAGGGACAATTTGCATATTACCCAGAGCAGCTAAAGGACTCCTCACTGCTGACAGGCAGATTGATCTCCATAAAGAGAATGTCACGATCTCCACATTGCCTGTGTTGTTCTAGGTTTGTGGAGACTGTCAGTCTGGGCTGACTCTGTACTGCTATCACCTGAATTCAGCTCACTTAATTAAGAGCCTATTTAAACTAGCTTGCAGCTCTGCTCTGAGTCAATTGTACATTTGCTTTTGGCTGTGTAGGACTTGAACTCTTGGTGTTCTGAACCAGACCCTGCCTGACTTTGTTTTCTACCTGGACTTGACCCTCTGCCAGTGACCTGACTTCTCTTTCTGTTTTGTACTTATGTACGCCGTTTCTGTCTCTTCGGTGTCCTGACTTCGGCTTGAATTGGATTTTGCTTCTGTTAATACTTTGCTGTACCATGCCATTTCCTGGACATGATCGCAGAATGCTTTGAACTCTCTTTACTACCAGTTAGTTTTCTGCTCCTTTGAGACTAGTTATTACTTGTGACCAGCATCACTGAGAATAGCTATTCCCCCAAGTCCAAGTTTTCATAGGTCTCTGTGTTAATCAGACATTCATAATACCATTGGTGTGAAAATAGAACATTAAGTCCTTAACCACCCGGGAGCCTGTTTTGACCATAATGACCAGGCCATATTTTTTGCAATTCTGACCAGTGTCACTTCATGAGGTAACAACTCTGGAACACTTTAACGGATCCCAGTGATTCTGAGGATGTTTTTTCATGATATTAGACTTCATGTTAGAGGTAAACTTAGGACAAGATTTTTTGCATTTAGTTGTGAAAAAATCAGAAATTTGGTGAAAAGTTTGTAATTGTCAAACGTTGAATTCCATACCTTCAAACCAAAGAGTTATACTACACAAAATAGTTAATAAATACCATTTCCCACATGTCTACTTTACATCAGCACAATTTTTTAAACATTTGTTTTTTGTATTAGGAAGTTATAAGGGTTAAAAGTTTATCAGTAATTTCTCATTTTTCCAACAAAATTTAAAAAAGACACTTTTTTAAGGACCACATCACATTTGAAGTGTCTTTGAGGAACCTACATGACAGTAAATACCCAAATGTAACACCATTCTAAAAACGGCTCTCCTTAGACTGTTCAAAACCACATCCAAGAAGTTTATTAGCTCTTCACCAAAACTAAAGCAATGTGGAAGGGAGAAAAATTACACTTTTTTTCAACAAAATGTTACTTTAGTCTCAAATATTGAATTTTCACAAGAGAAACAGGAAAAATTGCACCATACGATTTGTTGTGCAATATCTCGTGAGTACAATGATACCCGACATGTTGCGGAAAAATCACTGTTTGGGTGCACAGCAATGCTCGTAAGTGAAGGAGTGCTCTTTGACTTTTTGAATGAAAAATTGGCTAGAATCGTTAGCTGAACCCATGTTGCGTTTGAAGAACCCCTGTTGTGCCTAAACAGTAGAAACCCCCCACCAAGTGACCCCATTTTGGAATCTCGACCCCCAAAAGTATTTATCTAGATGTGTGGTGAGCACTTTCAGATGCCAAGTGCTTCACATAATTTTATAACAGTGAGCCGTCAATATGAATTTTTTTTTCATTTTCACAACGGCAACAGGAGAAAATGGACCCCAAAATTGGTTGTGCATTTTCTTGTGAGTATGATAATATCTTATATGGGGTGGAAAACCACTGTTTGGGCACATGGTAGGGTTCAGAGGGGAAAGAGCTCCATTGGACGTTTTATACAATAAATTGTCTAGAATCATTAGTGGATTCCATATCACGTTTGGAGAACCCATGATTTTCCTAAAAAATGGAAATCCACATGAGTGACCCCATTTTGGAAACCAGAATACCCAAAGGATTTTATCTAGATGTGTGGTGAACACTTTAAACCTCCAGGTTCTTCATAGAATTTTATAAATTTGAGCCATGAAAATGAAAAAGTACATTTTTTCTCCACAAAAATGTTCTTTTAGCAACAATTTTTTTTATTTTCACAAGAGCAACAGGAGAAATGAATCCCAAAATTTGTTCTGCAACTTCATCTGAGCATGCTAATACCCCATATGTGGTGGAAAACCACTGTTTGGGGCACGTCAGGGCTCCAAGGGGAAGGAGCGTCATTGAACATGTTATACTGAAAATTGTCTGGAATCGTTAGTAAACTCCATATTGCTTTGGAGAACCCCTGATGCGCCTAGCCAATGGAAACCCTCAAAAGTAACCCCATTTTGGAAACTAGACTCCCCATAGAATTTATCTAGATGTTTGGTGAGCAGTTTGAACCCCCAAGTGCTTCACAGAATTTTTAAACATTGAGCCATGAAAATAAAAAAGTAAATGTTTTTTTCCCAAAAATTTCTTAACTCCAATTGTTTCATTTTCAGAAGGGCAACTGGAGATAATGGACTCCAAATTTTATTGTGCAATACTTCTGAGTAGGATGATATTTCCCATGGGGTAGAAAACCACTGTTTGCGTGCACAGGCAAAGCTTGGAAGAGATGAAACAAGGTTTTGGAGCGCAGATTTTGATGGAATGATCTGTGTGTGTCATTTTGTGTTTGGAGAGCTCTTGATGTACCCAAACAATGGAATTCCATCCAAGTGACCCCATTCTGGAAATTAGACCTCCCCCAAGGAATTGATGTGTGGTGAGTACCTGGAGGTATGTCACAAAATTGAAAAAAATGTTGTTTTAGCACCAAATATTTTCATTTATACAAGGAAAGCAGTAGAAATCGGACCCCAAACGTTTTTGTGCAATTTCTTCTAAGTACGCTGATACCCCATATGTGGTGGAAAATTACACAGCAGGACTCGGGAGGGAAGAGGTGCCATTTGATTTGTGGAGCACAGATTTTCCTTAAAATAGTTTTCGGACTCCATGTGAAGAAGCCAAAAAGTGCTAGAACAGCAGAAATTCCCTGAGTGACCAACATTTTTCAATTACACCCTTCTGGACGTTGATCCATGGATGTAATGACAATTTTATCTCTGGAAAACACCTGTGTAGTCAATCACAGTGAGTGTTGCATTATTAAAAATTGCAAATAATCCCTTGTAGTGCCCAGGACATTGTGGTGCTTGTACATTGTGCCTAGCTCATCTGGAGCAAAAAATCCCAAAATTAAAGAAGATCTGTCACCAGTCACCACTCTGGTGCTATGCTAACTGAATGCATCATGTCTGCTGCATTCAGGGAAGTGGTCCTCTATGTCTCTAGCCCCCCTGTAAGTTGTAAAAAAAAGACTTTATAAACTTTATGGATAAGGGGTCCAGAGGGACTTACTCAGTAATGGGTCATCGCTGTTGTATGGTGTCCTCCCTGCCTCCAGCCTTCTGTGTGCCACCTCCAGCCCCCTCAGTAATGTCTCCAGCCCTCTCTTATTCAGCCTCCTTTATGTCTCTGCCCTCCTACCCACTCATGCTGTTCTGCTTCTGAACTCGCGTAGGCTCAGAGTGAGTAATGGGTGGGAGCAGGTCCCAGCAGCTGTAATGCCACCTGCCGGTGACATCAGTGCTGGAGCCCACCCTGCTCCAAAGTATGTATGTACAGCAGGGCAGGCTCCGTCGTTGACTGAAGCACCTCATGCCGGTGACATCAGAGCTGGAGCCCATGCTGCTGTACATAATCTGGAACAGCACAGGGTCCGGCGCTGATGTCACCGGCAGGAGGCGTTTCAGCTGCTGGGACTCGCTCCTGCCCATTACTCACTCTGAGCCTGCGTGAGTTCAGAAGCAGAACAGCATGAGTGGGGAGAAGGGTGGAGACATACAGAAGGCTGAATAAGGAGGGCTGGAGGATTACTGAGGGGGCTGGAGGTTGCACACAGAAGGCTGGAGGTGAGCAGGACACCAAGGAGCAGTGAGGACTCATTACTAAGTCCCTCTGGACTCCTTATCCATAAATGTTATAAAGTCTTTTTTTTTACAAATTACAGGGGGGCTATAGACATGGGGAACCCCTTCCCTGAATGTAGCAGACACACTGCATTCAGTTAGCATAGCACTAGGGGGGTGACAGGTAATCTTTAAGCAGGCTTCCTCACTACAACTAATGCCAAATATGTGGACATTAACTGTTCTTTAGACATTGTAGGGCTGAGAAGGAAGGGGAGAATATGGATTTGGGAGCGCAGGTTTAGCTGGTTTACTTTTGGGGGATGAGGAGCCATAGCAGTTTTCCAGAGCCTTTGTGCTACCAGTAACGAAAAAGCTCCCTATATTTCTGTTAACAGATGATGTACCTGAGTGGGGACTTTTTTTTTGTTGGTTACATTGAATGCTATTGATGGCAATTTGGGTACAGAACATTTTGGATTATTTTATGCAATTCTCCGTGCAGTATAGGTGACTGTATTTGTCAGTTCAGTACGATCACAATGATATCAGATTTATATAGGTTTTTTAGGTTTGGCTACTATGGAACTAAAAATGCTTTTCTACAAAATAAATATTTTTTGGATCACCGAAGTTAGAAGGCTATACTCTTTTATTTCTTATTAGTCCCCTTTTACCTTGGGACTGTTTATATATAAAAAACATTTCATTATATATTCTGTTCATCAACTTTGAATCGATTGGTGCATGGCCCTCATCGCCATTCCTGTACCTCTCTATACGGTCAGTATATATACCCTTATGGATTGACCCACTATTTTTATCTTTTAAGGTAGCGTGATAGATTTTTCATTCATTATTACGTCTCATAGAATTGCATTGAGAGCTTGTGACATAACTTATGACTTCCAGTCAGTCAGAAGTTACAGTCACAAGATAGTGCCGCAGGACTGGAGCGTAGCCGAAAAATTATGAAAATGATGTAGGTTGACTATAACACTAGGAGCAAAGGACTTACATTTCAAGCACCACTCCTGCGCTGAGAAGACAAAATCGCTGAGGTTGTGATTTAGGGAAATAGAGATGAAAAAGTGAATTCAAACTACCTAGGCTTGGAATTTATTGCAGTCCTCCTTTGCAGCTAGACTAGGGCAATGTTCCCTCCAGTGTTGGAAATTCCCTACTAGATGCTTATGAGAAATTCTCAACAACATGATTCATGTTGCATTGCAAAGGCATGATCAAACCAAACTCTAAATATGGATAGTTTGAATCTTATTGTTACGGTAATTTCAACTACAAGGACAAGAAAAAGATGTGTTTATGTAGGTTAATATATGTTGTGAGACATGAACTTCAAAGTTCTTCTTTCTACTATAGACACATAGACCCCAATTCATCAACACCAGCATGTTGGAGTCACATGCACAAAATTCATGAAGAGGTGCATGAATCCACAGTGTCTGACAAGTGGCATGTACCTTCGTGCTCCTCGCCACAAATCTTACTTTAGTTATCAACCTCTGGCATAGGGAACACCACAGCTCATCATGAATTAGAGAAGCTGTGTCATCGCGCCCCCCACTGCACTCATGTATCACTGTAGGTCAGTATTGAAGAAACTGTAAGAAACTAATGAAAAGGCCAAAAGCAGAAACATTTTTGTGCAAATCTGAGTTGTGCTAAAATGTCGCAATTTTTCAAGGCAATTAACTCCAGAATTCAGGTGAAATTGCTATGATGAATTGGCGTCAAAAAGTTCTATGGAAAGGGATATTACATCAGTATATGATTAGATGTCTCAAGCTGCTGAGCTCAGTCATGAGTCTGCAGTATTATTAATGTGATGTCACTGCTGCAGCTGATCAATAGACACCAGGGCAGCGGCAGTGATTCAATACTGAACCCAGTGTAAATGCGGCGCCCATCTGGCGGGACGCCACAGGGAGGTACTGCACCCCAAACAGAAGGTGTGGTGTCTCCGTAGTCGTGGATGAGGAGTCTGCACACAAGCACGCTCATAAGACACCTTAGTACAGGGGACTGTAATTCAGTAGGTCTCAGGGGGGTGGAGCTTATAAGAGCGGGAGACGTGAAGTGACAGATACAGACAGTAGTCAGTCAGACAGTGACAGAAGAGGAGAACAGGTGGCCGCAGAGGACCCTGCGGCCATGACAGGAGGGCACCTTTAAAGAGAGAAGTGACCCATACAAAGAAGGGGGACACTCCAGGTCTGGTTGGAGCCATCTGGAGTGCTCAGGTCAACACCGGTATTCTGGAGCCGAGGCGGTTTGATTAGGTTTACCCCAAACCGCAGACCAGCGAGTTGTGGGCCCTCATAAGGGAGCCACGACACCCACCAAGGAATCTAACCTCTGTCCCAAAGCTAGGTCCAAGACGTCAAGAGGTAACAAGGACTTAAGGCAACAGACCTGGGGACCAGTAACCAGACTCTAGTGTGGGAGAGAAGTGACCGGAAAAGTAACCGGAGGGACATCTCTGACAGACTCTGCAAAATCCTCCAAAATCTGCAACTACAACCCTCAGTGAGCCCGACTTTACCATGTACCCATATCATCTGGTATCAGTAAAGAACTGTTTGAGCTAATTGTCGTGCCTTTCTTAGAAGTGCATTTAGTTTGCTTGAGACAATAAATTGTTTGCTTGTTCAGCGATGACTTATCCCATAGCGCCATCTCTTGACAATGTTCCCAAATTACATTATGTTTACTGCATAGTCTAATTTTGGTCCCTCCATGCCTATGTAATCCCATGAGGCCGTGCTCCTGGCTCTGCCCCTTCTCCTCCAGAAGCCATTACAGCCTCATACAAGCTGACATCCTGGTGTGCTGACCCTTCTCTCCCTGGATTTCAGCTTATCTGCATGTTTCCCTCAACATAGCACAGTCGGTGAGTTTAATATGCTACTGCCCACTTAAATGTACAATGTAGCTACTGTTGTTTATCATCTTATCGTTCTTCTGCCATTGTACATATTGTGTATTCACCGTATCGTGCAATCACATTGTGTGACCTGTAACAATGTAATGTTTTGCACTTCGTATATGCTTATGTTGTACTGAGAATTTCTATTTGTTTTTTCTAGTTTTAAACTTAACCGTTTAATAAAGTTGAAAAGGACCCTCAGCGTCCATGTCAATGCATTGATAGGAAAGAGTTTAGCTGTCTGTCAACTCGTTCTTCAGGAGTACAGAGCGAGGGTGCCAGAACAGTAAAATGACTACTATAAACGGGGTCAAAGCACAGACACTGACTTCCAGCAGAGAACAGTCAAGCCGCATACAGACACAATGTCAGATAGAGGATCTGACGCTTATGTAACACGCTCCCACATAAGCTCATCATCCTCACGGAAGTCTGTGAACAGCGCTGCAATTGCCGCCGCCAGGGCGAAGGCAGAAGCCGCCAAAGTGAGAGCTGTTTTCGCAGAACAGGAGTGGAGACTAAAGAAAGAAAAGGCACGTCTTGAAGCCGACCTCGCAAAACTCGCCATAGACACAGAAGCAGCAGCAGCAGAAGCTGAAGTACAGGCTTTAGAAGAAGCCGCACGCTGCAGTAGTAAACGTTTTAGCTTAAGGCTAGGACCTGAACTTAGTCATCGTGATATCTCACAACGCACTTCAGACTACGTGCTACAGCATGCCTCATTAGATGACCCTATACATTCAGCTCCAAGAGAGATACCGAATCCTGTCATTCAGCCATCAACCTTCATTCACCAATCATCCCACATTAAGCATGAAAGTAATTCTGTCCACTTTCCGTCATCAGTGCGACCAGCACCCAAACCTGTAGATCCCTATTATACAGCAAACACTTTCAAGATAGAAGACCCCGACAGTGACTATCACGACGAAGATGCATTTTACGGCAAGGATAGGTCACTGAGACCTCATCACAGCAACAGGCACCCAGACCGCCCTCTCAGAGATCAAGAGCTACCAGCTTTCCTCAAGTTCTTTGCACGTCGTGAGTTACTCACCAAAGGACTCTTAAAGTTTAACGACTGTCCCAAAAGTTTCAGAGCGTGGAGAGCTTCCTTCAGAAACGCCACCGCTGACCTAGACATCTCTGCCAGCGAAGAGATCGACCTCTTGGTTAAGTGGCTAGGTAATGAATTGGTAGAACACGCGAAACGCATCAGAGATATCAGCATCAACAACCTGAGGGAAGGTTTGTGTACGTTATGGGAGAGACTCGACGAGTGCTATGGCTCCTCAGAGATGATAGAAGAATCCCTCTTCAAAAGGTGGGAAGACTTTCCTATAATCTCTAATAAGAACTTTCACATGCTAAGAGAATTGAGCGACCTCTTAGTAGAACTCCAAGTCGCCAAGACTGAAGGAGACCTGCCGGGCCTCGCGTCCCTAGACACAGCCAGAGGCATCAGACCCATTGTGAAGAAACTACCTTACAGTTTGCAAGAGAAATGCTTGAACCACGGTTCTGATTACAAACAGCGTCACAATGTGGTGTTCCCTCTTTTCCACATCTTTGTAGATTTTGTCCACCAACAGGCCAAGATCAGGAACGATCCCAGCTTCAATTTTTCCACCGTAGATCTTGTCAACCGACCAACAGGTAAGCCTTCTCTGGTCCGCAACCCTAGAGGCTCACCTATCACCGTACACAAAACCAATGTGTCTCCTACAGACTCCTCACATGAGACCCACAGTACAGCAGAACCCGAAGAGTTACTAACAATAGACCCGGAAAGGGAGTGCCCCTACATAAAAACCCTCACCCACTACAAAACTGCAGAGGTTTTGAAGGAAAATCCCTTAAAGACCGTAGAATCTTCCTCAAAGAGAACAACATATGCTACAGATGTTGCGCATCTACATCACACCTAGCTAAAGACTGCAAAGCTAGCATTGCCTGTTCGGAGTGTCACAGCCAAGAGAACATCACAGCCCTGCAGCCAGGGCCAGCCAGACCGACCGCCTCATCGTTAGACCAACCTACAGAGCACGGCGGGGAGGTGAAAGACAATACACCTCCCGAAGTATCACCCCAGTGTACTCAAGTTTGTGGAGAAGGTCTTACCAACAAATCCTGCTCAAAGATCTGTCTGGTTACAGTTTACCCTATAGGCCACAGAGAAAAAGCAGTTAATCTCTATGCTATACTTGACGACCACAGTAATAGATCACTCGCCAGCACAGCTTTCTTTGACATCTTTAAAATTGAGGGGCTCAGGTCGTCCTACTCACTTAAAACATGCATGAGAGTGAGTGAAGAATCTGGGAGAAGAGCTACAGGGTATCAAATCGAATCCCTGGATGGGAAAACGTCTTTTCCTCTTCCTACATTAATCAAGTGTAATACTATCCCAAACAATAGAGAAGAAATCCCCACTCCAGAAGCGGCACTACATCATCCTCATTTGAGAAGCATAGCGCATCTCATTCCTGCACTCAATCCTCAAGCCAAGTTGGTCCTGTTACTGGGGAGAGACATCATCAGAGTCCACAAGGTTAGGAAACAGATAAACGGTCCTTATAACTCGCCCTACGCTCAGAAGCTAGACCTAGGATGGGTAGTTATAGGGGACGTTTGCTTAGGAAATGCTCACAAGCCCAACAACATCTACTCTCTCTACACAAACACATTGGAGAGTAGCCGTCCATCCCTTTTTCTACCCTGTCCCAACAAATTCCTTGTGAAGGAGAAGCTCGCCAACTCGGCACACATAAATAGCAGGGAAGACAGACCATATATTACACATGCGACGGAGACAAAGATCACCTAGGGTGTGCCGTCTTCCAGAGCACCAACGAAGATCATAAGATAGCACATTCCATTGAAGATAAGACCTTCCTGGAAATAATGGATTAAGGATTTCACAAGGATAAAAACAACAGCTGGGTGGCTCCACTACCATTCAAGCCACAGAGACCCCGTCTTCCTAGACTAAAACGCCTTACCTACCTAAACCGTAGTTTCTCAAGAAAGCCAGAAATGAAAGAACACTTCTTTGCTTTCATGGACAAAATATTCAAAAAAGGGCACGCAGAGGTAACGCCACCTCTGGAAGAAAACAGTGAATGCTGGTATCTCACAATGTTCGGTGTCTATCATCCCAAAAAGCCTGGACATATACGTGTAGTGTTCGACTCCAGCTCGCGATACCAAGGACTCTCCTTGAATGATGTTCTTTTAACGGGTCTCGACCTCAACAATGCTCTTATTGGTGTTCTCATCAGATTCCGGAAAGAAACAGTCGCCATCACCGCAGATATACAACAAATGTTTCATTGCTTTTTAGTCGATGAAGAACATAGAGACTTCCTACGGTTCTTCTGGTTCAAAGATAACGAACCTGCTAAGGACATTGTGGAATACTGTATGAAGGTGCACGTTTTTGGCAATAGCCCATCACCTGTGATAGCAATCTACGGTCTTAAGCGGTCCGTGCGAGGAAGTGGAAAAGACTTTGATGAAGACGTCAGATGGTTTATTGAAAGAGACTTCTCCGTAGACGACGGTCTA